>JAQISU010000210.1:15820000-16167500 GCA_029339505.1 Unio delphinus | reverse complement strand
AATTTTTGTTTGACAATGACCTATAGCAGAAAAATTATCATAATATTACATGAAAAACACGAATAAAAATGAACGAAGGATTTTTTTTTTGAAATGATGCTTGTAAGATTCTGACTGAGGAATTAAAGTTAATTCCTCATGCAACTATTGGCTTTTATACTGAATCAACACTGCCCCCAACCCTTCTTTTTTACATTCATTTTTTACAGAAAAGGGGTATTTTGAATATTTTCCTGTGACAAGAAAGTTAAAAGAATCAGTATGTGCCTTAATAAATCACTAGTACTGTAACAAATTAGCATACTTTTCATTACCCCTCAACCATTTAGATTTTTAGATATTTACCTCTGTAGCAGACACGTGTAAATACGCAAGCCAATTCTGTGGCTCATATCAAGCCCAATTTACGCATTTGATCTCCTGTGCTAGTCTAACTAGATCTCCTGTGCTAGTCTAACTATGACAGGCAGTCACCAACAAGTCAACCAGTTTTCAAGTCTAACTCAAAGTAAATCTAACCCACATTACAGATTTAGCTTAGGATGGTGATAATTAGGCCCATGTCTTCTACCTTAAATATTAGGCAGGTGTCAAAATGCGAAACTATCCAGTGAGACCTCAACGTAATTTCATGACGTGACGGAAATGGCCGAGTGTTCCCTTAGTTACTTCCCTTAGCCGGTAGTTGTTCAGTTCAGCTGATGCAATGATTATGCAATGATCTACATGTAGTAACTTGTGTGTTCATAAGGGTTCACATACTTTGATTTGCCTTGTGTGGTGCGGAACTTCGACGCGTCATTTTAGACACTGATTGTCTATTAGGATACATAAACTGCGGGCTCAGGTAAATTTGACCTGAGGATTTGTAAAGTGTGATCGTTGATTGTCGTCCTGGTCATATAAGTAAGTAATCGTTAGCATCGTTAGTACTAAATCATTCTTTACAAATCACATTAATGTGTCGTTATACAGCGTCTGTCCTTTATTTTCGAGAAGAAACCACACAGCACTTGTCATCAGGGCGAATTCTTTTCTGAAAAGTAAAAAAAAAACACTAGTAAGTACCATATGTAAGAAATTTTATTTCATATCTGGGTAGTCCGAGTTGTCACTTCATTTTTGATATTTGGATATTTACGTTGGGGTATACACCCCAACATAAATGTCCAAATATCAAAAATGGGGTGGCAAGAAGCAGAGGAAACTCGGACTAATATCTGGGTAACAAAACAAGAGCATTTTATACGGACGAGCTGATTTTCGGTTGCGTCCAATGAAACTGTTTAGAACATTGTTACCATATTGGCTCAACAATGGACTAAAACTGATGTAGTGTATGGATGATGGCGAAATTCAATCAAATGAAAGATTAGTTGAAACATTCTGGAATTTACAGTAAAACCTGACATTTAGAACATTAATATGTATCCATGTATATTAATTTAAGGTGATCTCATTTGGCAGGGGTGAAAACTCTGTCTTTACCCTTCATAACCATGTACAAGACATTACCTTGACATTGTGTAATTTGTGACCACATGATGTACTTAAAGGAGACCAGAAACCAATGGAAATATAGAATAATAAGAACAACACTAATGAAGAAAACATTATTCTGAATTATTATATGCGACCGCAATCCCAGTATTTAAATATTGGCATATGTTCAACGAGCTGAATTTCCGTGACCTCGTATGCAAAATTTCCGCACCTATTCGGTTACTCTCGTATTGTGACGTCATAGTAGCGACTCCAGCATCCCGACTGGCGATTTTGTATTATTGAAAACTGATCAAACATGCTTTGTTTGGTTTAGGTACTTTTCTGCCTAACTGATGCCCATTATTGTTAATTTCATATTTAGAAGAAATGTGAATTACATGCATCTATATTATCTACATTATTCACCCTTTTATATTAGCTGGGAATGAACAAAATTTCACCTGAAATTTGGTGCCTGTAAGGGATGTTATAGCACAGGTGCCTTTTTTATTGTCCCTGCACCTATGATCCACTACCTCCAAATATCGTCCAAGGTAATATCATTAACCTCTCGCTTTTCATTGCTGCGTTTGTCTCCTTTCATTAGCTAAATCTCCCATTTAGATACACACTTTCCTCCTGTTGTCAAATCCATTGGACTCACTACAGTAATCCCTCTCTTGTACGGCCCCCCTGACCAGCGGTCACCCGCTCCTAACGGCCAGAATTAGTTGGAACCGACGAGTTTCTGTTCAAAAGTACCCCTCACGAAAGACCACACGGCTAACGCGACCAGCATATTTGTACAATAATATAAAATTTACCCCTCACGAGCGGCCTCATTTTAGTTTTAAATGTATCCAGAACCAATAATTATTTCAAGTCTTGATGTAAGTGAAGCAGTTTTGATTATCTCTATCGTAGATACACGTCTCCGAGTGTCCAGTCGCCGTTAAAAGTGTCGACTACAAATTCATAGTATATCGTTATCTATGAAAGTCGATGTTTACAGGAAATGGGCTCAATAATGTTATGATAGAGTTTGGGGTTTAACATCTATGTTGAGTTCTTCTCGTTGATGATTATAACCAGACGTAATTGTTATAATCATAACAAGGTCAGACTAGGCCTAAAATAGATTTTGTACATTGTCACACACAGACAACCTTAAAAAAAACAATAGGGTACCGGACAAAGATCGGAAAAATCACGCGACCACGCATATTGTGATTTCAAGTGATTTTTTTCCGGTCTTTGTCTGGTACCCTATTGTGTTTTTTAAGGCTTCCTTTACGAAGGCTTGTTTCATAGAATCGACACAAGATTGTCTGCATAATTAAATCGCATACAGTGAGCAATATCCGGTTTCAGGAAAAAGTACTTAAAATTTTCGAACAAAGTCGGTTATTCTACTCGACGACATGGGGAGGGGGAGGGGATGCCGAAAAATTGTATGTACAAAAGACTCGTAAAAACAAGTTTATGTTGAAATAATTTGAATAAACAAAGTAATAACCGATAAGAAGGTTATTCAGCAGCAGTGGGAAAATGGAGCAAATGGAAAGATAATTATTTTTGTACCAAGATGTAAATGACGTTTTTGAATCCATTTGCAATGTGCATGACAACAATACCCGCTCGCATATCAAATTTACGCCAAGAAAGCAAAAATAGTAACGTATATTCAGTTGAAATAAATTTGTTATTATAACCAGAAAAACGTTTTTTGATTAATGTTTCATTTAGACGAAGATATTTAATGTTTTGAAGTATGTAGCTTTCTTACTACGTACATGACATATACATGTACTTCTCATAATAAATTTAGGCCCCCTCTAAAACGGCCAACCGCCTTATAAGGCCACTTTCCCGGTGCAGCAGGGGTGGCCGTATACGAGGGGGTCTACTGTATACTCCTTGTTAAAGTTGACCCTTTTTCTGTATTTTAGTCCCCATTTTCACCCCCCAAATCCAACATAACCACTTAGAAAGCTGTTATCTACTTTATTTGGTGTCAGATTGGCTTATTACATCAATTGTATTCACTACACAAAGGAGGGAAGCTTTCTATTTGTATGACAAAGAGGCTGGGTTGCTTGACCTTTTTGTGAGGACTGGGGGTTACTAACCTCATTCATATGCAGACAGTGTAAAGTGTTCAAAGCTAAGACTTTATAATTAGATTGGGCCATGTCCAGCTGTCCCTGTTGTTACTTTCTGTGTTCATGAAACAAATATAAGTCCTTTATTTAAGATCAAAATGTCTCTTTAAGAGTAGAACTGGTACATGCTAACTAGTGCATTGACCTTTGACCTTACTATTAAACAATATGACATAATGTGATTTATCCCATATCACCAAAGTGAAGTTCGATAAGTGCTAATATGAATAAGACACAACTCATAGTTAAACGAATTTATTTTATTTCAAAAGATGAGTTTGATAGTGAAGCAAAGGTATGAAAACAAGAGTTAAAACAGCTCAATAACATTTCTATACACAATCATATAAAACATAGCTTAGTACCTCATAAAATTGTTTTTGACAAGCGAGACTAGGTACATTTGTTACTTATATAGTCCCAAGCTATTTCACACTTTATTGGAAAAATCAAGGTTTGCTATAGGTATAATGGTACCAACTGCGCAAGTCCAGATGGGTGGAGCTTAAAGTGTTGGGTCTATTGCATTCAGAAATAAACAACACAAGCTATGATTGGTGGATTATGTAAGAGTTGTACTTTCTGTTAGGCTTAAAAAAAGTTTAGCCTCTTGGCAACATGTGAATTTATGCTAATTCATATATAGATGGTACCGTGCTTCCATTACATGTAGCACTATTGGAAACAATTGGAGGTCTATGGGAAAACAATTGGTACCGTGCTTCCATTACATGTAGCACTATTGGAAACCATTCGGAAATTCTTTGAATCAAAGCATTTCTGATCTCTTTTTCATGGAAGTGAAAGTGTCTTGCTGGTTACAGAACATTTTTTAGAATCTCGCAATCTGTATGAAAGAGATGGGACTACAATAAAATGAATCAACAAGCAATAAAACCCTTTTATTGCATGTTCATCCGCCATTAAATCTAGAGAAATCATGACTCATCGTATTGAAGGACGCCTCTCTGGAATATTCGGGAGTTCACACCAGACTTAATTGGTTCATTACCGAAGATTGAATCAAGTGTGCCCATGGGTTTCTGTAGGCTTAGGTGTCGCTTTATAGTTTCGTATGTTGTATTTGGGTTCGAATTTTAAAGATAAAGAATTTGCCTAGTTTCCTCATTGGTTATAATGGCTATTTAAAAATACCTTGTATATTTAAGGTATTGTTTAAAGAATCTCAAATTCCCTTTATTTTGGTGTATTATTAATGGGGATGATACGGGTTATAGGGTATACAGCTTGGTCTTATTCCAGATGTGCAGATTTATTAAAGTGCTAGCTCCGCTTGATCATTTTCACTTCCTGAACACACACACACTGAGATGATAACCTTTTCTTCTTTCAATATACATTTTATATACATGTAAGTAGCAATTCGTCGATTGCATTTTCAACAGCTGATATTGTCTATTTGGGCAAAATTCAGTTTCCCTATATTAATAGATGCTTAAAGATAGTGTAATTCAGACTAATTCAGGCTGATGTTTTAGCATAAGGGGGCAGTCATTTTAGTTAGCAGTGTGCTTAGATCATGTAAAATTTCCATAAATGCATTATTTTTTTAAAAGACTCAAACACATTACATCAAAGTAGCATAGAGGTACGTCAACATTCTATCCACTGTGCATGTTTCGACTGCAAACAACTCCACCTTGCATCAGTTACTCTCTCAAAAGTACATAACTGGTGATAGCCCCTTATGATTTTGTTTGAATGTCTTAACTTTCTGGTGCAATGAGGTGGCAGGGGATATCTTCGTAAATTATATAAATTTAGGCCACGGACATTTAGCAACTGCTGTTTAATAATGAAAAAGCAGCAGGGGAGGCGAACCCTACAACTTTTTTTAGAATCGTCAACGAGTTAATCTGAGGCTTGCTCGAAAATGCTTAATAGAAGCGCCCATTCAGCAAAATAAAATTTAAAAAAAACGACGCCATCCCCCCCCCCTCTTGCTGCTATGGATTTAACAATTTATGTAGTTAACGATGTTCTTCGAAATGCTTAATAGAAAAAAGCCTCAATTGGGTAAAAAAAAAAAAAAAACGACGCCAACGTTGTTGTAATTTCGCTCCCTCCCCCCCCCTGCTGCTATGGATTTAACAATTTATGTAGTTAACGACCATAATCAAAGAAATCTAACGAGCCACGTGTTAACAGCGTGTAGTCCAAGGTGATAATAACATACCAAATTAGGTCACCCTGGTTCGTTCTACAAATAGATCCCAAGGCTGTTTGGTTTGGAATGTGTATACGCTATCACGTGGTATTGATTTTTCCCACAATTGACTGCTGTTAATAAACGTTGCATATAACATTTTTCGGGCTTGTGTTATCCTTGAAATTGATGTGATGCATGTATACATTTCACAGTATCTAGACCATGAATGAAATACTAATGTTCGGCTAGAATGGACCAATCCCTGAGCGATTTCTGTGATGTTGTTGTGAAAGAAAACTAATGCAATTCGTCGTCATTTAGGTCTCACTGGATTTTTGTATTTTGACACCCGGAATTGCATTTTTTACAATTATTATTTCTAGTTCAGTACCCACAAATGTAGTTCTAGTCTATTTTTAGAACATTTGTTCCTTTCTCATTATGTTGGTGATAGAAGAGTTATATTGATGCATTTTTAGTAGGGATTTAAAGGTAATTGTTTATTCTTGAGATTATGAGCACAGAGAGAGTGGTTGTCTTTGTGTATTTTGGAGACAGTGCACATTGAGTAATAAGGCCTTGGTGATGATCCGGAAGTGAAATCTGTATTCTGTTTACATGTTGTTCTCTTTACAATGCAGCCGCTCAAAATAGTGCTGGTCAACCTTTCACAAGAACTTCACCGGGATGTCATCTTTGGATGTATGATTAACATATGATTTGTATTGATTGTCACAGAGTTGAAAGGTCACTATTGAGAAATATATGTAGAGAACATATAGTAAAATTAATTGTGATGTATGGCCTTCCATAATATTTAAGGTAGCAGGCATGAGCCTTATTATCACAATCATAGCATTTTTCAGATCTCAGAAACCAAATGTGTAATGTGGTTTAGATTTACTTTGAGTTAGGCTTGGAAATGGGTTGTCTTGTTGGTGACTGCCTGTCACAGTTAGACTAGTATTGGAGATCAAATGTGTAAATTGGGCTTCACATGAGTAGCTGACTTGGCTTGTTTACGTATTTACATGTGTTTGCTACAAAGGTAAATATCTAAAAATCTAGATAGTTGAGAGGTGATGTAAAGTATGCTAATTTGTTACAGAGCTAGTGAACTTTATTCTTGCATAAGGCACTGATTATTTTAGCCGTTTTGTCACCTAAAAAATATTCAAAATAGCTCTTTCCTGTATAAAATAATTTTAAAAAGAGGAGTTGGTGGCAGTGTTGGTTCAGTATAAAAGCCACTAGTTGCGTACCTCAGTCAGAATCTTAGAAGCATCTTTTCAACAAAAATCGTTAGTTTGTATTTCTGAACTACTTTATTTCATGTTGAATAATGTGTTGGCGGAAGGAGACACAATCTAAAGATCCTCACAAGTGTGGTTCTAGTCTATTTTATAACATTTTTCCTCTATCAGTTTGGTGATGATAGAAGAGTTATATATATATATATATATATATATATATATATATATATATATATATATATATATATATATATATATATATATATATATATGCATTTTTGGTAGGGGTTTAAACGTAATTGTTTACACTTGAGAATAAGCACTCACAGAGTGGTTGTCTGTGTGCATTTTGGCAAGAGTGAACATTCAGTATTAAGGCCTTGGTGATGATCCGGAAGTGAAATATGATGTTCTGTTTACATGCTGCTCTGTTTGCAGTGCAACCGCTAAAAAATGCCGGTCAATCTTTGACAAGAACTTCACCGTGACTTTGAATGCATTTTACATTAATATATGATTTGTAATGATTTTCAGACAATGGAAAGGTCAGTACTGAGAAATAAATGTAGAGAACATATAGTAAAATTAATTATGATGGATGGCATGTAGTAATATACTGGTATAATAATAATGATAATAATAATGATAATAATAATGATAATAATAACTTTGTATAGCGCTTAATCTTTAGAAGCTCTAAGCACTTTACAACATCTATAATGATATGAATACAAAATACCCCAGAAAAACAAACAATGAAATTGGAAAACAAAAAAATGCTGAAAAATATTTAAGGTAGGAAACATTTTTAGGTCTTTTAAGTTTATTCTTACAGTTGAGAAAGGTAAGTTTTAGGAGGATTCTTGAATGGAATCGCTATGTCTTTGTGTCTAATTTCAATGGGCAATTCATTCCACATAACCAGCAACGGTGCACTCCACTAGAGGCGAAATATCAAATGCTTCCGAGGATAATTGACGATCTAATGGAAATGGTCGGCTATTTGACTTAGGTTAAGAAAGCAAAAGCAGAATTAATTAGTTGTCATATTTGTCATATTTGTGAAATACGTTTGTTTGCAGGGAATTATCTGGCAGCGGAAGGAGACAAAGCCACAGTCGGTATTTACTGTCATAAGAAATGTGGTGCACTGCGCTTGAGGGAGAAGGGGTTAGTTTTTATGTACAAACTGAATGCCATAATCAACGATATAATTAAAGAAAATTTAAATACACAAATGAGGTTTAAAAAAATGTCCATATGTTTTTATACCTATATCAAAACAAAGCATAAGAATATTATCTACTTGACCAGATAAGTCAATGGCTGTTCAAAGTATAAGTCTATGTACCCAAGCCCAAAGTTATAACTGTAATTTTCATGTTCAAATGTCAATTTTGACACCATGTGATGCTCACAGTGCAAATACAGGCCCTTTTCCTAGATGACAATTCTGCAAAAAACAAAGTGTACTAAACATGCATATGCAGTTGAAAATAGTTGTCATCCAAGTCGTTTTCGAGATATTCTACTTGCTTCAAACCCATGGGTTTACTGCTATGGGAGGCTAGCTCTTCTTCCTAGGCGAGGACCACTCTGGTGGTTTAGTGGTTAGAGCGTCTGCATTGGATGTGTAAGGTCGTGGGTTCGAGCCCGGCCGTCATACCAAATAACTGCTTCCTCACTTGGCGCTCAGCATTGAGAGGTTAGTGTTATGACTGGTCAGCTTGGTGTACATCATACTACACGTTAGACCAACAAATTGTTCTCAGCCTTTATTTTGACTCAGCGGTTTAAAATTAAGCCGCTCCGCTAAGTCAAAATAAAAGAAAGGCTGATAACAATTTGTTGGTCTTACTACATTTCTGAGGCATGATGCCCCAGTGCTAGACATTACAATAAACTGTTACACTGCAGACATCGTAGTAATATGAATGAAAATTTGTTAACGCTACGTAAAAAAAAAATCCAACTCACACACAATACCACATACACTCTTCCTAGCCGACAGTGAGTATTTCATTATCAACATACTGCAGAGAACTATGGAACCATACATGCCTGACGTCAATTTCAAGAACAACATAAGACTCAAACATCTAGTTCACAAATATATCCATATCGTTAATTAGCAAACAATAATAATATCTGGAAAAAATCACGTCATAAATTAAATTGTTTGATAGGGGCCAATTTACAAAACTGTGCCCTGCCACCTGAAGCAAAGCACACGAAAACATCCGATTGATGTATTCCTACTACCACTATCAGGTCTCACTGGACAGTTGTTTTGGCAAATTTTTGTCTGACAATGACCTATAGCAGAAAAATTATCATAATATTACATTAAAAACACGAATAAAAATGAACGAAGGATTTTTTTTTGAAATGATGCTTGTAAGATTCTGACTGAGGATTAATTCCTCATGCAACTAGTGGCTTTTATACTGAATCAACACTGCCCCCAACCCCTGTTTTTTACATTCATTTTTTTTTACAGAAAAGGGGTATTTTGAATATTTTCCTGTGACAAGAAATCTAAAAGAATCAGTATGTGCCTTATACATGAATAAATCACTAGTACTGTAACAAATTAGCATACTTTTCATTACCCCTCAACCATCTAGATTTTTAGATATTTACCTCTGTAGCAGACACATGTAAATACGCAAGCCAATTCTGTGGCTCATTTGAAGCCGAATTTACGCATTTCATCTCCTGTGCTAGTCTAACTATGACAGGCAGTCACCAACAAGTCAACCAGTTTTCTTTTTTTTGGGGGGTGGGGCACAGACAGATGCCCCCCCCCCCCCCAATAAAATAAAAAAAGTAAAAAGTTTATGTATGTTTGTGTACCCCCAAGTATGTTGTTTGTTTTTTTTATTTAGCTTCCCATTTAATTTTTCCCCATCGGGGTTATATACCCCATATTTAATATCCCTAGTGTCTCTGTAGATCCTTACTAGATAGGAATTGACCTACCCACAGCTAGTAGTCTACTTTTATATTTGTTTTAGACCATGGCTAGTGGTCTCCTATTTCCTTGCGTTTGCTATTTGTGTTGGTGCTATTTGTCTGTTTGCTATATAAGGTATATACCTTGTATGTGTGCAAAGGAAAGCCATTTCGTTCAGATTTGTACCAGTTGCCTTACTTTATGTCTTGTATATAAGGAAGACATTTATTTTGGTATATTTTAATTAAATTTATTTTAAATTTAATTTAGAATTTTGTATAAATTGAAGTGTGTTTATTTAGATATTTAGTGTTCTTCAATTTATCTAGTAATATTTATTTTCTTAGGTCCGTCTGCCTTGAGAGAGGATCTGTGCGAATTTTTTGGGTTGTACAGTTCCTGTCTCAATTTGGTCCGGCCTTTACTTATTTATTATAATTAATAGATACTGAAGTTTCAAAAATGTTTATGTTCTCTTAAATGGGAGCCATAGCTATTGCGGGATATAGATATGGCAGGTAAAGTTTGGATTTAGTATCCAGAGAAGGATGTGCAATAAAATAAATAAAGTAAATATTTGTGTGGTATTTTCCAAACTCTTCCACAGGCCTGCTCACTTCGCGTAGCGCCATGTGATTTAGCCCTATGGTGTCCTCATATGTACTTCCCCCTCACAAAAGTTTAATAGTATATAAAGGAAAAGGTAAAATTGTTATATATATATATATATATATATATATATATATATATATATATATATATATATATATATATATATATATATATAGATATTTAATTAATATAAAATCAAATTTTAAATTAAATTTAAATATTTTAGTTTTCATTAAAAACTATTCCCTAACCTTCATTAGTGGTCCACACCTTATAAGTGTCCTCGATATATAGTCCGTTATTTGTCAACCAGTTTTCAAGCCTAACTCAAAGTAAATCTAACTCACATTACATATTTAGCTTAGGATGGTGATAACTAGGCCCATGTCTTCTACATTAAATATTAGGTAGGTGTCAAAATGCGAAACTATCTAGTGAGACCTCAAGGTAATTTCATGACGTGACGGATATGGCTGAGTGTTCCCATAGTTACTTCCCTTACCCGGTAGTTGTTTAGTTCAGCTGATGCAATGATTATGCAATGAACTACATGTAGTGACATCTGGTGTGTGCATAAGGTTTCAAAGTTCAGCTGATGCAATGATTGTGCAATGATCTATATGTAGTAACATCGTGTGTGTTCATACGGGTTCACATACTTTTATTTGCCTTGTGTGGTGCGGAAGTTCGACGCGTCATTTCAGACACTGATTGTCTATTAGGATACATAAACTGCCGGCTCTGGTAAATTTGACCTGAGGATTTGTAAAGTGTGATCGTTGATTGCCTTCCTGGTCATATAAGTAAGTAATAGTTTGCATCGTTAGTACTAATTCATTCTTTACAAATCATATTAACTTGTCGTTATACAGCGTCTCTTTTTTTATTTTCGAGAAGAAACCACACAGCACTTGTCACCAGGGCGAATTCTTTTCTGAAAAGTAAAAAAAAAACACTAGTACGTACCATATGTAAGAAATTTTATTTCATATCAGGGTGGTCCGAGTTGCCACTTCATTTTTGATATTTGGATATTTATGTCCCCAGCATAAATGTCCAAATATCAAAAATGGGGTGACAAGAAGCAGAGGAAACTCGGACTAATATCTGGGGAACGAAACAAGAGCATTTGATACGGACGAGCTCATTTTCAGTTGCGTCCAATGAAACTGTTTATAACATTGTTACCATATTAGCTCAACAATGCACTAAAACAGATTTAATATATGGATGATGGCAAAATTCAATCAAATGAAAGATTAGTTGAAACATTCTGGAATTTACAGTAAAACCAGACATTTAGAACATTAATTTGTATCCATATATATTAATTTAAGGTGATCTCATTTGGCAGGGGTGAAAACTCTGTCTTTATCCTTCATAACCATGTACAAGACATTACCTTGACATTGTAATTTGTGACCACATGATGTACTTTAAGGAGACCAGAAACCAATGGAAATATAGAATAATAAGAACAACACTAATGAACAAAACCTTATTCTGAATTATTATATGCGACCGCAATGTCAGTATTTAAATATTGGCATATGTTCAACAAGCTGAATTTCCGTGACCTCGTATGCAAAATTTCCGCACCTATTCGGTTACTCTCGTGATGTGACGTCATTGTAGCGACTCCAGCATCCTGACCGGCGATTTTGTATTATTGCTTACGGGTGTAAATAGCGCATTAAGAAAAGGCTATGGACAACATATTTCTTCTTTTCCAAATGATAAAGTCATAAAGAAAGTCTGGATACATTATTACAAGCGAGTCAATTTCATTGCAACACCATACTGCAATCCGTGCTCATTACATTTCTCAAAGGAATGTTATCAGAGGGATCCTAAAAAATAGAACCTCTAGGTTACACGAATGCTAAGCCTAGACTAAAAGTTGAAACTGTTCCAGACATACCATTGTATATATTAAATCCTGGTAAAGAGTGTCAAACGTACGAGTTACAAAAATAGGCAGAAAGCCGAGTAAGTGCTAATAAAAAAAATATGACAGCCCGACCTGATCATGCTGATGAAATGAGTAAATGTTTTTTTTTTCTTCAAGATTACAATCTAAATAAAGTCACCACTGTCCTATGTGAAATTGAGATCTGACTTTAATCAAATGAAAGCTTTGCTAAAAAAAAAATAATAAGATTATCAACCCTTGACAAGGTCGTGTTTCGAGAAAAACAATTTAAGTAATTTAAAAAAAAATTATTAAAAAAATTATTTAAAAAAACCACAACCTTTCAGTCTATGCCTATTACACGTAAAATGTATAACAGAAATCTGTAATGATTGGAACTGATATAAAACTGTCCCTTGGGCAATTTAAATAGCAGCAATTAAAAGAAAAGAGATCCGATATAAAATCAAAGTTTCACATTAACTGACTGACAATAGAAATTGGGAGAGGCGACTATTTACCCTGCCCATTTGCCCCAATGTGCAATTTCTCTCTCTGATACGCCTTATTATCCCCCAGGACAAGACCCTTTCTTCATATTCTGGTCTGCATAATAGATAGAGGTTAAACTTAAAATTAAGTACACAAACATAATGGCAGTTTAACAAATTAACAATTATTCTTTATCATTGCACTTATGTTGTGAAAAGAACTGGCCCTCTGACATAATTCAAAGAAACCATGTTCAACAGAGTGTGTATGTAATCACCAGAAATTTATTGGCAAATAAACGATGCCGAATTTTGTTGTAACTTCGAGGCCAAAGACTTCATTTTAAGAGTTCAAATCTGCAGTCAAACGTTACCGTACATGTATGTGGCCATTGTTTTCCCACATTTTATATCCCACCCTATTTCCTTTAGTTTAAGTGTTAAGATATGTAACACTGTTTACCGAGTTAAATATTTATTTTGAATTAGTTTTTTAAGGGCACATATACTGTGTCGTATTTTTTTAATTCCTTCTTTTAATTTAATCATGGTAATGAAACTTTACATATATGGTAGAGGAATGTCAGGTGTTAACTGGCCGAGTTTTTTTTTTGTTGGGCGGAAATGGAGATTTTGTTTGCAGAGAAAATTACGCAGCCTTCATTGTGATAATTCATGGGTTTTAAACTAATTGGTGACAAGTTTTTTTTACAAGAAGTACTTCTGTAGTAGTTAAACAATCTGAAATTTACGTGAATACTGTTTAATCTTAAACTATTTACTGAAGACAAAAACTGTCATGTGATATTAATTATTTCTTCACTACAATATTCACAAGTGATAAAATAGAATATGACATCCGTGGACTGCACACTTGATAAAAATATATATATATATATATATATATATATATATATATATATATATATATATATATGGATTTTCTTCTTCTGAGAAATGAAAATTAAGAGACATATTGAAATAATCGGGAGTTAACTGCGAAAACTCAAGAGAGATAGGGAGGAAATACCTCCAAAATTGGAATTTTTTTTCTTTCTTTTTTCTCCCGGCTTGAAAGTTAACATATATGAACTGTTCGGGTTTGTGGAATTTCAGTCAGGACTAGTAAGTTTATTTAAGTCATCAGCCCGGGGCCTGTGCTTGAAACATTTCTTTCAGCACTGACCAGTACAGTACGTAATCCATTTTAACGAAGCATGTATATACCACAGGAGTCTGACGTTTTATCAATAAAGTACAGCGAAATGTCTGACAAAATGAAATACCCTTAACAATAATATATATATAAACACAAGGAGTGCAAGCGTGACCACAACCCTTCGCTCGATTCGACATTTTCTCACGAGTCTTTTATCGCTTCAGAATCGCAAGAAGACTGAAACACTACATATATGAATTCAAAAGACAGTTACTTACCAACGCATAGCTCTTAAATGACCATGTCCTGAATCCAACCGACGAATTAAGCTTTTTTTTTTTTTTCACAAGTACGGTCACATTAGCCAATGTAGGCTGATCTGCTGACGGAAGTAGCCCATTCTCTACCAGTTTCTACCCTGCAGTAAATATGCTGAATAACATGATGAATGTAATTTCTAAAGTTAAAATGCTCATCTTGCTTTTTATTTCAGATTGTATCATTTTATAAGTTTATTTAAATTTACAGAACAGAAATATGTAGTCATAGTTCTGATAGTAGAAATAACGGTTGATGACGTCGTCGTACTTCAAATATTTACGACTGTTGCTGGATCTGGTAACTTTAAAAACACAGATTCTGCACCGTGTTCGGTACAATTATTAGACATCAACGATATTTACTGCTGTATTGTAAATAAACATATCATTGTCCTTGCTTAAATAGTTTGCAAAATAATTTCAATCTTTTATTAACATTGTGAAACTATACAAATATTAATATTTTAAAAATAAACAAATAATTTCAAAAGATTAGTTTGTGCCTTGACTTTAAAGGAAATACATAATTTTTTATTTCTTGGCCAAAATATGATTTGTACATTATTTACATGCTATGACTACAAATAAACACAAATAAATGTCTGAATTATTCATTTCTTATTCTTCTTGGAGGTCTTCCCTTTGGTTTGTAATTGTTTATTCTGTCTGCATTCTAAACAGTACCACAACCTTGCTGTGGTCGCTTCAGTCTGATGCATTCAAAATGAAACCACTGGTACAGGTAGCTTTTATCATCACATGCTATCATTCTCCCATATTCTGGTTTTCTGCAGGAACACCACAGTTCCTCTTCATTGGACTGAGAATTAGTAACAGACTCAGCCTGAGATGGAAGTGTAGTAGAGCTGTGTGGTTTTAAATCATTATTTACTCTTCTTGTGAAATATTTTGCAACCAGTTCTGGCAGTAGAGCAGACTGCCAAAAAATGTTTGCCTTTGAAAAAGCGTTATTCCAAAATGCTATGTTTGGCTCAATTCTTTGAATGAATATATCAGACTTTGTCCACACAATAAAATCACAAAATTCACTTCCAGACATATGTATGTGACACTGAACCTGTGAATAATATGGATGTGTCCTACATAACGTCACATTGTCATCTTTCTTAACAAGGCAAACATTTTTAATTGCAAGGGCATCTTGAATCTTCATGTCTTTAGCAGAATATGGACATTTGATTTCAATGCAACACTTCCCACAGCATACACAGGATACCATCCCATCTGGAGATGAACCCATGAATGGCATATCTGGGTGCAGAAAAACCCACATGGGTTAATGGAGAATAAATCGTGTATCTCGTTCATTTTTTCTGTGTATTGTCTCTTAGCTACATCTTCCATTTTTACACCCCATACCATTTGATGTGTCTGCACAGAAACTGATGCAGAAGTTAATGATTTCAGCAGAGAAATGGATGGTGCTTCGGGATCTGTGTGGCAAACAGAATGAAGGGTAGTGGATGTTATTCTGCCTTCTTGAACATTGTGCCAAAGTTTGCAGTTGTTTTGCAGGTGGGTCTTATTCTCAACTGCAACTACTTGCTCCTTGATGGAAATGGAAAGTTTGCTGCAGTAATCTAACAACTGTTCAAGTGACATTGAATCTGTTCTCATTCCGAAGAGTGAACAAAGATGATGGCAGGTGTTCACTTTGTGGAAGAGGTTTAAACTTTCCACAGAATGGTTCAACCAGAGACATTATGGCAGGTTTCTTGTTCTTTTTTCTAATGTTTGCAAGATCTGTTTCATATCTGATATTCCTGCCGCTGGAACTGCTGATAAATTCAAGATCCGATATTGTGTAGACTGGGTGGCATCAGCATCAGGATTATCAGTTAGTTGTTTCAGATTTGTGGCTGATTGGAAATCAATGTTGCTCAATTCTTTATATTCTATTGATTTTTTGGTAGGTTTCTTCCAGTAGGCTAATTTGCTCGTGACTGAAACTCGTTCCCTATATTTCTACATCTCTTCAATATAAAATAAAAGTGCAGCAACATGTGAACAAGTTTCTCCCAGTCCAGCCATACATGTACAGTGTGCTGACAATACTGTACCTTGTGGAGATGCAATTATCCAAGGTTTCAGGGCTTTTGCATTTAACCTCTGTGAGTGAAACCTGAAAGAGATACATATGGTGAAATAAAGTACTTTTTCCATCATAACCTTATATCAATGTTTCATCATCATGTCCCATTGATGCCTGAACTTTAAATGAAAATGTTGCTGTACCATAACATTACACTTGTAAAACATCCATACAGCATCAGTTCTGACACTTAAAGTGTTGATTATACTCACATTTTTTAATTTAAAATCAATAATAAATATACATTGTTAATTTATTTTCAGTTAAATCCAAGTTACCTTTAACAACATTAAATGCTTACTAAGTTGCTCAAATCGTTATATGGTTCAGAATCGTTGCGCTCTGGAAATCAAGTCCGATAATATTTAAATTAACTGACTTTGTAATCAAAGAGTTGTGTATCCAGAAACGAAAAATACGTTCTAAAATGATGATAATTTCAAACCATACCTTAGCTATGACACTTCTGGCTTGTACGTATTCACACTGTCAACCCATCCACTTACAACATAGTTGTAAGCCTCGAGAGATTTGTATGCTTTGAACTGTTCGAGTGTGTATGCACTGGTACCATTTACCAAATACATGATAATGTCATCATGTGACTCTTTTTACGTGTTTTCTTCAAGTAAAATATTTATATTTCAACCATATTTGTTATGCTTTCCTAAACAAATAGATCGATTAAAAAACAAACGCATAAACAAATGGATATACAACCAAGTAGAAACATGTAATGATTTTCGATTTTCACGGGCTTAAATCAAGCATTTGATTATCGTTAATGTTTAAAAGCCAGTTGTTTATATACAATTTCATATTTCTAAAAGCATTTCAGGAATACATCGTTTTGACATTCAAAACAACGTCATATTTGAATATGCTAATTAAAATGGTTTCTCAAATATTCTATGGCTCAAACACATGTCGTTTAAAATATTTGTACATAAAAGTTCTAGCATAAAATACATGCTATGAAATTTTAATTCGCGACTGATATTTTATCCAGAAAATCGTGATCTGGAAATACTCATTGAAGATGACAAGCTTAGGGATAAGATACGAATGACTTTTTAAAAACGTCAGTATTGTCTGTTTGCAAACAACAACAAAAAGTGCATTTCTTAGATATCAATTATACACGATTACGGTTCTACTTTACTATTTTGTCTTTCGATATTAGCAAGGAAACTTCCAGCTTTATTTTTATGCTATTGTGTACATAATTTCAAGTATAATCTATGTATTGTGTCTAAAAGTAAATATCCTTATCGATAGTCAAATCAGATTATTATTCTTGAATATACATGATGACTAATGTTGACAACGGTTTGTTAGCGATTCAAAATGGCAGCAGAAGGTGCGTGTGCGTTGAATTGTGGGTATTTGCGTACTTAAACGTGATGTTTGTGAAAACAACCCATATGGGGGTGACAAATAATGGCTGATTACATCAAATTGTAACTTGTCAGGATTGTATACTTTGCTACCTTCTTTTTAAGTATTGACATATTATTATTGTTATTTACCTTTAACTGAATTATATCATCATTATCTTTTCTTTTATCTTGCAGTACCTTTTGTTTAGAAGTGTTTTTGTTAATAATCTTTGAAGAAAAGAAACGTTCTATATATATTCATTTTTAGAACTTTTATGTGTTACTGTAGACTGTAGTGATGTTAACATTATACATGCATGCTTATGCTTAAACATTGTAGAGGTAAAACACAAGTTTTTTTTTCTTAGCTTAGCTGTAATATTACATGTATATTTGTGGTCGTAAGCACTTACCTATAACCATCCACTGCTATCTCACTACTATCCATGTGGGTTCAAGTCTCGGACTTGGCCAATATAGTTATGTGAGATTGATGGCCCATTAGTCTAAAGCAATATTTTATCATCAGGTAGAAAATTCATTGTGTTGTATGTATATATCAAGCACGTTTTGTAAGGGTATAAATGTGTCATATTCATATGCAGTGTATTGATATGTGAAAGCATGTTTTGATGGAAAGATATATAATGTGTATTTTAGCCATGTGACTTTAAAAGACCAATGTAGAAGCCATACATTGTAATGAATTTACAGTATTGTATTTGCAAGTTGGTAACAATGCTTAGTCAACTACCTTTAAACATGATATATTTAATATTTCTTTCTGAAACATGACTATAAAGTGGTAGTCAGAAAGATTTTTAAGCTAGTATATAGCAATGCCTATAACATGTACAATAAAACACATGCACAAGTATATTCAGACCATTGATTAAAACCACACTGGTCACTTATATACGAGTAACCAGAACGTTAACTTGTATTTTATTGATCTATCATTCATCATTTGCTTCTAAAACAAACAAATAATACACTTCACCTTTTCTAGTTTTAGGCTTGCAAGATGAAGCTGTATACAGATCACGGAAATTTCCAGACTTTGAAAATTATAGTGGCTTCAGAAATCAGTGGTGTGAAACTGGAAATAGTCCATACAAAATCAGATGGTAGGTGTATTGTAGGTGTATTGTTTCCTGTTAATTTTATTCATAAATAAATTACAAGAATAATTTTTGTGTTTTGTTTCCCATAAATCCAAAAGTTAAAAAATATAGGTTATTGATACATGCATCATGTAAGGGGACTTTATATGAGGGAGAGAAAGATGGGAATATATTTAGCTTATTTTATTTATTCATAACATTAACTTCAATATTAATAAACTATCCCCTCCCCTTCCTGAAAATCTGTCAAAACCCTACAGAAACAAAAGGTCATAAAATCACACTAATGTTAATTTTTTTTCTTAACACTTACACATTTGCACAAGATTTAAGTTATAAATAAAAAAAATGTTGTTCTCTAGTGGTAATCCTTGTTCATCTTAGGGACATCAGCAGTACATTATCTTTCTGTTGAAAAAAATAGGCGTGTACATTATTAGACATTCACAAAATAGGATAGCATTTACTGTACAAATTTGTTTCACTGTATCTAGAACATCAAAGTACTTGACATCATCTGAAGTACATTTCCTGAGCATACATTAACAGTCATTTTTATTAGATGTCTGCTTCAGACAGCACACGTTTTTCCTAATGCTAAAAGTTGTCAGAAAATTAAATGTCAAGATAAAAATAATTGTCAATCCATGTAATCAGTGAAAGACATGGAAGATCTAAGCACTTAATAAATTGTGAGAGATGTGGAGCAAACATGTTTGCCCTGTGCCTTCACTTTATCCTCTATCAGTTTTGTTACTTGCCTTCAGGCAAGTACCCTAGGCTTATTCAGTGAGTCGAGCAAGTGGATTTTAAATCCCCAGCAAATGTTCAAATAAAACTAGACACTTGGTCTATTTTTATTCTACCCCTCCTTAAAGATTAAACTCAATGGGGAGCTTTTTTGATAGTGCATGAGTTGTGCAAAGCAGGGGAGGACATGATTATGTGCTGAAGTATTGCATGTGAAGATACCTGCAAATTATATTACATGTAGGATCTGATAATGTTCTATAATACTACTTGGATTCCTAGCAATGTTAACATCGTGTACAATTTGTTACAGATAGTATTTTAGGAGATAAGGAAGTTGACTAGTCTACTTAGGTCTTGTTAGGAAATAAAAAGACACCTGTTAAACAGCAATTAGCCTCTCATACATGAAAGAAAAGGAAATTGTTGTACTAGATAACAACTCTTTTTCACTCTGAGATCATGTGCATAGCAGATAAAGTGATGTTTTGTATGTCATAGCATGTCTGTAATATGGTTGGAAATTATTAGGTACAATTTAGTTTAGACAACCGTCTTTAATTCCAAAAATTTCAGAGTTTTGCAAGTTTATACCCAGGTTAAAATATAAACATGAGTAAAAGGAAAAGCAACAGAAATTGTTTTTGATGAGGAAGATGCAATGTTATGAAGGGAGAAAAAGAAGAAAACATGTATTACAAGTTTAGTAAATGTGTGTAAAATGTGATACAAATTCTCATTGTCACATAAAAAAGAGAAAGACAAAATGCTGAATGAGTGTGAAATTTGTGTGTAAATGTAACAAATATTAACTGGCACAGATGCTTCAGATGCAATTATTAATTCCCAAAACATCCATCATTATATAAGTAAAAAGCTTAAAACACTTTCATCTTTGCTTTGTTAGTCATTTAATCTTCTCTCTTACCATAAACATTTAATAGAACAAGAAAACAAAGTGACTGTTGTAAGTAAATTTGAAAATATTAATGTGTATCCCAAGCCATGAAATGTCATGGTTGTATAACAAGATGATCCACTCAACACAGTAATTGAGAAAAGAATCCATTTTGTATACATGTGTCCAAATTACATTTAGTATAGTCAGGGATCAAATGTACAAGATCCCTTTTTAGACATGTAGTTATTTCTTGCAATTTTGTTCCTTATCGTTGTTTTTTATTATCTAGGATAGTTTTTCTTATCTGTGCCAAATATAAAACTTTTGGTTTTTCATATGTGACATATTATGCACGTTTATCTCATTGCATTATCTGGTTCATCACAATATCTACTCCAGAAACTTCAAAAAGTTCAAAAACACACCTGCTCGGATCATTTTTAGAGTACTTAGATCAGAGCACACATCACCACTGCTCTGTACCCTACACTGGCTATCCATTCGATATAGAATCAAACACAAAATTTGTTCTCTGTGCTATGTTTCAATGACTAACTCCAGTCTAATATACCTATTCGGCCTCACCAACGTGTATACACCAGCAAGATACTGGCGCTCCTCTTCTGACAATCTTATACTCATTGTTCCCACTATGAAAACGATGTCATATGGACAACATTCTCATACCAGGGCCCAGTGATGTGGAACGAATTGCCTATTGAAATTAGACAACAAAGACGCAGTGGTCCCTTTTAAGAGTCTTCTTAAAACTCCCATTTTTTGATTGCAGGAACAAACTTAGAGACCTAATAATGTTTTGTCTCTTATGTTTTCAGCATGTTTTTTTTTTTTTTCCAATTTCGTGGGTTTTGTTACTAGTTTTTCTGTAGCATAGTCATATCATTATAGATGTTGTAAAGCACTTAGAGTTTCTGAAGATTAGGAGCTATACAAAGTCCTCATTATTATTATTATTATTATTATTATTATTATTATTATTATCTATTTAGTTTCCCTTTGAGAAAGACCTTGTTTTTTTTTTTCAGATGTAGGGTAATTTTCTTAAACTGTGCTTTGAGTGAAACAGACAGTAACATAATCCTGAATGCATGTAATTTACAAAAAAATATTCAGTTAGTATAACTTTCCTTTTCCAGAGAAAGTGGTAACTGAGCTGCCAGCATTAGAAGTGCACCCTGGGAAATTTCTCTTAGCCAATGCAGCAGCTAGGTAAGAAACACCAACCCTAGTTTCAAACCACACTGCTAAATCAATTGGAAATTGAAATAAAACAACTTTTCTTTTAGCTGTTCAATGAACCTTGTTTCAAAGACACCCTGGTTATAAGATCACTTATCTCCAGTCCAGCAAGTGGTCTTATTGGCAAGATTTCACAAAACATATTCAACTGTGTCCTCCAGTATTGGATAAAATAATTATTTCATAAATTTCGAATATCATTGTGTTTTTGTTTTTTAGGGTTTAACAACATTTTTCAGCACACGATAGGCTATACATGGCGGCCAGTATTATTGGTGGAGGAAGAACCCGGAAAAAAACCCCGGAAAGAACCACTGGCCCATGAGAAGCTACTGGCAAGTTTTCTTACATAACTGCATTAGCCGAATCTTAGACTCAACAGATGTGAGAGGTGAAGCGCTTTACATACATGCCAACCATTACGCTTTTGGCGTAATCATTACGCTTTTTGACACTAAATTACGCTTTATGCTTAAACGTATATGGATTACGCTTTTTCGGTACATCAACCTCCCAAAAAAATCAATTATTTGTTTTCTCGTTATTATTAAAGTTCCATTAATCCCACAGACCGTATTTTAGAAAAGGCGGCTTTTACGTAACTACAATAGAGTACGCTAGACCGTGGACTTTCGTAGTAGTATCATGTTCTATTTATTGCTAACCTGGTTCTACTGTTGACCTCGATTCTATTTATATTTATTTATATGCGTAGTGAGGAGATAGCAGACAGGTTTTCCAAATTTAATATTTACTCGCAGATTCCATATTCTAATTCATATTTCTTGCAGCACCAGTCTAAATGTATTTTAGCGCTTAAAAAGTATATTTTATTTTACTCTATGCATTTATGTGAGCAAAAATATCCCCTTTCAAAAATTTCCCAGATAAATTAGAAAAAGGCAACCGAAAACCCCCGAAACAAAATATAACAGAATCCTCTAAATATTAAGAACAAAAATAAACAAAAAAAAAGTACAGCATCACGTGACATCTATTTACGGCCGTGTCAAAATTATTTTAAAATTTAGCGCGAAACGTCTTAAGGAGGTTTCTAGTCGATGTGTGTAAAGCTAAAAGTGCTACATATGAAAACTTGAAGCAGGGCAAATAATCGTTGTTTATTGAAATTTTAGCATGTTATATGTGGATTACGCTTTTTCCGCCTGGATTCCGCTTTTTTACCACTTGGATTATGCCAATATCTCGTCAGGGGTTGGCATGTATGGCTTTAGACCACTCAGCCACTCGAGGCCCCTGAATATCATTATGAATTTACAGTTAAAGTTTAAAGGACTGTTGTGTTAAAAGAAGTGATAAAAATAAATATTACATATAACATGGGAAAATTGTCAACATGATCATAACTGGTTAAAATCTGAAGTACAAAAAATTGTACATGTGAAACGAGTGGAAAGAATTTCCAAATTATAGAATTTGATCAGAACATGCTTCTGAGATGTAGATGTTATTGTTTGTTATAAAAAACACTTGAATTTCAGCAGAAGTTCTAGAAATAAATATTGTTTTCTTGAATCCATGTAGATACTTGACAAATTCGAGCTGCAAGGAGACTGATCCCTCTGCATTAGACCAGTGGTTGGAATGGGAAAGTGCTGTACTGTTGGTGAGGAACAATAGTTATATTTATTTTACTTCAGTTAATTTTGCCGTAGTGTTTGAATTCAGATTCACTAACTAATACATTTTTGTAAAGGAAAAATATCTGATTTTCTATTCGAGATCAAGTTGTGAGGGCCTTTTCCCCTATGCCATCATACTGAGATACTGAGAGTTTATATAGCTGTACATATGTTTGATATAAGACTTGGTTCATATATGTAGCGGTTTCTCACCACTAGCCAATGGTCATCAGTCCAGTTTGATCAACATCACCTTCTGGAATACACATAATTTGCTGAATCTGTTTTAAGCTTGTGCCCTTATTAGTCAGCAAGCCCAATTCTTGACTCGTTAGATATTTAATATGGCAACTTCAAAGATATCAACATCTGCTAACCAAAGGAAAAACTTGTCATTAAAAAGCTCAAGTTGTAGAAAATTAAATGTGACATGTTATTGTCCACAGAGGCTGATACAGTTACAACGCTATCTTCAAAAGTAAATTTAAAGAACTTTCTGATTGTTTCAGTTTCATTTCCAGCCACTTCCAATCACATAGCAGAGTGGTAGACACTGATTGGATTATTGGTATTTTAGCTGCATCCAATCATTTAGTAGAGTGGTAGACACTGATTGGATCAGTGGTTTTCCAGCTGCATCAAATCATTTGGTTGAGTGGTAGACACCGATTGTATCAGTGGTTTTCTAGCTGCATCCAATCATTTAGCACTGATGAAGTGAATCCTGCGCTGCTTTTCATTGATAGGTCCTTGTGTGGCTGACAAGTCTGATACACGATGTGCATGTCCTGGAGCACTATGTACATTGGAGGCATGGGTTGGTTCTTGATGTTGAGGCCTCCCTGCGTTCCCAGGCATTGGTAATTTTTGTTCTGTGCGTATCCTCAAAGGTTTTGCAACCCTTGCTAACATCTGTACACCAGCCAGGTTTGTCCTTGGTGAAGGATACAAGGTTTGTCACAAATATCGAACATCATTTCAGGCTATTCTTGATGGAATCTTTGCATCTTTTCTTCTGGTGACCAATTTTTCTGTGTCCACTAGGTATATCTCCATAAACAAATATGATGTGGCATTCAAGACTCATAAAGATGACATGACCAGTCCACCAGAGTTTTGCTTAATGCTGGTTAAGCCTGCTGACAGCAAGTAGATGCCACAATGATTGTTGTGGGATTGTCTGATGCCTTGTACAAGTGGCATTACAACTCAGGCATTGTACTCCATGCATATAGTTACTGAGTCCAGAGTGGCTGGAAGAGTTTAGTCAGTTTCTGTGACCTGTACAAGCTGTGGCTTTGTAGATTTTGCTTGTTTAGCATCTGCTTCAGGTGTTTGCCATTTGAGTACAGGTCAGTTGATTTCTTGATGTCATTCAACTCTTGAGGATCAGCAAGTATGTGTTGATTTCTGCTTTGGGAATTCAATCACTGATAGATGATTGAAGACAGGTTGTTGTTGAACTGTTCTTGTTGTTCCCCATCTTGTAGTATCTTTTCTTTGTAAGTGGTGTCAGCACTGAGTATTGGAGATATTCATGATGACTGTAGGCTGTAGATTGTCTTCAATGTGTCAAAGTAGTTCTTCATGTCCTTCCTGTCTGCATAAGACCGAATCTCATCTGCCTTATTGCTGTACCATTAATCTTGCAACTTGCAGAGTTTGCATTGGACTGTCATCTTGGCTACCTTATGTGTTAAGCGCTGTCTTCTAAACAGGTCTTTTGTAGCTGTTTCTCATTCAGTAGTCTTTGTTTAGCATCATCATTCTAATCAGGCCAATCTGGAAATGTTCTGTGGTTGGACGAAGCCTTTTGGATGCAGGTGAATACACATAAGCACAGAATGATGCCCAGATTTCCTCAACATTTCTCAAAAGATTGCATCAATTGTTTCTAGTTTTCTGCATAGTTCATAGGACTGTTTCACATTCTTCTCTTTCAATTTGAAGACATTGAGATTTTTGGGCACTCTTTTGCCTTGTGGTCTTCTGCTAGATTCTAGATATTGAGCTTGGAGATTATGAACCTGGTTAGTCCAACATTCTCCCTTCTCATGGTCCTTTTTACTATGACATCCTGCTTGTCTATTCTCATGATGATGATGTAGTGATCTGTGCCAACATTTACATTGACATCGCCAAAAATAATGAGCTTGTCTGCTTTTGATAGCTCTACAATAAGTGACACCAAGTCTTCATTAAATCTGCCCTTGATCTCATCTGTATTGGTAATGGTGGATGCATTGGCACTGATGATAGTTACATGACTTTTCTTTTAAAAAAATGGGAGTCTCTGATTCATTAGTCTGTCATTCATGCTCTTTGTAAGGCTTATGAGCTTCCTGATTTGATGTCAAACCCATAACTGGCTTCATATCAATCTTTACTTAAGCCACTCCCGGAGAAAGTATAGTCGACTCCTATTTCGGTGAGTTGTTCTTCCTCAGTAGGAGGGTATCACTTGGGGGATGCTGTCTGAATCTTGAATCTCGCTAGTTGTCTGCCAACTAGGGCTGTTCTTCTCATTGGTCTATCCACTGCTGTACTGACTGCACATTTCAACAATGGTGAATTGGGTCACTTTGTTTTCTTGGTAGGTTTTTGTTAACTTGAGATCCCCATCACCCTCATTATGCTGACCAAGGTTAAGCTGAAGCAGGCAATTTTTAGGGCTCCTCTTTTTGCCTTTATGCTACAGATATGAACAATATGATCCTAAAAAGGGCTGCTCAGTCAGCAGGGGCTGCCAAGCTCCACTTCTGCTTAGATCCACTGAAAAGTGACCATATGCCCGAGTAGTAGCTTGGTGGCTACAGCTACATACAAATGCTGCTTTCCCATCACCAAAGGACTTTCACACAACCAGTGGTGGGAGGAAAATGAGTTGGATTTAAGAGAGGGAAAGTTGTGCAGAGTCAACCTCGCGCTTTCATCTTGATCTGTCCAGTGGCATGACAATTTCAAGATATCTGGATTTAACTCGAAAGCAATGGATGGACATCAGGTCCTACTTTACCTGAGTTGATACCCTGCAATGTCCATCTTCTTTCACATCTGGATGTATTAGTCAACAGTCATAGGTGGTACTGTCTACCATTACATACAATAACAGGGGTAGCCACCTGACAAAGAGGGCAAAGCAAAAAGACTTTTGCATATGGTTTTATGTCAGAGTATATAATGTTGGATTACGAAATTAAGTTTTGTACCTTATTAATTCCAGTTTTCATCATTGCATTTCTTAGTAGTCACATTTATTATACACTTTTTCTTGGTAAGAATTATTGATGATATTTATTTCTATGTTTAAGCAGTGTTTTATTGTACAGGACGAATTAACCCTGTAGTTAATGTGAAACAGCTAATGT
Organism: Unio delphinus; assembly: GCA_029339505.1. Classification (NCBI taxonomy): domain Eukaryota; kingdom Metazoa; phylum Mollusca; class Bivalvia; order Unionida; family Unionidae; genus Unio; species Unio delphinus. Next base: position 16,140,442 of record JAQISU010000210.1, on the reverse strand, counting down.
AAACTCGAATATCTAAAGTGAAATATCCCAGTATGAGTCATCCTTGGCACGAAAAATCTCAGAGCCAGCACAAAAAAAAAATCAATGTGCTGATAATTAAAATTATAATTTTACCAGTATTTATTTTTTATGCAACTGATAATGAATAAAACATCTACACAACTTAAATGTGTACATTAAGCAATCAACAGTGATTGTGCCTAATTACATCTTTATTCCTTTCTTCAGACAGTAGCACCAATATTTTAGAGAGATACCATTAATTTCTGACTAATTTAGGAAGATTTATTTTTACACTGCTTTTATACTTTGACAGCCAATAGTGTTTCCATACCTTGTATCTTTGATTGGACAAGGAAAGACAGAGGAGCACCAAATGACTTGTATCCATGGTTACCTGGAACATTTGGATACAGAACTTAAAGGCAGACAAGCAATTTGTGGGGTGAATTTTCATCATGTATTCTTTTCTCAGTTTCACAATTTGATGTCTCAAACCTTTTGCTGTAAGCAGTATTTACCAAATACATATTATGGCAATGTTTGAAGATTTTCAATGGACTTGAATATATCTAAACATTGCCTTACTCATTTTCATGATAATATTTATTGAAAATTGCTGGAGTTTATAATCTCGAAACTTTTTTTTAACTTTTTAAATTCAATATTTTGACATCAAACTTAACTTACACCAGCCCAAATATATATAATTTAAAGAATTCTCAATAAAAATCCTTACTTACATGTCCTGTATAAATGACATATTTCTAATTTGGGCAGAAGACATTCATTTTTTGTCTGATTATATTGGTTTTAACCATTTATGAAGAATATTGTCACAAATTTAGATTGTGAATTAATTAAATTTATGTTTTTATTGCATTGTTTGCTTAAATTTAGTTTGGAACGTTATTTATTTATTTAATTGATTTATTTAATTGATTTATTTAATTGATGTCTTTTGATTGGTAACCTGGATGGATAGTTTCATAGAGTATTTTGATTAAGTCACATGGTTAAATATATTGAAAATTTATTATGCTAAGGATACCTGTCTGTAAAGGACAATTTTAGTATGCCCCTTGAGTGCCTTTTATGACAGGTGTTACAATACCTTAGACAAATTTAGTTTTTGTCATCTCCAAACTTCATACTACTTGAATCATGAATAAATAATTTCAAAACACACTTCTTCCCTTTCCAATATACCAAAATGGACACTATGAGGAGCATTAAAAAAATCTGATCTGAATTGTATCTTCTTAACTCTGGATGTACATTTCTGTTTTCATTTATATACAAGTTTGATTTGAATGAATGTATATTCCGCATGAAAGTTAATAGTTGCCATGTAAATTTTCCAATAAATTTACTTTTGAGAAAAATTAGAAATTTAAATTTAATTTTGCATCATATTTAGTTTACCAGTTGCATATGAATGTTATACTCAAGTAAATGTAAAGTATACCTGTACATCTATGATATATATTTATTTCTGTTATTGATGTCTTACAGGATCAGGTTACTGTGGCAGATATTGTGCTGTGGTCATCACTTTATCCTGTTTTAAATGGAAAATATAGTCTCAAAGGTAAAAATGTTTCTGTATTGAGATTTTTATAACAAAGTTTATAAAGTAAATTCAATATGGCTTTTACTTTATTATCAGCTAACAATATGATGGATAATATTATGATGTAGGGATGATGCTCTTTTGTTCAGCAATCCATCTATACACAGTTTTTTTTTTATCAATTTTAGCATCAAAGGTCAAGGTCACTATGATTGAAAAAAAGAATTATTATTTCTGCACAATAACTTGAGTTGTCCACTGTCTGCAGTTACAGACCATGTAGATGACTTGCACATAGATTAGGAAAGAACCTTAAGTCACTGTCACTGAAAGATTACATTTATTTTATTGCACAAGAACTTAAACTGTCTACCATCTACTGTTACCAAATTTTTGGGATGGCTTTTGCTTGGTATAAGGATGATACCTATGTCAGATGAAAAAGTAAAATGTCAAGTTCGTTGTGACTGAAAGAAGAAAATTGGTTTTTAGGCCAAAACAAAAGCTCTCCACCATCACCAAACTTAGTGATTAGCTTGCACTAGATTTTGCAGCCGGTAAAGTTCATGACACTGTGTTGGAATGTATAAAAGTAGTTTCAACAGAATAACACAGTTTTGCATCACAGATAGGACAACATTTTGTGTATAGTGTGGAGTAAAGACTATGTAACTTTTGGGATCAAAAGAGAGTCCAAGTTTACAGTGACTGAAAGAAGAAAAATGGTTTCTGCATAATAATATTAGTTCTACATCACATTCCTTGACCAGACTTTGTAGATGGTATATACTTGAGGTAAGGAAGAAGCCTGCAGATTGTAGCATCAAAAGTCAAGGTCATTGACTGAATGAAGAAAGGTGGTTTCTGTGCAGATGTTTCAGTTTTTTACATCGAGAACATCGAGAACTATTAAACATGTTGCAGGCTTGTACATGTTGTATATTTGCTGCTCTCTCTCTCTCTCTCTCTCTCTCTCTCTCTCTCTCTCTCTCTCTCATCAGTATTTAAATTACATAATGTCGTGAGAGACTAGCCTCTCTGCCTGTCTCTCATAGACTCAAAAAAGTTGGTCTCTCAAGGTCATTATACTACAAAACTAAATTGGACCTCTGTAGAAATAATATATCCTGGATATAGTAACACTTTTGAGTAGAGCTGTACCGATTAATCGCCCGTACGCATAATCGGGCCGATTATTAGCACAATGGGTATAATTGGGTATCGGCAAAAATAATCGGTGCTGATGCAAATAATTTTTTTAAATAACCAATTTTTCATGATAAAGTTGTATATACAGTCGCGTTTTGACTGACCGTAACTTAATCCTTTGTAACACTAGAGCTCGGGATAAATGCAGTATGCAAACAAGTTGCTCATTAACTAACACTACTGTATAGTCGAATAACCATTTATCATGATAAACACATCGAACCATCAATTAATCTTTTGTAACAAAGAGATTGCTCTAATAAAGTATTAAAAAAGAATTTATCTTGCTGCCAGTTGTGCGAAATTTTCAACTCCAGCGTCCGGTAACATTTGTAAACTGCAGTAAACCAGGCTAAAGTACATGTCGCTAACCGCCATTGTAGTGCCAAAGTCATGTGAATAGCCAGTAAGATTAACATCAAAGGGAGTAATGATGGATATATACACAGTCAATTTTGAGGTTTGTGTTTTTTCTTTATCTTTATGAAAACTCACAAAACACCGGTAGTTCTTATGTCCCAGTGAGAAATTGTTTGAAAGGGCTTCAGTGTAGGTTTGAGTACGTCATCTGTCTTTCAGTTAATCCATAATGCCTGGAGGGTGAACGAACTCATTGTCTTTAATACTAGTAAGTGAGAATCATTTCCGGATTTTTTAAAATTATTTTTTATTTCTTTTGTTAGTGTTTCACCAAGCCACCATCTGGCAGAAGGGGTGGTCTCTCATAAGTCATAACAGGTTTTACTGTACCTTTGAAGCACCGACATATGCTAAACAAATAAAACAATTCTATATCAATATTTTACGATTATCTGATGTTGCCGCAGCAATAACGAGTATTTGTTGTCGTCAAAGCAAGCCGACGACCCTTGCTCATAGAAAGTCGGCAATAAACTCAAAAGCATTGCCTCAATTTACATAGTGATTAGAACATATTTATTGTGCCACAAAACTTTCCTGTTTGCAAAAAAAAAAAAAATCGCCCATCCCCAGGGTCTGTCGACATGTTTGTTCAGCCAAAAGACAAAACTAAAATTGATTGATGTTGATCTTAGTTGATCTATATGAGAAATTTAGCCTTTATTATTACCAAGCTGCGTGAAGATGTAAATTATACCGGTTGTGTCCCTTGTACACTCAAAATATTACTTCATTTTGTAGGATCACTTATATCATTGAAAATGAGTAACTCGTGAGAGGTGATTCATAGTAAATGAAACAGCTATTACAGATTAGCTGAAATTTTATCTGAAAGAATACACTTTGGTCGAAACAACGAATTAAGCAAAATCTGCAACTAATATAAAAAAGGATTTAAGTGACGCTATGCACACTTTGCACTGCGTAAGTACTGTACATAATATTATATGGTCTCCCTGGTAAACTCGACCGACCCGCGAATTATGAAGGCTGTATTTTATCTTTATGTAATTTCGTGTTGTGGAAATCAGAAAATATGCACATGCAAAATAATAACAAAATCAATAATAAATAGTACTTTATAAAAGTTTAATAATTTTCAGGTCACCGAAAGTTACTTTTTTAACATGCCTATGTCTTAGAACACGGATATTTTTGTCCCAAGATGTACTGCCGTTACAATAGACAACAAAAAACACCTAAAACCTGTAAAGGTTTGACATTGGCCCACGGATAAGCCCTCCCCCCCATTCCAGGCCTTTATTGTTTTCTAAAGTCGGCTTATACCTGAGTACATAATATGATAATCAAATAATCGGTCTCATAATCGGTATCGGCAATTTTGATAATCGGCTATACGCGGTATCGGCATAATCGGCAAAAAGACATCGGTACAGCTCTACTTTTGAGCTTGAGACTTGTATTCAGCCAATCAGAAGAAGTTTCACTTTAGAAAAGACATTTATGGTATTTAAAGTTATCTTTTTCTTTTTTGCTGGTTGTATATCTTACAGCATTGCCATTATAATTATATTAGACAGTATTACCACCCAGATATGTATCTGTGTTATACAGCATTGTTATTATTATTATGTTAGACAAATATGTCAGACATGGGTATGACCCAAATCTGTACATATACAGCAATTCCTTTACAAGTATATCAGACTGGTATCACCCATAGATGTACATATATTATACAGCAATGCATTTATTAGTATGCTAGATAGTGGTATCACCCATACATGTACATATATTATACAGCAATGCATTTATTAGTATGCTAGATAGTGGTATCATTCATATATGTGCATATAAAGCATTGCCATTATAATTATATCAGACAGTTTTACCACCCAGACATGTATCTGTGTTATACAGTATTGTTATTATAGTTATGTTAGACATAGGTATCACCCAAATATCTACCTGTATTATAGGGCATTGCCTTTATAAGTATGTCAGACAGTATAACCACCAAATATGTACCTCTATTATAGAGCATTGCTGTTGTTATTATGTTAGACAAATATGTCAGACAGTGGTATGACCCAAATCTGTACATATACAGCTATGCCTTTATAAGTGTATCAGACAGTAGTATCACCCAAATGTTACTATTACTATTTTACAGAATTGCCATCATAAGTATGTTTGACATTGGCATCACCCAAACAGGCCATGTACTTTTATCATCCCTTGCTTTGCATAGGATAGACTAGAGATGACCAACTGACTGGATTAACTAGAGATGACCAACTGACTGGATTAACTAGAGATGACCAACTGACTGGATTAACTAGAGATGACCAACTGACTGGATTAACTAGAGATGACCAACTGACTGGATTAACTAGTTAATTTTTTTGTGGATTTCAATACATTGTTTCTCTGAAATATATTAGATTACATGAAGCTGAGGTCAATATTGTATTTATAGCTGTTAAATTTGTGTTTAGAGAAATATCTGTATTTCTTTTTGTTAAAACTTTCCAACCAATGCTGCAAAAACATCTTCATTCTGGCACAGTACATGTTGTTGTTTAGAGTTTAATGCCATTGTTAAGTATGGTATAGACTGTACCTTGTAGCTAGTGTAACTGGTGGAGGATGAACCTGGTAAAAACTACTGACCCATGGGAAGCTACTTGCCGTCTTTTTCACATACCCACATTGGCTGAGCCTGAGACTTGAACCTACACCAGCTGAGGTGAGTTGGCAGTGATTGGTAAAGGCAAGTGCTTTTGGACCACTCTGCTACATGTGGGCCCTCGCATGGTACATTGTTTTGCAGATCTGAAATAGCAGTGAGAAAACCATTACAGTAAATTAATGTTGAGTGCATGTGACCCATTCAGTCATTCAGAATTCGAAATAATTTGTTTCAAAATAAAAAGATAAATTATTTGATATTTGCTCTTATATAGTGTGTTCTTCACTGAAAACAGCATTGATCCAAATCTGCTGTCACATTATGAGCTTATAGCTCATGATCTATGCCGTTGTGCTTATGCTTTCAGGAAATGTCAGACCCTTATCTGGTCAGCAGTTAAGCAGTGGACAGTTGGGGTCTTTGTTGTTATGGTTGATTGGGTGTGCATTATTTATGAGTAAATTTCGTAATCTGTTTGGCTAGTAGAAATGCGTAGGGCTAGCAGAGTTAAATTATAATAATAAGGGGCTATGTTTAAGTCTGTACCATACCCATTAATTTCAGTTGCACACTTCCTGTAGATTGGTGGTAATTTGTCATGCACATGTTAGAGCAAAAGCATCGATGGAGGTGTTAAGCTTCAAAAAGAATTTCCTTGAAGTTGTACACTTGCTTAAATTTATTGAATTTTGTAAATTTGATGAAGAATTTGAAACTTCATTTTATATAAATCATGAAAAATGAACAATTTAATCCAGTCAGTTGGTCATCTCTAGTCTATCCTATTCAAAGCAAGAGATGATTTGCAGATGTCATTTTTGCCAAGTGTGCAGGTAAATTTGAAGATTCTAGGATTTTGATTTTGGTTTTGGTTAAGTCAAAGAATATAACATAATTTAGACATTTTGAGCTCATTTTGCATTTCATACTGAAAACATTTTTTGTACTAGAGGCTAAATTTTGTTAAATATACAAAAGTACTATTTCTTCCTTAGGATGGGAAAGTCAGTATAAACATCTGCAGGCCTGGAATTCCCATCTCACAAACCTAGCACCTTTCAAAGCTGCCGTCAAGGTTGTTCTGGGAGACGGAGATACTTCTGTGCTGAAGGTAAGACACTATGTGATAAATGTGACTTATTAGTCAGTTACTAGTTTATATGATAATTGTGCATTATTAATTACTAAGCTATGTGATAAATGTACATTAGGTTGCATCAAACGCCCCAATGTCAACCAATTATGATGTCCCTAGTTTTAGAATATTCCTTTGGTCATAAAAAGAATTTCTGCCAATTTTTGTCTAATTCCAACATTGTTTAGGGGGTCCACCTCAATAACAAGATTTGCATTATGAAGCATTATATTGCGATATTCATTTGGCTGAATGTTATTTGCTGTTGACCTCTTTACTTATTTAATATTTTACAATGGTATTGAATTTGATTAAATGACTATTCTTTGCTTGTTTATTCAAGCTGTTTGTGAAGTCTGCAATCTTTGAAAGTGAGTTTTTACAAAATATTTCAATTTTATCTAAATTTGTATTAAACTTTTTTATTTTTATTGAAATTATTACATTATACTTTCATAGCCTGTTTTACAAATGTTATATGCAAACTGTTATTAGTCATTACAGGGCTGTTAGATTTAGCACATGTTGACTGTTAAGTGTTAATCACTATTGTTATATTCATGTTGTTGCCAGACGCCAGTTGAATAATGGAAGGCAGTGAAGAGAGTACCGTTCCAGGTCTGCAATCAACTCCTCGTTCGGCTACCCTGTCCCAGAAAACTCCTCCAACAAGACAGTCATCTGCAATATTCGGTCTTGGCAGCAAGATAACGGCAGAAGACTCAACAATTACTGGTTCGCGTCTGCTAACATGTCTGCAAGTCTTGCGGTGTTTGATGCATCATCTAGCTGATGGTGCGCATGAAAACTGTACCAGATGGGAAGCAGCTAAAATTGTCCTGTCAAAGGTATCTGTGTTTTATGAGAAAGCCCATATTCCGATGATTACAGAACGCAGGGCATGCGAACAATTAATTAAACTGCTTGACGACAATGCTAAAGTGAGAGCAATTCCAATCAACAGCTGATCAGCCCCGAACTCCCTGAACAAGCTAAAAAAGATGGAAGCAATGCTAGCTCAGACATTCCCATTGTGGCCTGCAAATGCAGAACAACTCATCAAAAATCTGGAAGATGTCGCTTTCCTGCAGTCAATGAAGACCGACTGTCTGGCAACATTCGGACCACGTGACAAAGTCCTTGCAGCCAGAGTCCAGTGTCGCGAACAAAGGGACAACATGGAAGCACGGTGGCGGGAGAGAATGCAGAGTCACCTGAAGTAGATGACTGCACCTAAAATATTCCATAACAGCGACAGTAGCAGCAGTGATGAGGATGTTGTTAGTGATGGAGAAGTTAGCTCATTGGCTGCTAGTCCATCCATCACACCAAGAACTTCGAGAAGTCACGAGCGAACTGCTCGCATAGGAACACCTGCTTTCATCCCTCACGACATCATTCAACGACCGAAACTTGTTCAACTAGCCACACGTCTGAAGATGACTCCTGCGCAACAAGCTGCATACACGGAGGCATCAGTGGCAGAGGCAGGTGGTGATACTTCAAAGATATCCACATCATACTCAACCGCAGACAAGTCCAGGCGTCAGATAGGAAGATTGATAGCAGAGAATTGTAAGGATCAATGGATCCTGCCAAAATTGATATCCCTGCATTGGGACTCAAAGTTGATGCCACCACTGTCAAACCAGAATATCACAGAAGAACGTCTCACTGTCGTTGTCGGAAATGCCACAGAATTTAAGCTTCTTGGAGTCCCATCATACCAACCTGGAACAGACAGAAAGTCCGGAGATATAATTGCTGATCTGACAATGGGTTTGCTCTTATCATGGTAATGTACTGAGTCTGTTGTGAATATGACATTCATTATCACAACATCGAATACAGGTCACGTAACTGCAGCCTGTGTGACAGTCCAAAGCAGCTTGGACGAGCTCTCCTTTGGTCAGCCTGTCGTCATCATGTTGGTGAGATTATCCTGTCTCATGTTTTCGATGATCTGAGGATTGAGGCATCCAAGTCTCCAGACGTCACCTTGTTTACACAATTTCTTAAGAGCTTCCAAATGTTGACGGTGCCATCTAAAAGCAATGATGAACAGCTATCTCGATTGAACTTGACATCATTCAACCACAAGGCACTTCAGATTGTAGATACATGTCGAACCAGTGTTCTCCAGCTTGCCAAATCAGAGCTTTCGCTACGCCAAGATGATTATCAAGAATTTGCTGAGCTGTGCACAGTGTTCCTTGATGGAGAAACTGAAGATCATCCTGTCACCTTCAAGCGATCAGGAGCCTTATACAAAGCCAGATGGATGGCTAAATTCATCTATTCGATTAAGACATGCCTGTTTGAGCTGCAAGTTCAACAACTACCACATAACACTATTACTACACTGCATCAAGTTCCAAAGGTGAGGGCGTTTGTGAACTTTTTGCTGAGCTGTGCACAGTGTTCCTTGATGGAGAAACTGAAGATCATCCTGTCACCTTCAAGCGATCAGGAGCCTTATACAAAGCCAGATGGATGGCTAAATTCATCTATTCGATTAAGACATGCCTGTTTGAGCTGCAAATTCAACAACTACCACATAACACTATTACTACACTGCATCAAGTTCCAAAGGTGAGGGCGTTTGTGAACTTCGCAACACTGGTCTGCAGCAGCTGGTGGATGACGTGCAATCTAACGGTAGATGCACCGCGGAACAACCTGCAATTGTACAAGTCTTTATTGCAGTACAAGGTCGTGAATCCAGATGTCTCTCAGAGTGCGTTGCATGCCTTCAAACTGCATCTCTGGTACCTGACTGCAGAGATGATTCCTCTTGCTCTGTGGAGCAGTAAGGTGCCTGATGCTGAATTGCGAGCCCTTGCAGACAGTCTGCTGGCTGTTAAACCAGAAATGGCCCTCTTGGCACCACAAAACCGGTATGGAACAGGCTTTGGCAAGCCAAAGTTTCCAGCAACTGTTACTCTGACCACAACTCTTGCTGATTTTGCTAGTATTGATTCCTTGTACACATTCACTCTTCTTCAGCTGAATGCTGAGTTCATGACTGAAGAAGTTGCGAACTGGCTAAATTCTGCTGCGTTCCAAGCTTCTCTCTGCAACCTTCAATCGCTGAACATTGTCAATGACTGTGCTGAGAGAGGTGTTAAGCTCAGCTCAGATTTCTTGGCATCAGCAAGGGGTGAAGGACATTACCAGAACGTGCTGCAAGTTGTTGAGAAGGACCGTAAAGAACAGCCCAACTTGCGAAAACGCAAAGGACATAGCGACTAACTAAAGAATCTACCAAATAACTACCATTGACTTTAAAACATTGCTGAATGTAGAATATATTTAACTATGTTTAACATTTCAAACATTGAATAAATCATTTAGAAAAATGTTGAAAACAACATATATTGTCTGAATTCATTGTGATGAAACTATTGTCTCCGATGAGTTGAAAAATGTTAAAAGATGTAGTGAATGGTTAATTTGTTATATAATAAATACTTCTAGCACCCGTTGTATAAATTTAGCATCATACTATTGAATATAATCTGATAAAAACAGCATGTACTATTGCAATATCTATATACAACTCTGCATGCAATATTACCGTATTTTCCCGCATATATCCCGCACACGCAGATAATCCACACCCTCATATAGCCCGCGGGTTTTGGGGTTTTGTGTAAAAAATCGTTGGCATAACCCGCACCTTTGTATAACCTGCAACCATAGATATATTTATACAGCTACAATCTGAAATGAAATCAATTACAGGATCACGGGGCTTCGCTGATGTAGCAAACTGCGATTCTGTTTTCCGTTTTGGTGACAAAATATACCATCTGGTGATATTTGTGGCGACACCAATTTTGGCTGATAAAAACCGTATATACAGTCTTGCGTTTGGAGTAGAGAAAATCAAAGGCACCATGACAGGAAACAATGTACTGGAATATTTGTTAAAAAAACAAGTCCTTGTCTCATACTGACAAACCACACTAACAGTGCACTGTTATATTATAATCCGCTAATGATGATATCTGGCCTTATTACTTTATGCAACTGACTAGTTAAAATCCGAATCCGCAGAAGGCGGAAACGTAAAATGAGTACAGTCAAGCAGATGACACTAATTTAAAAACAAATACCAGATGGAAGAAGAAAAAATATGTTTGCTGACACTTCAAAGAGAACTGATTACCTTTGAAGCACTGATATATACTAAACAAAAAAAACAAATCTGTTTCAATGTTCTACAATTATCTGAAGTTGCCGCAGCAATAACAAACAGGTATTTGTTTGACCCTTCAACTGGAGCCTTTAGCGGCGCCATCATCAAAGTAAGCCGACGACCTTTGCTCAATAAAAGTCAGCAAAACACACGGTACACAGTGCTTGTGTGCGTAGGCTGTCTATAGGAGCTGTGCCTCAACTACAGGCTACATAAACACGGACATTTCTAAATAATCTTGTATTCTTGTGAAGTGTAGATTCGAGTTTAAATAATTTCTTTCTGTTTAATTTTAAAAATGCCGAAACGAAAGTCTTACACAGCCGACTTCAAGCTAACTGCCATTGCGTATGCTGAAGTGCATGGCAATAGAGCTACAGGCAGAAAATTTGATATTGATGAGAGTGTAATCCGAGGTTGGAGAAAAGAAAAAGGAACGTTGGAGAAGATAAATCCACGAAAACGTGCTCGTCGCGGACCTAAAGCAAAGTGGCCTCACCTTGAAGCTGACCTGAAGCAGTGGATCGTGGCCCAGCGGGACAACAACCGACCAGTCTCGACAGTTGCCATTAAACTGAAGGCCAAACTCATGGCGGCAGAGAAGCACATTGATGATTTCAAAGGAGGAGTGAATTGGGTATATAAATTTATGAAGAGGAACCAATTGTCAGTCAGAACACGAACGACCGTCGGCCAACGTCTACCCGAGAATTGGGAAAGAAGATGGATGATTTTCGTGAAGTCGTCGCCAAGGAAATTCAGGAGCTTGACCTTCCCCATTCTGTCATTATTAATATGGTCGAAGTACCGATGTGTTTCGACATTCTGGCAACAAGGTCGGTGGATGAAGTGGGCATTAAAACCGTTAAAGTGGCAACAACTGGGCACGAGCGAACCTCTTTCACGGTTGTACTGGCTTGTGCTGCAAATGGAGTGAAAATTAAACCTATGGTGATTTTCAAGCGGGTGACAATGCCTCGTGAGAAACTACCTTCAGGCATTGTTGTCCATTGCAACAAAAAAGGATGGATGAACTGTGATGTAATGAAAATCTGGATCGATAAACGTTATGGAGCCAGGCCTGGGGGATTTTTCTTCCTGAGATCTCTGTTGATTTTTGATTCGATGGCGGCACACAAAGAAACAGAAGTTCAAGTAGTTATAAACTCTTGTGGTGCGCATATTGCCGTAATCCCTGGAGGTCTAACGTGCAAGTTGCAGCCCCTGGATATTGCTGTCAACCATCCCTTCAAAACTTACGTGCGCGCGGAATGGGAAAATTTGATGGCGAATGGGGAACATTCGTTCACCCCAGCAGGTAGACAATGCAGGGCAACATATGTAGAAGTGTGCAAGTGGATTGTGACAGCTTGGATCAAAAATAAACCGGAAACGATGCGAAATGGATTCGTCAAAGCTGGATTGATCCCTCCTGTTGAAGCTTCAGCAAGTTCCGACGATACTGACGAAGAAGATGAGGATCAACATGTCACCGAGCTGCGTCTTCAGAATGCTCTTAACATTGCCATAATTTTTCTTTTTTTATATAAAAAAAAACTAGACAAGGGACAAAATGATCCATTGAAGTTAAAAAAAATATGGGGCGTTTGATGCACCCTAATGTACATTTTTAATTACTAAGCCATGTGGTAAATGTGCATTATTAATTACTCAGCCAGGTGATAAATATACATTATTAATTACTAAGCCAAGTGATAAATGTACATTATTAATCCATTACTAAACTATGTGATATATATACATTATTAGTTCCTAAGCTGTGATATGTGTATTATTAATATTGCTGAATATTTTATATATGTCCTCATCTGTTCTTATGTCCATCTTTCTGTCTGGCACATAGTCTTGGTAGTCCAACTATTCCCCCATTTTTTTTTTTTTTTAATGGACTGCCATAATACTTGGTCAGTATTATTGTTATAGACTGCCATGAAACTTTGAATTATTGCTTTGGACTTCCATAAAACTTTGTCAGTATTATTGTTAATGACTGCTGTGAAACTTTGTCAGTATTATTGTTAATGACTGTCATATTATTGCTTTGGACTTCCATAAAACTTGGTTAGTATTATTGTTATAGACTGCCATGAAACGTTTTTCAGTATTATTGTTATAGACTGCCATGAAACTTTGTATTATTGCTTTGGACCTCCATTAAACTTGGTCAGAATTATTGTTAAGGACTTTCATAACGCTTGTTAAATATTGTTGTTATGGACTGCCATGAAACTTGGTCAATATTATTATCCCCTGAAGATGCACATACTGACAAATCACTTTGTGTCATTATTGTTGTAAGATATTGCACTTGTTAACTTTCTGCTCAATGCAGTGCATGGAAAATAATTGTGTTTGCATTTAGTTTCAGATTTCATTAAATTCTCATGAAACTTTGGAAAATATGATGCATATCATCAAATGATAGATCACTTTTCTCACATATTTTCTGTTAGAGTTAATGCTCTTTTAATCTTGCAGTGGAATGCAATCTTGTTATCACATCTAGTCATATGGTCTTTAAGATAAACATGAAACAGTAATCACTATTATCACTTGAAGATGTACCTATTATCAGAATCACTTTGTTCAAGTAATTTTAATCTCACCTGGTTGTAAAGCCTAGTAAGTTTATGGTTTGGCCAAGTGTCTCTTTTCCAGTAGTCATCCATCCTTCAACATTTTCATGTTACCACTCTGTTGGCCGTTATTTTTATTTGCTTTTGAGTGTCTGTGATTAGTATTATTTAACATAGCTTTAACAATTTTCCAGTTCTATTGCTACGATGTCTGCAGTGAGGCAGATCATAGTGATGTCTAGCACTGGGGCATCATGCCACATACATATAGCATGATGTTCCACCCAGTCACATTATCCTGACACCAGTCCTAACACTAACCTCTTAATGCTGAGCACCAAGCGAGGCAGCTATTTGTACCATTTTTTTGTGAATCTTTGGTATGACTCTGCGGGGGATCAAACCCATGACCTTCCGCTTCCATGGCAGATGCTCATTACCAGTAGGCCATCGTAGCAGTAAAAAGGTTTATATCATCATTATCTCGGTGAATAAAACTAAGATATATAGATATTAATGAGATGACCTTGCATTTGTCCAAGTCAGTGACTTCATGGGAATTTATATTTCTTTTTTATGATTAAATTAGAATATGTGCTGATCTCATCAAAATCTCAGATATATTTGATAATGAGTGAGGCAGACAACTATTAATAAGGTTATCTTGCATCCGAGGCTGAATTTGTTACCATATATAGTTTTTATTTCTGATCTGATTGTGATCAGACATGGAATATATACTTAATTCTTCGAGATCATAGACAAGTTCATTAATGAGAGAAATACATTCATGCGATGACCTTGTATCAAATTGACTGAGTCTATTATGGAGGCCATATTTCTGTGGTGATACAACAAGAAACAATATTCATATATTTGGCCCACACTACAATATATATTGCTATGTAGAAATGACATGTTTTTAAGGGACTCTACTTTTATATTATTTGTTGTTACTTTTCTTCAAATCAACCCTATTATACCAACTTTTTAAATATTTTTGAGTCATTATTTCAAATATCTGATTTACTCTAACCATTATTAAAAGGTTCTATGGCACTTCTTTTCAGTAATTTTTTTAATTTTATCCCTTAAAGTGCTGCATTGTTTTGCAGTACAAGGTCCCTCAGTGCTGAATTGTTTTAGGGGAAAAAAGAAGAAAACTGCACAGTTTTTAAATTGCATGTATTTCATTAAATATACACAATTGATAGACAAACCCTATATGAAAAATGATGGTGGATGTCTAAACTTTAAGATTAGCATCAAGACACATGTGTAAGTTTAACATATTTGCATGTACAGGTGTAAATACAGGTAAAATGTCAAGTTAGAATTGTATTTCATCAGCATTTTTGTTTGTTTTTGATGGAAAAGTTAAAACTATCTATGAAATGTTGTATTCTTTAGCAGTCCAACCATGCACATGTTATGTCTGTCACAATGTCATATATAAATTGTGAAAATCACAGGTAAAGGAAGGGTGACAGTTTTGCAAAAATCCACTCCATGAATGTCAGAGGTAAGTTTAAACCCCCCAGTCAGTGAAAAACTATCGCGTGTTATTTATTCTAATATCAACAAAACCGAGGTTCATATCTGGTGATTCAGCTGATTTTGTCTAAAGAGTCACCTTAATTGTTCTCATTGTCTGACAGGTGTAAATTGCTTGGAATAGCTAGAAATCTATTCCATACTTATTTTTTGCTGAAGTATGCGGTCTATATCACATCATCAGTAGTCTAGTAGAAATCAAGATCAGGCATATGTACTAAACCCATTGCTATAATCAATGTGAAAAAGTTTTAGATGCTCAGGTGTGACAAGCTGCCATTTCTTCATGCAACTGTTTTCCTTCAAGTCTGCCCCATGAACTCTCTGATCTGCATTTCCATTTTGTTTGATCTATCAGATGAAATAACTCGTCATCTAAGAAAAAGTCTTCAATAGTCCGTAGGTTCATTATTCACCATCTCGACATTTAATTTTGAATTACCAGTGAATGGGGGTTGACAGGCGCGCCATTTTTTCGCATCAAGCGAGCATGTACATCCGACTCCAGTTTCTGGCTCAAAAACATTCATGGGTATTTCCATCAATACTTTGCTTGCTCCAATAATGTCATTTTTCTCAAATTCTTCAAAATCATTATTATCATCAGTATCAGAAGCATGTATTTGTTGCAAGAAATCACTATCGTATTCATTGTCAGCCATTTTAACTTTGTACAAGTACCATGTGTTTATAATGCGAGTATTTGTAAAACTTCATCGTTAAGTTTATAGTAAAGTACAGCAGAATACTCGTTCCTGGTCTTTTTAAACCAATCAAATATAGTTTTACAAGCTGTCATTGCTAGTTGAAGTAATAGGATGTGTACATTGTTGGTAACCTCGAAAGCAACTTAAGTCGCGACAAGCACTACAGGACATCGAACGACCGTGCAACTATTGTCACGACTAGCACTTTAAAGGTTAATGGCACATCTGATGCTATGATATGAATTTGCCTAGTCAGCCATGTCCATCTATTTTTTTTGCTTCATGTTTGGTAGTGATAGAGGTCAACATTGTCTGAACCACAAATTCTGTATGTTTTTTTTTTTTACTAATTATACAATACCTTGATTTGATCCCTGAAACCTGCATATTTCCAGATTGGAGTTTCAGATGCAGCTAAGGAGTTTATGTTCAAGACTTTGTCTGCCATTTTGGTTTTAGTAAAGCCAAATTTGATCACAAGTTCCTTTTTTGTTTGTTTTGACATTAAATATACAAAACACTGAAATGTTCCACATATGATTAATTTATAATTTTTACATATTAATCTTACATAAAGGAAAATGATGTTTTGTTTTTGACATTGATGGTGACACTTGTTGATTTAGGAGTCAGTCCAGCTAATGTCTAGATAATGGATAATAATACATGCACACAGAAAAATGCTTTATAATAGTTTTTCAATTTGATTTCATTTCTCAACGTGAAACATCACCATGAAATTCTGAAACATTTATGTATTGTCACACTTGCAGTGCAGCTTGTATTGTGGTATCTAGGCAGTATCTGACATATCCATCACAGACAACATCACAATGCCAACACATATCAGTTAATCATTTCACCTTTGCTTATATGCAAATATTTTGTTAATCTCTGAATTGGAATAAACTATAAATATATGTTCAAACATGCTATAGTGGCCACATGCAGTTAATTATTACTTATGGAGAAACGGCAAACACAAATAGTGCATATTAACTTGATGATTATGACCACCATCTTCTAAGCTAAATTTCCCCTGATGTTTACCACCCAGTGTCTATATATGTAACATTTGGTTGGAAATGTCAGGCCTATTACTGCAGGTCCCAGTAGTGGCCTTTATGATTTGATATAATTTTTTACACCAATGGTTTATCAGCCTTTGTCATATGAAGAGAATAAATAAATTTAGTTGCTTTCTGTGTCAGGCTTCCCTTCTTGCCCAGCCAGTGCCACAGCAGACAAAGGACAATGGACAACAGAGGCAGAAACAAGGAAAGGTAGCACCAGAAGAAGCACAGGTGGGTTGAAATTGGTAAACTCTGGAAGAAACTTTTCTGTTAAATATTAGAAATTTTAAACACTTTATATTTATTGTCTTACTTTTTCTATTTTCTCCAGCACACATTACACATTTTTCCAGATACCTGTCTTCATTTATGTGTTCTGTTTTCTTGTCATTTTATTAACCTGTGTTATCAGCAATTAGACTAATGTAGATAAACATTGAGGCATTCATGAATAATGCACAGGTTGATGTAGAAACACTTATAGGCATTCATAATAATTGAAGATTCCACAATTAATATAGAAACACATTAGGCATTCATAATAATTGAAGATACTACAGTTAATGTACAAGCACAAATAGGCAATTATAATAATTGAATATACAACAGGTTAATATTGAAAAACCCACTGCCACTGAGGAGGAAATAACTGAAGCTATTGCGGCATGGAAGACTGGAAGAAGTCTCTGCCCCAAACCCCGGATACGGAAACATCCTATGTATGTAATCTTTCTTAAATACAAAATATATATTTACATTGATTGTCCCAATTTTTCCAGTAACTTGTATTAGTATTTATTGTCTAGTTGGTGGACAAAACTATAAAATCCTTAGGAAACCACCAATCTTGCATGGGTAGACATATGTTGCTTCTGGGAATAGAATCTGGTACCACGATAGTGCAAAATGAGAATAATACCGCATCTCTCCTTCCTTTAAAAAAAAGATCTGTACATAGGCTTGAAAAATTCCTTTTGAATTTGTCAAAGATGGTAAGATGTTGGTCAGAATATTTATTTCTTGTCTGTCTTGTGTCCAGTTTATTTTTAAATGTCTACTATCTGTACCACGGTGTTATGGTTATACATAAATGTTGATTTGTTCATTATAACTTACTTATCACAGGTCAGAAGTTACGATACTATAAATGACTATATGTCTGAATTATTTTTATTAATAGAAGCTTTTGAAAACATTGCTTTTTTCAATTGTAAGGCATGAAAGAAATGGCTGACCATACTCAACCCCAGCACTTTTTCCTGCCAGAGTAAAAAACAAATATGTTAAAAAAAAGTCCTGAATTTGTGCATCTAAGGGAACCAGTTTTGCCCATACTTGTAGCACTTAGTACATTATATACCATAATGCTTTATATCGGTTATACTTTGAATGAGTTCAAATTCCATGACACTGTTTATAGGAATTAAGCTTCCCCCCCCCCATGGTTGCCTATCATCTATGTTGTGTTTGCTTTTGAAAATTAATGGATTTGAACTTGATTTGTCATGCAACTTCATGTTGAAGAGACCATCGATGAAATTGGATTTTCATTGTTTCACAATATTGTTTGAAAATTACAGACCCATATACCAGTTCTACTAATTTCAGTTTCCCACAAGTTCCTCTGTTTAAGACGATGCCAAGCAAATTACAATGGGTGAAGTTTTTTTAGTTCACCCATCACTAATAGCCCTAGTTTTTAAAAATATTTTTCATTTGTTTTCAGCATACCAGAAGAAGGCTCTCGAAATATTTTGATCACGAGTGCCCTTCCCTATGTCAATAATGTACCTCATCTGGGTAATATTATTGGTTGTGTTCTTAGTGCCGATGTCTTCTCAAGGTAGGTAACTCCATCAGCAAGGATATAAAATTATCTGTTTTGGGAATAATGTACAAAGCATTCCTGGAGAATTATCTTTCTTTTTTAAAAATAAAATAAATGGTTTTATTGTTTCTATTTCATAATTATGATAATTAAGTTTTTTAAAAAAGGGATTAACACAAGGGTCAAGAATAGATTGTGATACATTCTGTTTTTTGAAAGACAGTTTTTACCAATATCAACATTAAAACTAGGCCACATTTATTGATAGGTTTTCCAGCGATGACCATTTTAGGGTGAACTGTATTATTAAAGTCAGTTTAAAAGATATGCCTTATATTTGATAATATTGCATAAATCGAGGATGTCAAATGATTTAATATTTAATTTATGAAATGAGTTGAATAATGACCAGATTTCGTTTGCCTTGGATAATATTCAAAAAGTTTCATAAATTTAATATTAAACCATTACTCATTTGAGATTCTGTTTATCACATAGATTTTATATTAACGAAATAAGAGAGAAAGAAGAAATGATTTTGTTAATTTCTAATTCATTTGTTGCACCTTTTATTTGTTGTACATAAAAGAAAATCCCAACTTCTTGTTGATTTATATTGCAGTTTTATAACCAAAACATTAAAAAGCAGGGTTTCTGTTACAAATTAGAATTCAAAGAGTAATTGTCTTTCAGCATAAACTTGACTTCGAGAATATTGTATTGCAACACAGAATGTGTATGAAAGTTCATTGTGATGTCACACAGTTTGATTAATTTGTTTTAGACAACCATTATAATAGTGTTGTCATTTTTACTACTGGAATTTGTTGAATATTCATGTGAACTGATTGTTACTGGATGAAGAAATTCCATATTTACTATAATGTATTTGTGGTCAGATATTTCTATTAGTTGATTTGCAATAGGAAACAGTTGGAATTACATCACGTAAGAAGCATTTTATTGTTTTTGGACAGATTGTATAGTTGGACATGACTTATAAGGGAGTATGTATGGTAAGTTCCATATTCTCTATTAAGGAATCTGTGTACTTTCAATAAAGTTATATCTGATTACACACCTGAAAATTCTTTCACAAAATGAATTTAATTAAGATTGTAGTTATTATTTTCCTTTTCAGAACAGTCATTATGGAGCAAATTTTTGACATTGCTTGTTTATCACTAAGGTGTAAATATTTGTAGTAATCAAGGTCCCTATTTTCATCAGCCATAGGGATTTTAATATACTCTTAGTATCATAATAATATATATATATATATATATATATATATATATATATATATATATATATATATACATAAATGTATAGTCTTGAGAGTAATTCTCCATAGGCCAGTGCTTGGAGTAATGTGACATTACAACCTTATATGAATAAAACCTAATCTAGCTAGTGCCGGTTTCTTGAGACAAATAATATATATATCAAAGTTTCGAGTGTGTCTGAACATTCTAGTACCATATATAAACGGCTACCAGAACATCAGTTTTGTGTGATGAGGTGGTAGCAGTGGTAGTATGTGCACTGGAATGTTCAGGCAGGTGATAGCTGTCTCTCATGAAGAGGTCTTAGATTTGATACTAAGCAAAAACCCAGTATGGAGCAAAATATTGATATTGCTTGTTTAGCGTTAGGGTTCAATATTTGTAGTAATCAAGGTCATTAGAGTCGTCAGTGATAGGGATTTTAATATACATCCTCATATAATAATTCATGTATAATGTCTTAAGAATTATTCTCCTTAGGCTAGTGCTTGGAGTAATGTGACATTACTGTCTTGTATAAATAAAACCTAACCTACTGAGAGGACTAACATGAAATGTTATACAAACATTTATCATAAGGTCTAGTTAGTCCTAAATGAAAACTATGCTGATTAGATATCTAACATGGGCACACATCATCAAAGTCTTTTTATGAATACTTTTCAATGGATCGTCATATCAGTATGAGTCTTTCATAAAATGACTTCTTACGAAGTCAAGTTGATTCAGAATGAAATTGTGCCAGTCTGATTGCCAATATGGCCATCTTTAAAAATCGTGTTATTGCATCACCTTTTGAATCTCTGCTTCATTGGGATGGGTGGTGATATTATCATGTGATTTGTACTGGAAGGCTTGTTATGATGTTTAGCTGGCTCTAGTACTTACTGATCTGACATCCAGTATGGTCACCAGAGCAGCCATCTTGAAAGTCTTGTTTTAGTTACTCGGCATGGGGTTTTCATTGTAGTACTTCTATTGGTCTTAAATAAAAAAAAAATAAAAAAATTGTGTTGATCCACAATGGCAGCAACTTTCACCAACATGAAAATCGTGTTGCTTCTCCTCCTAAATGGAAAATCATTGGGTTTTCAACAGAAGACTTGTGATGTCTGGTTGGTAGAAAGTACAGATGATGCTGATCTGAAATCCAGTATGGCCACCATGGCACCCATCTTGCAAATCTAAATGGAAAGTCACATAGATATAGGGGTTTTCACTAGAAGTCTATTATGATGTATGGAGTCAATATTACCTCAAGAAATGCTGTGACATTGAAAATACTAAAACTTTTATTTCATATTTTCCAACATTTAAATTTTCATGTCCCTATCAATTTTCTGTCAAACCAAAATATCCCATCATAGTCAATGCAGTTAGTTGTAATGAAAGCTTGCCCCGTCATGTATTATATTGGACACAGAACATGGGCTTGTGGGTTGCACAGATGTTTTGTCATTTGTGTCCCAATTCTTGACCCTTTGTGTCCAGCTCTATTATCAGAAAAGTTGAGCAGCTTGTTTCAGATGATGTCCACCCATGTCTCTTTGGGTGCTTTCAATGTCCAAAGTCACAAAAGTGTAAAAACTGTAAAATAATGTAACAAATATTTATTATAATAAATGCTGGTAGGTATTGAGTTTACATTAATGTTAAATCAGAGAATGAGATCCGGAATGAAAAATACCATGGTGTATCTCATTTCATTTTAACCAGACAATGTTTTCATGAGTTACTATGGTACATAATAAAACTTCTATTGCAATAATGAAAGTGTTCAAGGAAAATATGATAGTACAGGCTTGACCACAAAGTTGAGGTGGCATAACTGTTGAAGAATCCATGATTATTTCATTTCTAATGCATTATTAGTGCTTTATGTTCTATTATTTTCATTGTTTCTCTAAATGGTGCGTGTCTCCCAGATCTTTAGGGAGGGAGACATGGTGTCTTCAGCCCATGGGATTTTATGTGCAACACTGCATTTGGATTTGTATATAAAAATTTATGTTTCCAGGTTAAAAAGAGTAGATAGTTGACTTTTTTTTTTTTAATGAACTGGTGCTAAAGTGATAACAAAAAGAAAAAGAAACATCTTCATACAAGACTTTGAATGCTGGATGATCTTTAGATAAATTACCAAATTAGAATTAGTCTAGCTGTTTGAATTCAAGAGTTGATTGTAAAATATTTTTATATACCAGGTATTGTCGACTGAGGAATTACAACTGTCTGTATATCTGTGGAACAGATGAGTATGGTACAGCTACGGAGACAAAGGCCATTGAGGAAGGACTCACACCTCAACAGATCTGTGACATGTACAGCGTCATCCATGAGGAAATCTACAGATGGTTCAACATTGACTTTGATTACTTTGGCAGGACCACAACAAAACAACAAACTGAGTATGAATCAGACTGTAACAGATTTATCATTAATGCATCAGCTATATAAGACACATTCACAAAACTGCTTACATGTTTTGTTTTGAATCGGCAGAAAGAACAAGCATATGTAGTAGAGATATATCAAGGCTGTTGGACCCAGATGTATTCATTAGCCAAATCAGATGAGTTCATTTCCTTACTTAGATTAAAACACAAATGCAGTATTGTATGTATACCCATCTTTTATGATTTTTTACTACTGTATATTAGCAAATATAACGTGTACAAGTATAACATGCACTCATTTCTTACAAGTATGCACATATTTCTTGCAAGCATTTTTTTAATTGTGTTTTGAAATACATTAGATTACCAATGACATACGTAAACTGCATTTTTTTTGTTAAGAATAATAAACAGCCAAAATCTGTGTTGGCTTTTTTTGTTATAAACATAGTATAAAATACTAGGGTATGGTGAATCATCCTTGCTGTTTACCATTGAATCCCTTAACTAAATTTCAATCCACATGCTCCACTTGATAAAAAGACATCCATAAAAACTGTTTCAGTTCAAAATTTGTTTCATAATCTTGAGTCATCTGAACCATTCTGTGTCACATGCTTTCTTTCTTCAATGCAGAAAAAAAAGCCACATGTATCCATCAATTCGAAATCAGTAAAATAATCACCTACCTGCAAATATCTGGCACATGGCCTGAACTACAGACATTTCAGTTTTACAATAAACAATATAGTCAAGGTATTGCAGCAGTGGTAGGAAGAACTCTACTATTTATAATGGATTTGGTAAATGTGATGTTATTTTGGAAGATGACATGTCTGGGTTTGAATCTGACTGTGACAGCATCATTAGTTTCATCCTTCAAGGAGCACTCCTAGCTGAGGTTTTAGATATTTTGTCTAGACAGCAAGTATGTCAAAATTCTAATTAAACAAATTTTCTACTCATTTATTTTAATATTATAGACAATGAGCTAATATTCTAAAATTATATCTATGTCAGTATAAGGGGCACAGAGAGGCTGAGTGGTCTAAAGCGCTTTCCGTTACGGATCACTGCCATCTCACCTCTGTCTGCGTGGGTTTGAGTCTAAGATTCGGCTAAATGTAGTTTTATGTGAGAAAGCTTGCCAATAGCTTCTCGTGGATCGGTGGTTCTTTCCGGGTGTTTTTACTGGGTTCTTCCTACACCAATAATACTGGCCGCCATGTATAGCCTATCTTGTGCTGAAAAATGGCGTTAAACCCTAATACAACAACATGTCAGTATAAGATTTAATTAAATACAAGAACATGGCTTCTCTTCATGAATTAGTAAGTTATTAAATTAAATAATTATGCTGATTTTATTATGTTGATTTTTGTCTTTAAACTTTGACAAATTTATCTGATTGTTGTTGTTGCAGGGTTTAACACCATTTTTCAGCACACGATAGGCTATACATGGCAGCCAGTATTAATGGTGGAGGAAGAACCCGGGGAAAACCCCACGAAAAGCTATTGGCAAGCTTTCTCACATACTCACATTGGCCGAATCTGAGATTTTAACCTATGCAGACAGAGGTGAGATGGCAGTGATCTGTAATAGAGAGTGCTTTAGACCACTCAGGGCACCCAAATTTATCTGAAATGTAAAACGTAACTATATAATCAACTTTAGGGTAAAAAAGTAGGTCAAGGTCACTGACAAGCAGATGAAAATGGTTTTTGCATAACAGCTACCACAGCTTTTGACCAACGTTTGTGGAAGGCTTATGTTTAAGGCAAAAAATTTCTTGTTGATTTGGAGGTCCAAAGGTCAGGTCATTGTGGCTGAAGGAAATATTGATTTTGCATGTTTATTCTAGACTTAAGTTCCTTGACCGATCTATATGGTTGGCTTGCACAAGGGGTAATAAAGAAATTTTTAAATCCTGGGGTCTAATCGTCAGAATAAAGGCCACGTTAAATCCAATAAAAGAAAATAATGGTTTCTATATATTAAGTTAAATTCAAGACAGCATGACCAAAGGCTGAGATAATTGAGACTTTCTCGTCATTAATCTCCAGAGTCAACCATACAGTATTGTTAAGCATGGGGCAGGCATAAAATTTATGATTTACAGTACTCTTTAAAAAATATTTGTATTCTAACATACATTTTCTAACTTTCACTGCAGGATTGCCCAAGATATCTTCTGGCGACTATACGATCGCGGTTTGATTCTTAAAGACTGCATCGACCAATTAAAGTGTGAAGGATGTGACAGGTTTGTGCCAAAATCAGTGCAGAGCTGTTAATTCTTCTTTTTATTCATAAATGTACCACTGGCATGTATGTTACTAAAATTTATATTATTTGATGGAACAGGGACACTAGTAGAGATTTTTGGGTAAGAATTTTCTCAAAAGGAGAAAAATTTAATGTCATGAACAGATTTATTAAGCTGGCAGAAAATGTTGTAAATTATATTTTTCTTTAAAGAAATTGTACATTTTTTTACCCTTGTCTTGAGAAGAATGTTAAGGTTGGATTCTAATTGACAGCCCGGCTATGGCAGATTGTACAAAATTAATAAAATGGACATACATACTTTTTCTTGTTGTTTTCGACAGACAATAATTGTATTCAGAAAGCAACTATTTAATGTAAAATACTTAAAAGTTACTAAAGTATATTTGTCCATCTTATGAATGTTGTATAATCTGCAGCAAAGAGGTTTCCTACTGTTCCCCCTTATCAATAAAGTTCTCCTTGGCCAGAAGAAATTTTTTTAAAGTTCCTAGTCGTCCAGAACACATGAATTTATTTTGTCAACTTAAAGAGAAAATTGTCTGCAACAGACGGGCAGGCTGTAGTTTAAAAATAGATCATTCGTATAGTAATAATGTCAGCAACTTATGAAATTGAATTGAGATTTCCCCCAATTTTTAATTTTTATTTCTGATGATAAACAAACCTTTTCCTCCACTTCCTAAGCACAATATAATAGTGTCCTCTTGTCATTAGAGAGCTAGAGTTGTGTCTGAAAACATCTTTGAAAATGATACCTAAAAATTCAAGTTTTGGACATATTTAAAAATAAAAAATGTCTATAAACACACAATAAATATAAATCATGCTTTTAGCATCTGTTTCCTTTAATATTTCAGATTTCTAGCTGATAGGTTTGTGGAGGGCACCTGTCCATTTTGTGCTTTTGATGATGCCCGTGGAGACCAGTGTGATGGCTGTGGAAAACTGATCAATGCCATTGAACTGAAAAATCCCAAGTGTAAATTGTGTAGAAACACTCCAGTTGTCAAATCGACTGAGCACCTCTTCCTTGACCTGCCAAAAGTGAGTAAATTCCTAATGCAGTATTATAAATATTTAAAAAAATAACTAGATTAATAAGAAATCTTTATAACAGCTATTGTTGATCTAAACTGTACTTAGAGCAGGTTAATCTTGGAGATCATGGGTTTGATCCCTGGTTGAGTCATACCAAAGACTTACAAAAATAATACTAACAGCTAATTCGCTTGGTGCTCAGCATTAAGAGGTTAGTGTTGAGACTGGTCGGCCTGGTGGTAGGAAAAGGTGACTGGGTGGGACATCATGCTTCATATCTGCGGCATGATACCCCAGTGTTAGACATCACTATAAACTGTCACACTGCAGAAATCATAGCCATATGACTGAAGAATTGTTAATGCTATGTTAAAAATACAAAAAGCACAAACACATAAACCCGGTATAATGTTATGTACTTTTGAGAAAGTGATGTATGTATGGTCAAGTTGTTAAACATTTGAAACATGCACAGTGGAGAGAATGTTGGCATACCTCTATGCTACTTTGATTTAATGTAGCTGACATTTCTTTGGATATTTTACTTATTGAAATTATACATAATCTAAGCGCACTGGTACTAAAAAGATTGCTCACTTATGCTAAAACAAGTATCCTGAATTAATCTAAAGTACACTATCTTTAGCACCTGTTAAAATAGGAAAAATGAATTTTGCCCAGCTAGACAATACCAGCTTCTGAAAGTGCAGTGGATAATTACTACATACATAAATTGTAAAAGATTATCGGCTCTTTTCTTTTACAATTTATCACTGAAGTCAGAAAGTGAAAATGACCAAGCGGATATATAAGTTTTGAAAGATGCACATCTGGAGTAAGGCCAGGCTGTATGCACTTTAAGCGATATTACACCCATCAATCATACACCAAAATAACGGAAATTAAAGGTTCTTTGAACAATATCTAAGATATACAAGGTCTTTTTTTAAATAGTATTACCAGTGAAGAAAACAGGGGAAATTCTTTCTCTCAATTTCTAAGTCTATGTAAGATATGAAACTACAGAATACAACATATTAATTATATGGAAGAGATGTGAACCATTCATTAATTATATGGAAGAGATGTGAACCATTCATTAATTATATGGAGGAGATGTGAACCATTCATTAATTATATGGAAGAGATGTGAACCAGTCTAGAAATGGATGAACAAATAGTAGAGTATATACAGGTTTGTTGGTCCATAATTGGTTAATAAGGAAAGTAAAATTTTAGTAAAAATATATTTTGAGAGCTTATAGTGTCTGTAATTTAATAAAAATATAGACAATATTCTATTGATGCAATATTAGTATTTTTACAGTGTTGACTTAGGAGTACTCAATAATGAAAAGTAGTACCTGATTCATTTGGTGCAGAATCAATAAAGCTTGTTTCATGCACATGTGGTATAAAAAGATGTCGCAGCTCATATGGTGTTCTCCAGACAGAAGCTTGCACCAAGGGTAGTTGTGCATG
Source organism: Unio delphinus (assembly GCA_029339505.1). Taxonomy (NCBI): domain Eukaryota; kingdom Metazoa; phylum Mollusca; class Bivalvia; order Unionida; family Unionidae; genus Unio; species Unio delphinus. The sequence continues at coordinate 16,112,998 of JAQISU010000210.1, read as the reverse complement.
GAGAAATATAAGTCTGATCATTAGCACTCAGAAATTTAAAGTTATTGAATTTTGAATATATGCTGTTGACATATGTTTACTATGGGAGTTGAATTAGTACTGTGATTCCTGTATAGCAGCGCCACCCAAATAGACAGAAAAGGAGTTAATCCATAAGGGTTGTTTCCCTTTGTATATTGAGTGTTTAAACTGAGGGATTTGAGGCAGCAAAAAAAGTTATTTTAATGTAATGTATTTGGGCAAGTGTTATAAGCGAAACATAATTTGCTAAAAACTTTCCTTTCTTATGATATCATTTATCCAAACCCTCACATCAGGTTGATAATGATATTTTTTATGCCCGTGCCATACCTATTGAGTGGGATACAGTGTTACACATGTCCATCGATTCTATCATAAGTTACCCATAATTACCCATCTCATTATAAAGAGTTGCATCCAGACTGCATAGTTTTAGGAGACTTCTCTTCAGCTAGAAACTCAAGCAAAAATATAAGTTTGAAAGGAAAGAATTTGCGTAAAAGAAATAATATTTCAGCAGGTTATATATGATGGTACATGATAATTATAATAAGAATTTGTAAGAGTAAAGAGTCAAAATCTCCATTCTATAAGCCAGTACCAGTCAGCAAGGTTTATATTTAAAATTGGAATGCTCCAGAAATTAGCCAGTGTACATTTAATCGTGCCTAGAAGGGTTTTAAATTGCAACAACAAGCCTGGGCCAGTACTTTTTAGTCATTAAATGGAGATGGTAGTTTTTTTATGTCAGAGTAATGATAGAGAGGAAAATATAAATTTAATCCCAGTAATGTTGACATAAGGACAGAAATGTTCCAGTTCAACTTGAAATAATAAAGAGGGACTGCTGTTGAAGCAGACGAATATTGCATATAAGATGTTCCTGGTGCTGAGGAAATGAGAATAATTTCTCAATCAAAAAATGCAGTTACAATCCAAGGTACCTATTAGCATGTTTTTAAACATTTTGATGGTTGCAATTGACCAAATACATCTTTACATCTGAGGGAGAAGGGAAATAGTGTGATAAAAAGACTATTTACTTAAAACCTCAGTAAATGGTAAGTTAGGAAAAATAGTAGCAGTTTTATGCATAACCCCCATGCAAGTAAGCTGTGGTACACCCCTATACCCATCACTTGCACTATATTGCCGTAAATCCATGACATATTGACACATTTATCCTTTACCTTGTATAGAAAATCAGAAAACTCGTCTTTTCACTGCGGCACATAAATGCCTGTCTTTTACAATAAGATGTAGAATTGGTAAAACTACACAGTAATCAGTTTCCTAAATTCTTTGTTATTTCACCCCTGTGTCTGTATTGTTTTAGGCTGAGCCCACATTAAAAGAACATCTGAATCGAGTGTTCAAAGAGGGGACCTGGACCTCCAATTCTAAACAAATCACCAATTCCTGGATAAGGGATGGCCTGAAGCCCCGCTGTATCAGCCGAGATCTGAAGTGGGGAACCCCTGTTCCTCTGGAGGGCTACACAGATAAGGTAAGAAATCGAGTTACATGCGTTCAAGCCTATCATCCTGTTGTGATTACAAAAGATAACGTTGGTAAAACATACAACTGGTAGGATATAGTATGTCATAGGTGGAGAATATATAACTGATAGGATATAGTGATAGGTGGAAAATATCATACAACTGATAGGATATAGTATGTCAAAGGTGGAAAATATCATACAACTGATAGGATATAATATGTCATAGGTGGAAAATATCATACAACTGATAGGATATAGTATGTCATAGGTGGAAAACAACATGCAACTTTTCAGAGATAGTATATCATAGGCGGAAAATATGCAACTGATCGGAATTAGTATATCATAGGTGGAAAATATACAACTGATCGGAATTAGTATTGCATAGGTGGAAAATATCATACATCTGATAGGGTAAAGTATGTAATAGGAGGAAAATAGTATACAAGATTATATAGTAAAGGTGACCATTAGGACAGGTTTGACTTATTATGATAGGTGGAATTATGACCCATTGGTTACTGCCTGTGGCTGCAAATTTGTGATGGCAATTCATTGTACATGCTCTATTGTTTTTCTTTACAGGTGTTCTATGTGTGGTTTGATGCTCCTATTGGATACATTTCAATCACTGCAAACTACACTGACCATTGGAAGAAATGGTGGAAAAATCCACAACAGGTTTGTTGAAACTAACTTTAAATGTTTATAAATAATGTCAGCTCATTCTTATTTTGTGGTGGTATTACAAATTTAAAGACCCAACAATCAATTATCCTCGTTTCGAAATAATAGGATGCTGCCTCAGTCCACCTATTGGTGTAGAATTTTTTTATTTTCAAGAAAACCACATAAATGCATGAAATAATGATATAGCATGCAGAACAATGAAAGTCCAGTAACTTTCCATGACTATGAAACTAATTTCTGGCACATATTCAACAAAAACAGTTTTCTTTTTTTAAAGTCATCTCTATTTCTATCTGTAGGATTCAGTGGTAAAATTGTAATCATTATGGAAGAATGTCTAATCGTTTTTAATATGGGTTAAAGAGGAGCTTTAATTTGTTTAATTTCGTTATTGTTGTTTCTCATAAAATTTAATTCCTCCACTGTTTTGAGAACTACTTAAAAGCTTTTGTTTTTTTAATGTTAATACCTCTTCAGGTTGAATCAGTGTTTGAATCATTTTTTTCATTTTATCTAGAATAAACGTTTTTACACAAAGCACATAGAATACACTAAGGTTAAATAAGTTGTGATATTAGAAAATGAACTTCTTTCCAGCAATGAGTAAGAGGAGATGTTTTCACCATGGTTGAGTGCAGGTAAGCACAGTTGTAGGGCACATTTATCCATGTATTTTTATCCCAAATTAAAGGATAACATGACAATTTACATATGGCTATATTTTAAAACTATTATTTTAATTACTTTAATTATTGGATCTTTTCATGGATAATTTCAACAGGTGGAGCTGTATAATTTCCTTGGAAAAGATAATGTGCCATTTCACAGTGTTGTCTTCCCTTGTACATTGCTGGGAGCAGAGGATGACTACACCATCGTCAATCACATGATAGCTACAGGTTAGAGACATACTCCATAATCTGTCTGTTTCTCTTTTCTCTGTCATAGTCTTGTATTCTTCCTTTTTCTCATGATGTTCATCAAGAAATCTGTAGAGTTCAGTCAGTCCATTTGTCTCATTTTCTATCCATTTGAGTTCTGTCTCTGCCAGATTAATTTGACACATGTTTATGCCATAAATGCGAGAGAGAATGAGAAAAAATAGATTGCTACAACCAGTATATGTGTACCAATATTCATTTTCTCTGTGTACAAGTGAAAGAGAGAGAAAAAGTAGAAAAATAGATAGAGTGATAGAGAATGCACATTTTTTGTTGAGTGCTTGTTAGTGGGATGCAAGACAAAGCACTTGTATGTTGATAGATGTGTAATCCAATTTTTTTAATGGGGGGGGTCAAATATTTCATAACATCTTTGAGGTGTTTTCTTTATGCTTTAGATTAATCTCTATGAAGCTAAGAGAAATCATTTTGGGACATTTTTGCTTTCCTCATGTTTTTTTGGCCTCAAGTTTACATTTATATAAAATTTACATTAAGGTCAGGTTAAAATTTGTTTATTAACTTTTATTTTATAACTTCTTAATGGAGTTTCTTCATGTTTTGGATAAATCATTATGGAGATAATTCATTTTTTGCTTTTCCCTTTGACTTCAAGGTTACAGTTATTAAATTGGCAGTAAGGTTTTCATTAATGTTCTTTTATTCGTCTCTATTGTCAAAAATGACTAAATGGATTTACTTCACACTTTGCATGAATCATTATGAATCTGAGAGAATTCATTCTTTGATATGCATGCTTCACACTTTGACCTTGGTCAGTCCTAAAAGTTTATGCTAAGGTATTTGCTAAAGTCTTTGTTATATGCTTATATTTTCTAAACCTCATGATTTGTTTTCTTCACTCATGGGATGAATCATTATGAAACCAGGTCAATTCACATGCACACTTGAAGTGTTGTGCAAATTTTTGTCCCATGTCTAAATCTGGACCCATGTGTCTTGTTGGCACTAACAATGACCAGAGTTGCAAAAGCTGATAAAACATTAAGATGTATCTGGCATTGAAAACATTCAAAGTATTTGACAGATTATGGAGTTGCAATTTAACACATTTGACAGACATTAGTGCAACATATTTCAAGAAGAATGAGGCCCCCTCCCCCCGAAAGGGCCAGGAATATTTAATTTTTAATTTGAGGTTGACATAATTATTTGGGACTTAGTTCACAATACTGTAGTTGTCTCTTAAATTTTCAGTTTGTAATAAAAATGTTCATAGAACTGTTGATTTTACTTTTAAAAAATTACTTCATTTATTGTACACTTTCAGAGTTCTTGAACTATGAGGATGGGAAGTTTTCCAAGAGTAGGGGCACAGGTGTGTTTGGTGATCAGGCTAAGGACACAGGGATACCTGCTGACATCTACAGGTTCTACTTGTTGTTTATCAGACCAGAATCACAGGTAAGATTTATTACTCAAATCGAATGATTGCATAATCCAGGACAATCATGTCTCCTTACAGTTGTATTACACAGTGAAAGTCTTTGTTTGCCAACTGCAGTGTGAGGGAGCATATTGTTTTGCTATTGTCCATTGTATACATGCACATCTTATCTGTACATCTATTCCAAATTCATTTTAGAACAAAAACTATTGAATTCGGAGCCATTTAATTTTATATGCTTTGCATGGTCATGCATAGATGACCCGATTAGATTTTCGGCAGTTTTTTTTCTCTCCGGATGTTTAATTCATTGTTAACGTTTTAGGTATTGTCTCTATATACAAAACCATTTTGACATCATTGAATCAAAATCACTTGAGGTAAACAAGTTAAACTTTGCAGTGTTATGCATATGTAGAAAACCTATACAGGTTGTCAAGTCGTTATACAGTTGACTCCGGTTAACTGCACACCCTCGGGCCCGTCATGAGACTGTGTAGTTAACCGGAGTGTGCAGTTAACCAAAGTACTGTACAGTACAGCTTTAAATCAGCACGTCACGAATATATGTGAAGAATAAATTTAAACAATGATTAGAATCAACTCTTTCAACTTTTACTTAACTGTTAAGCTGGTTTTCCTTTCTCCGAACACAATTTCACTGATTTAACCATTGAATCAAGGAATTATAGAGAATTTCAAGAAATTCTATAGATCGCTTGTTATTCGAAAATTGCTGTCAGACATTGATGGGTCATCTCCCACAGAAAAAGGTTCAGCTCCAAAGTCGTCCGCATGCTGTTTTTCGCTGTGTTGTCGTTTAAATTGAATTCCGTTGCGCATTTTCCATCTTTCCATCCATTCATTTTTTTGGTTTGAAATCATTCAAACCGGAATGGTTTAGAGCTATGTTTCCCATGCTGTACTATGATTTTTCCCACACTATTGCTCCCTAGTGGGCACGTATATACATGTATATACCACCTACAGCATCCTTTACATGTCAATCATTTACAAAGTCGCATTTGCCGGCTTAATTGTCGGCTTATTTGAAGTGCTACAGCACTGGACTGGCAATAACTGATCATGAATATACATTGTGCAGTTAACCTGAGTAAAATTGTATTGAATAATGTGCCACTGGCCAAAATTTATCGTGCTATTATCCGGAGTGTGCATTTAAGCGAAGTGCAGTTATCCGAAGTTTGTTCCCATTGAAAAGCATTGGGAAAAAAAACGGGACTGTCGTGACTACAAGCAGTTGTCTGGAGTGTGCAGTTAACCGATGTGCAGTTAAGTGGAGTCGACTGTAGCATTTTTTCACACATTTTCATTTTTCAAAAATAGAATATTTCACATATACATTTTGGGTCTGCAGAGTGGGCACACATGTTTTGCAAACATGAATCTGGTACTTTTGAAAACTCTCACGATATAGCTAATCATACATATTTTATTCTTTTTGAGCAAAAATTTCTGAAATATTGTTAAAGCGATGTAAAGTGATTTGATTTTATGCATAGTTAATGATATAAAATGCACAGCTGTTATTCCATGCTGAATGATAGGTATATAAAAACTTTAACTGTCCAGAATCCTTTCCTTTATCATCCATGCTTCAAACAGCAGTTGACTTGATTTTTTTAATTAAATTTCAGAATCCTTTCCTTCATCATCCATGCTTCAAACAGCAGTTGACTTGATTTTTGTAATTAAATTTCAGGACAGCAGCTTTTGTTGGGATGACTTCTTGTTGAAGAACAACACTGAACTTTTAAACAACCTTGGCAACTTTATCAACAGGTGAAGAAGAAGAAATACCTCTAACTACTTTTTTGATTGTTTTACCTATCCTGTTTTTGAGTATATAATAGAACAATGGATGAAAGAGAGGGAGAGTAGGAAAGTTAAGTCCTTAGAAATGATGAATTAAGGAATGAGTACAAAAATTGTTTCTTTCCTTTTCTTTAATAATCTTCATTACATGGAGAATTAAGGTGATGTAATTTATATGTGCATGTATTTTAATCAATGTTCAGACAAGGGTGATTCTCCCTAGTTAAAAAAAATTGTCATAAAATAAGTAAATTAATAGACTTCACAGATCTGAGGGAATGATTGTTACAGTAAAGGTGGATTTAAGTTTACTTGCCTGAACCCATGTTTGTCATAATATCCCTACACTTAAGAATTTACTGTGAGGATGTTGTGACTCCTTCAATCTCTCCATCCACATCTCTGTCCATTACTAAATCTCCTAAACTGTTAGACGGAGACTTCATGGTAACCATTTATAAGAATGGTGTCATTATTCACTCCAACCCTTGTAGCAGGACAGAGGTAAAATATCAGACATTACAATGACATCTTGAATGTTTTCATTCCTAAATTAAAATTTAAGTCATAGCAGGATGACATGCTTGTGTGATTTTGTGTGGGGATCATAGCAGTAACATGTGCAATTGATTTCATTTTGTATATGGGTCATAACAATAAGACATGCATGTGGGATTTGGGGGTGGGAGGCATAACAGGAAGACATACATGTGGGATTTTGAGTGTGGGGTATAACAGGAAGATATGCATGTGATTAATTTAGTGTATGAGGCATAACAGGAAGACATGCATGTGTACAGTTGTGTGTGGGTCAAAACAGGTCATGACAGGATGACTTGCATGTAATGGAATTTTGTGTGTTTGTTATATTAAGGAAGACATGCATGCATGTAATGGACTTTTGTATGGGTCATAACAGGAAGACTTGCATGTGATGTATTTTGTGCATGGGTCATAACAGGAAGACATGCATGTGGTGGATTGTGTGTGTGGGGGTCATAACAGGAAGACATGCATATGATGGATTTTGTGTGTTGCTTTTAACAGGAAGACATGAATGTGATGGATTTCTGTTTGGTGCATAACAGGAATTGTGGGTTGAAAATGCTTCATTATTTTTCTTTCAGAGCCCTCAAGTTTGTGGACAGCAACTTTGATGGCACAATTCAGCCAATGGATTTGACAGCTGACGAATTCAACCTTCTGGCCTTGATCAATCGTGAGCTTCACACGTATATTGAGAATATGGAACAGGCAAAGTAAGAATGTATTTACTATCATTTACCTGTATAATGCATGCCTAACTTGCAAATGGCATCTTCCATTACATTGAACTAGTAGACAGGGGTCTGTGCTGTTCTCTTTTCATCTAATTTAAATCAAATACTGTAAAATAAGGATAGCAAGTGAATACAAGAAGAACTGTTAAAGTATGTAATATACTGATGAATCAGGTCAACAGTTAAGTATGTAATATACTGATGAATCAGGTCAACAGTTAAAGTATGTAATATACTGATGAATCAGGTCAACAGTTATGTATGTAATATACTGATGAATCAGGTCAACAGTTACGTATGTAATATACTGATGAATCAGGTCAACAGTTACGTATGTAATATACTGATGAATCAGCTCAACAGTTAAGTATGTAATATACTGATGAATCAGCTCAACAGTTAAGTTTGTAATATACTGATGAATCAGGTCAAGAGTTAAAGTATGTAATATACTGATGAATCAGGTCAACAGTTAAGTTTGTAATATACTGATGAATCAGGTCAACAGTTAAGTATGTAATATACTGATGAATCAGGTCAACAGTTAAAGTATGTAATATACTGATAAATCAGGTCAACAGTTATGTATGTAATTTTCAGCTTCATTTGCATGATTAAACTTGATTTTATATATATATATATTAAAGGCTATTTTCATTCTTTTATGCAAATGCAACTCTTTTAAAAAAAATACTTGAAATATGGATAATACTGCATTCAGTCTGACAATTATGTGTCCAAATTGACTAAATTTCAGTTTCATAATATAATTAATAAATGCATGACTTTTAGGTTTATACATAAGAATTACCTTGGCAGTTCTTTGAATGGAAACATTGCAATTTAAGGGAAACAGAGAGAGAGAAAAATAAGGAAATACAAGAAATTAATATCCTGCTCATTCTACAGGCTGAGGGACTCTATACGGAACATCCTGAACATCTCAAGGCTTGGTAACCAGTACATGCAAGAATACCAGCCATGGGTGCTAATTAAAGGGACTGAAGAAGACAGGTATGTTGGAATACATGGAGTGGGTGTTGACCAGAGGAAGTGAAAAATAAAGATATGTGGGAATAGAAACCAAGCATGCTGATTTTTGATGGGAATAAAAAATATAGGTATGTAGGAATACAAACAACAGGTGCTGATTAAAGTAAGTGAAGAATACAGGTATGTAGGAATACAAGTCATGGGTGCTGGTTAAAGGGGGTGAAGAATACAGGTATGTGGGAATACAAGTCATGGGTGCTGGTTAAAGGGGGTGAAGAATACAGATATGTAGGAATACAAGTCGTGGGTTCTGATTAAAGGGGGTTAAGAATACAGGTATGTAGGATTCAAGTCATGGGTGCCAATTAATGGTAGTGAGGAGGACAGGTATGTAGGATACAAGTCTTGGGTGTTGATTAAAGGGAGTGAGGAGGACAGGTATGTAGGATACAAGTCATGGGTGCTGATCTTTGACTCCTTTGCACTGGTTCCTATGGTTATCAGCAGTACTGGGGTGCAAAAGTCAGGTCACTTTACTGAAAGAAGAAAACTAAATGGTTTCTGCATAATTTATTAATAGTGAGTTTTGCACTTTCTGAAGTTATGGCATACACTTGGGGAAAAGGACACTGTTAATTTCAGAATCAGAATGTTAAAAGTTAATACTACTGTCAATGAAAGAAGAAAATGTTTTTTTGCATGATAACTTTACTTTTAGACCACACACCTTGGGCCAAGATTATGGAGAGCTAGTACTGAAGGTATTGAAAAGACTTGTTTATTATGGGGTTCAAAGGTCATGGTAGTCCTGATCTGTAGAAAAATTAGTTTTGCAGAATAACTTTTGTTGTAAAGTATGTTACAGTAATAAAGAAATCTGTAGTCTGGAGTTTTAAGGTCAGAGGTCATGGTCTGTGCATAGTAAGTTCAGTTCAAGGCAGTGTACTTTAATTCAAGGTCAGGTCATTGAAAATTGTTCAGCGGGTAAATAATTTTCCAAATTAACAATACCCTACTAGTCCCTAAATACAGGACCATTAAAATTGGGTGGAGTATATACTTTGCTACTTATTGTTCTATTGTTAAGTTGTGTTTGAATGTTTTGCATAAATGATGAAGTTAGTTGTGCAGCCGATGGTGACTATGCATGTGGATCACGAGTCCAATACTGGATGTACACAGGATCTTACATGATAGGCATGGGAAGGTTATAGACCTGATGGTCAATAATGCTGCAATGTGATGTTTTTTTTCTCATGGCTGTGAGGCATTGGCAGTGGTCATCCTCCAATTGTTCAGCAGCCTTTGTGACAAGTGTGCACCATGTAAATCAGTCCTTGGCCCAGGCTTCCAGCTTATTGAGTTTGATTCCACACCTTTCGGGTTTCACTTAAGATTGTTTTGCTACTTTTTCTTGTGGGCACTTGTTGCTGTTTTCCTTGCATGAGCTCCCCATAGAAGAGCTGTCTTGATATTCTTGTCTGCTCCATCCAAATGACATTGCCAGACCATCGGGGCTTCTCTTCCAGAAGCATTGTCTCAGTGCCAAGAACACTGGTCATGTTGTGGACCTAAGTTGTGCAACTTGTCTTACCATCAGATGTGCATGATTGACCATAGTAAGCACATACAGAATATCTTGAGTTGCTTCACATGCCTGCAGTGCATGGTCCAGATTTCACGGGCTTAGATCAGGGAGGCAAGGATGACATCTTTATAGATCTTGATCTTGGTGGGCATCCAGATGTCTTTTTGCTGCAAGACTCTGACATAAAGTCTTCCTAGGGTTTAGCTTGCTTTCTGGATTCTGGCTGTAATGTCATTGTCCTTCAACCCATCTGATGATATTGTGCTTTCCACCACTTTTTTCAACTCCACTCAATCTTTATGGTGGGTTGTGGTGGATTTGTTTAAGGAGCTGGCAGGTTTATTGTCAGATCAAATTGCCTTGATGCCTCATAAAACTTATTCCAATTGTCTGTAAGTGGTTTTCCTTGTATGCCATAAGTACACAGTCACCTGCAAACAAAGCTTTGAGAAATAGTCTTTCCAGTGTCTTTGTTCTTGCAAAGAGCCAACTCAAATCAAACAGGGATCCATCAAGGCAATTCTTCATGTAGATTCCATTGTCTAGGTGCTTCACTGCATGGATTAGGACTCGGGGTGAAGAAGAGGTTGAACAGTACAGGTGCAAATACACAACCCTGCTTCACTCAAGACGCCAAAGTGTTCTGAGTACTCCCCATAGGCCAATACCTCTCCTGTCATGTTTTTGGGTGTTGAACTGTCTGGGCCAGTCATGTTTTCCATGGATGAACCATATGGCTTTTCTTTTTACAGAGGCTAAAACTTTGGTGAGGTTGCTAAACACTGCATAGAGATCCATATATTGTTCCATGCATTTCTTTTGTATCTCCATCACATTATTTACAGTGTTGACAGCGTTGGTGAGGTATATGAACACTGTATTTAGATCCATGTGCTGTTCCATGCATTTCTCTTGTATCTCCATCACATCATTTACATTGTTGACAGCGTTGGTGAGGTTGATGAACACTGTATTTAGATCCATGTGCTGTTCCATGTATTTCTCTTGTATCTCCATCACATTATTTACAGTGTTGACAGCGTTGGTGAGGTTGATGAACACTGTATTTAGATCCATGTGCTGTTCCATGCATTTCTCCTCTATTTGCCACACACTGAAGGTCGTGTTCACTGTGCTGTGCCTGGATGGAATCCACACTGAGATTCAGGATGCTGTTCCTCTGAAATGATTGCAACAAGTCTGTTCAGGTTGGTGTAAAGAATCTTTGCTGCAATGGAGAGCAAATAGATTCCTCTATAACTCTATAACTGTAGTATTTAGCTATAGCACTTTTATTCTTTTACCATGAGATGGTGGTGGTATCTCGTAGATCTGCAGATATCTCCACCTTGTACCAGATACTGGTGAAGATGTCATGGAGAGTTGCAAATGCTTCTTTGCCAAGAGCCTTGAATATCTCTGCCATCTTTACCTGGTTCTCTGCCACAGTTCATCTGTTCATTGGCCTTCCACGCCTCCTCAGGTGGGAGAAAGTCCAGCTCTTCAAATACTGGTCTTTGATGGATTTGTTACAGTGTTGCTCTATTGACAATGGATTGGCGATTGAGGAGCTGACAAAAATGTTAATTCCGTCTTGCTTTTATCACATCTGTGTTGTTGATGGTTTTTGTGCCATCTTCTGAGAGTAGAGGGGTTGATCCTGATCTGGATGGGTTATAAACAACATGAATGGCACTAAAGAACATTTTGGGTTTCTTCACATCAACATATTGTTGGATTTTCTCAGCCTTTTTTTCCCACTATTGATCATGCATTTTTCATAGTTCTCATTGAGCCCTTGCTTACATATGCTTGAACTTGTCTCTCATGGAGATGGAGTTTTGGTCTTTCTGCCACTCAGAAAATGTCTTGTTCTTTTCTTCAGTCAATATCTTGATGTCCTCATTATACTCATCAAACCAATCCTTTGGTCTCTTGCCCTATGACCAAAGATGAACTTCGCTGTTTCCATCACTGTCTCTTTGAACTGGATCCGTTTTTCAGTTGGTCCTCCATTACTGCAAGATGCTTCATTAAAAAAGCAAGAGACCAATGAAATTAACTTGCTTAAACAAAATTTATAAAACAATATACAGAAGGGAATGAAAAACTGTATATAAATTTCAATTTGATATTAATTTGATTGAGCCCTTTATCACATCCCCAAAATGTACAAATCTGATTTAGTTGTAAATTGGATCCTTTGTACATTTTTTTCTATATTTTGCAATTGCCGTTTTAGGAAAGGTGACACTGCAACTCTCCTTAACTCTATTTGCAGGCATAAAGCCGGCACAGTGTGCAGCTTATGTGCCAACATTAGCTGTCTTCTGTCAGTGCTGCTTCAACCATACATGCCAGATGTTAGCAGAACCATACAGGAACAGCTGAATGCACCACAGGAATGTTATTTCATCTATAAAGACTTTGTCTGCCAGTTGCTTCCAGGGCACAAGATGGGAAAGGTAAGAGCTATTGTTTTATACCATATATGCACACATATAAGTTCAATCTAACTGCAGACTTCACAGACCCAAATCTGCCATTTCATAATGCATTGGAAGACCTGGGTCTGTGCACTTTTCTAGGGAGTACTCAATAGAACAAACAGTATAGACCTTGATCTGGTTATTCTTAAGACTATGACATATCAGGATTGATGCTGCTTGCAGTTTGACGCAACTTTCAAGCCATTATGTGAGATGTATTGTGTGGAATAATCCACTGTATTTTCATCTGGAACTTATTAAATACTGTAGAAACAGCTGAGTTATACTGCAAACAATATTATGTGCTGGCTAAAGGGGGTGAAGAATACAGATATATAGGAATACAAGTCATGGGTGCTGGTTAAAGGGGGTGTCCATGTTGTTTTTCTGTTGATTAGAAACTGCATAGACCCAGATCTTTCAGCACATTTTATGCAACTGCAGATCTAAGTCTGTGCAGTTTGCAGTTGGAATTGTACATTAATATATATGGTAAGCATTTACACGTGGCCTAATATTTCATGATACAACAAAAAAAAAAATCTTAGAGTTAAATTTATTTATGCATAATATATTTGTATAAATTAATGCAATGTTTTTTTAATAACGTAATGCTTTTTTATTTTAACAGAAAGAATTTTTAAAATCCAGTTTCATATTTAAGAAATTGGTGGTATAAGTAAATTACAGTGTTAATATTGTTGGATATTTTGATCTTACTCCTGTTACACTTCTCTTCATCATCATCATGGAAACAGCCTGAGCACATAAACTAACTTTGACTTAAACAAAAATAAAAAATCTTACTTGGGATCCCCAAGTATCATTAACGTTGAGATAGAATTTAAATCTAAAAATGTGCAAATTCTTAAATTAAACAGGGATTCTATTTTGTGCAAGAAGAATGGTTTTCAGTTGGACATAGAATCAAAACAATCATGTGACCCTGAACATTATGGGTACTTGCTGTCATTGTGATAACATTGAATAAAAATCATTCTTTTCCAATGTCCCACACTTAACAGTGGTGTGAGCCATTTGTAATATTCTGCATTGATCAAATACATTACTTTTATCCACAGATTTCATAAATATCATTATTTTCCAATGTCCCACACTTAACAGTGGTGTGAGCCATTTGTAATATTCTGCATTGACCAAATACATTACCTTTATCCACAGATTTCATAAATATTATTTTCCAATGTCCCACACTTAACAGTGGTGTGAGCCATTTGTAATATTCTGCATTGACCAAATACATTACCTTTATCCACAGATTTCATAAATATTATTTTCCAATGTCCCACACTTAACAGTGGTGTGAGCCATTTATAATATTCTGCATTGACCAGATACATTACTTTTATCCACAGATTTCATAAATATCATTCTTTTCCAGCCTTTCCCCCTGTTCCAAAAGATTGAACCTGCAACAATAGAGGAATTAAAAAGGAAATTTTCAGGGCAGCCAGAAACTGCACCTTCCAAAGCTGCTGCTAATAAGGTATGACATTAGAGCTTATTTTATATTTGTATGGGATCCCAATAAAGTATGAAATGATTTTAAATGGAAATTTACAAAATTGGCAGTTTTTTGCCATGGAGTAGATGTCTGTTTCAGCTATAATTTTCCAACTATGGAAATCTTTTCTTGGTCCTTTCTTTCCACTGCTATTGCTGATGGGAAGATGCACCACAATTCATGAGTGTATTGTATTATTTTGTTTTACATGACATTACAAGTGTTCGTATGCTTTTGTGTTTAGAAATCCCAGGGGAAGACTACAGAGACTGTTGGCCCAGCCAGTGCTGCAAGTCCAGAGGAGATTGAAAAACTCACAGCAGAAGTCACAGAACAGGTGAGCTATTCCTAGATGTAGGCAAATTTGTGAAAACTAAGCATTTTGACTTGTATTTCATTGTTCAGTGATTTGGACTATAATTTGCATTGAACTAAGTTCTTGGTTAGGATCTGAATTTAGGTCATTTTCTGAGACTGTTACTTGTAGAGTCACATAAATTGATATTTACATGTGTCAGTTTGTGCTTTAAATGTTGTCCAGTTTTATTTTTTTGGAATTGAATTACCCTTTTTTCGCCCATGAAAACCAAATGTAATTACCTCTTTAATATGTGAGTAGAGTTGCTATCTTGTAAACTTTTCTCCAGTTGGTGCTTTCAACATAAATCTTTTCCAGAATGTGACTAGCTTCCCTCACTTTCATAATTTCAAAATCTACTAATTACCTTTGGCATTTATTCTTTTAATATTTTTACTTCTACCTTTGTCACTCTGTTCATATTTTCTGACTTTCCAATTTTTGATAAATAGAATTGTTTTCATTCACAACTTGTGTGAAAAGATACTTTTCATGTGTTTGCCACAGTTGTTTATTTACTTGAGGGTCTAGCAAATCTAAATTACAATCACACTTGATGGAGACAAGTTTCTACTTACATTGTTCTTTTGGTAGTCATTGAAACATAATTTAACTATTAGAAGATTTATTTCATCTTACTTATATATTATTAATCTGGACATCGGCCCCTGAAGTCAGAAATTCAGTCTAAGGTCAGTTTTTAGTTATTATTTCACTTAACTTAATATGTACAGTCATATCAAGAAGATATGTAAAGGACATAAAAATGGATTTGTACATAAAAATACCCTCAAAATAGAGGGGTTGCCTTGAAAACTTAAATTTATTGAAAAACTGATTTTTTTTTCAAAACTAGTTGAATTGATCTGAGTGTATATGTGTTTAAACTGAATAAAATATATCACTTTTTAAAGTTACAATTGTGGCTTAGATGTCACAGTACATGACAAGTTTTCCGAAATAGTAGTTAGTCCATGTGTTCTTGAGGTGCGCTGATTGATCATGGCTTTTTTGCAGTACAAGAAATTAGTCTTGGCACACCAACAAAGTTGCACTGCTTTTTATCATCCATACCCTTTCACAAGTACCAAACTAGAAACTTTGGTCAATGATAAGCAAGCAGTAATAGATATAGTATAGTCTACTTTGAACGTATTGTTCACAGACCTGGAAATTAGTCCACAGGGGAGGTAATCTGCATCTGTCATGTCTTGGAAAGTATAGATTCCTCACCTCTAAACAGATGTATTTATATACAGTTACTGGGTATAAAAGGATGAATACTGGTGCATAAACACAAGAAAAGTGCAGCCAGCAAGAGCCCATGTGATATCTTATATCCCACTCCCAGGACTTGGCACTGTCACAACATTTTAGACACCTACTCCTAAACACAGACATAGTTGCAACATATGAAAAGGTGAATTGATGTGCCAAACTGATAGGTCAATTTTGTGATTTAAGCTTATCAGATTTCAGAATTCTTAGGTTAATCTGAGTTTATGTATGAGGATAGTTTCATGTCCTTTTGGCCTTTTTCAGGACAATAAGGTGAAGGAGATGAAGACCAACAAAGCAGATAAATCAGTTATTGATGTTGAAGTTGCTAAGCTTTTGGAATTAAAGAAAAAACTGACCCTGACACAGGGGCCAAACCCAAAAGACGCTGCTGAAGAAAAGGAAGGAAAGAAAAAGTAGACCAGGTGTGAGCAAAATGGATTGGAAAGATAGTTCCTGGATAGCAGCCATCTTGTTTGAAATTCTTTTGTCTTGTTGTTAGCTTATGATTTACTGTTTTGTAATAAACTGGGAGAGCAGAAATTAAGAATTGTCAAATCATGTTTCAGAATGTTATGTGATTATTTTTATATAATATTTGGTTTTTCAAAATTGTCATGAGAAACGAAATCGGGATTGATGTATCAGATTTGATATAGTCAGGCTTTTAGACATTTGAATACTAAGTTAGTGAACTTTTGGTAACTTGAAGTGGTTGCAAGCTGAAATAAAGATTGTACTACGAGATCATCATGTTACATATTTTCTTGTATCATTTCATTACCTTTCATGAATATAGTATGAACACATACGAAAAGGATGATCAACAAAACTTTATTCAAAACTTTCTCAGAGCGTAGAATATTGTAATTTTATAGACATATTACACAGTAGTAAAATCTGTAATAGCTTGTAAGTTGAGTTCACACTGCAAACAACCCTGATATGCCGCCAAATAAGGTGCCAGCAGATCAGAGTCTGCGTTGTTTGTTCTGCCGATTACTCCTAATAAACTGCACTGACTCGGGTATGCTGGCAATTTGCAGTTTGACTCAACTTATAAGCAAGTATATACAGTAACATTTTTTTTCTTCAGAATATGTAATTTAAATATACACATGAAATTTCTCTTTCTTTAGTAATCTTTACTGAACTGATATAGATTGTTGCACAGTAAAGATGTACCAAATTTATCACAGTTCAACCTTTTATTAAAAGTATGTATTCTTGGAAGTGATTTTATTCATCATTCAGTGCAGCAAAGCTGAACAGACATGTTTTTATCAGCATTGTAATTGGAATTTATCAATAGTAATTGTTATGGGGCTTTTAAATTGATGAAATAATTAGTCTTGTTCCTCGAGATTTTTGCCAGATGAATGTCTGATCTTTCCCAAAATGTGAAAATGTGATTTGATTTGCTGATGAGGTGACCCTATGTTTTGCTTAGTTATAATTGTTGCATTGGCTGATTTTATAATTGTTGCATTGGCTGATTGATTCATTTGGGTCGTGCCTCATTTTTCTGTTTAGAAAAAAGAATTCTAATTATATTCTTGGAACTCTTACAATAGACTTTTGGCTTGATTAATCATACGCAGCAAGGCTAGGTAAGTTTTGACAGCAAGAAATACCTTGGTAGATTTGCTTGTACAGAATTTGACCAAAGCATATTGGTACCATTGATAAATAAATAACATGTTTGCAGGACCCTTGTACTGCGGGGATCTTACAGAGCCTTCTAGAGACTGGTTAAACGAAACTACCTAAATTGAATTATCAGAGCATGTAGATTGCAGTTTTTTTCTCTTACTATGATTTTTGGATTGGAAGAAAGAGTGAAAAATATGCAAAGGATGCAAATAGCAATGTTTTCACTTTTTTGTCATTTTACAGCTTTCGTGGCAACATCGATTCTAATGTAGAATGATGCAATGTGCTGCTTGAAATTTATTTAACCACATTTGTACAAGCTGTAGTAATTTAAAAAAATATATTCTTTTAGGCTCAAATGTTAACAAAATAAATTAGAAATAAAACTAGATTTGTGTTCATAAGACAGGTACAACTCCACTGCAGGTAAAAATATCTTTTCAAAATGTGGGTTTTTAAAAATTTTAAATAAAAATGATTATTACAGCACTAGGGTCTATTTTATGTGTATGTTTGGTTAATTATGCTTTCCCAAAAATTTTAAGTAAAAAAAATTAAAATGTATTAAAGAAAAGTAAAAGTACTGGATATTTAAGGATATAAGGATGCACTGACATATAACAGCAAAAGAACATTCCCTTTCAAATACAGTGTCCAGTGTGACTTCTAACTAAACATTGCATTGTATTTATGCAGTAAAAATGGTTATACCATATTTTTTTTATTCCATAAAAGTTAGTAGAAATTTTATTGCAGACTGATTTATGTATAAAGCTTTTCATGGCTTAGAGAAAGTATAATTAAATTAGAGGGGAATGATTATCAAATTACCAGGGTTCCCACACTTGCATAAAATTGGGCAAAAGTCGTGAGAAATTATAATTGTTTTATTGACTGAAAAGTCCAGGAATTTTGCAACAATTGATGAAAGTCGGGGGAAAAAAAAGAATAAGTGGATTAGATTTGTCTAGTACACATTTATGTTCAAAGTCAGCTTGATATCTCTATCTTTCCTTATGTGGAAGGTATGAAAACTGCTCTAGCATCACACAAGGCAAACAGTGTGGTGGCAAAGTGTAGCCGCTTACCACTGCGTAGCAAACCTTAAAAGTTGTTAGATCAAGTGATGCTAGCAATGGATATAAAAGTTACTTATTTTCTCAGAAATTGTGAGTATTAAATTTGTTACGTCTTTAAATTGCTGAAAGACAAGATAAAACTAGTGTTGATGACATGTGACCTGGCACTTGCGATTTGCATTGCTAGTCGCACGAGCAAACAAATCTAGCAGCCCACATTTTCCAAGGTTGTAGAGAAAATAAAAACTATTTAATGAAAGTATACTGGTTGTAATAAAAATAGAAAAAATGAAAGAACACAACATTTTTATATTTAAATATTCCGATAATTTCTGGAGTTTTGTTGTATCACGTGACTACTACATTTACATGTGTTCTCTGTTTGATAAATCATACTGGCCAGGTTGCTGGGTTTTACAAAAAGTATCTGACTTTCATTTAATATTATTGAATATATCTACAACATTAAAATGGAGTTTGTTGTTGATATCACGTGACTAATGGATGCCGTTGTTTGAGAGTTGTGAAGTTAAAAGTAATGCAAATGGTCAGGTTTCGTCAATGCCATAGTTTTATCTAGTCTGTCATCACATTAAAGACGTAACATTTCTGAGAAAATAAATCATTTTCCTATCAATTTCATGCAGGTATAAGCCAATATAACATAAGTTTATATTTTCTAGGCATGCAGTGGGTAAGCTACCATATGTCACTACCACATAGTGGCAGCAAATTCCAAATTTTTTATCTGCATTTGCATCAACCCCACATCCCAACCTAACTGTCCAGATATGAAAAATTGGCATGGGAATATTTGGAATATTTAGAGCTGAAATGAGAACTTGTCATCCCAAATATATTAAAAAACGATTCGAACCCTTGTATCAAAAAAGGTTTGGGGACTGGTAAAATGAATTACAAGACAAGTTGATGTCACAGAAAATTCATTCCTTGTTTATACAACAGTATATAATTTTAAAGGTCTTTTGTCAAAATTTAAATTAACCTGTTTGAATTTTTTTAATTAAATGATGGGTTTTTAACCAGATTGTCTTAAGGAGATTTGGTTGTTTGAAAAATCTTGTTTGGGATTTTATTAAACTTTCTTCGTTACAAGACAAGATTCTAATTATTTGCATTGATTGTTTTTTTTTTATATAATACTGTAATAGGAAATGTTTACTATCTATAAGATGCATATATAAATATATATATATATATATATATATATATATATATATATATATATATATATATAATCCTATATATAATCCTATAGAGTTCTTTAAAACTAAAGGTTTCAAAGGAAACAAAACTAATTATGTTCATTATGTTGTTCCCACTGAGCAACATATAGTTTGAATTTCATTTTGTACATGGAAATGACTTTACACACAATTTTTTTAAATGTAATAGTGTGATACATTTTGTGGTTTTGTACAATATCATTTTTTCTGGCTTGGATGTTTTGGAGAGTCTTGATAGAGAACCATCTTTAGATTTAGAAAATGCATGTTTTATAATCCAGAATTTTCTTTAATTCCATTCAGTAATGCTTTTATGTGAACCTTGACAGAATTAATTTCATCTTGGAAAACCCCTGAAAATGACCTGGAAATTTATCTTTAGAAAAGCATGAGAACCAGGCAAATTACTCAAGTAAATGAGCCACCTTTTCTTACATCTCTTTGTCATGGAGATGAATCTATAGTCAAAGTGCATAACTCGTCTCAGAATGGTGGAAGTATATTAATTGGTCAAAATGCATTTTTTTCAGATGGTGACCATAATATATCCTTTGTGTCACTGCACTTTACTGAAATGTACTAGAGTAGTTATAATATATTTTTGTCATAACATTGTATTCAGCTATGAGTAAAAAGGGGCAATAACTCAAACAAAAATTGACAGGGTAGAGTGATCTATATAGACATGCACATCTTCCTGTGATGACCATATTATTTAAAAGTTTCATGGAAGTCCATCAAAAAGTTCAGTTGTGTTTACAAGGGCCTAGTCAATGTTTTTTGATTACCTTATACCCGTGGTATAAAGGTATAACAAAAAATTCTTTCGATTTAACTATTCAGATTAATGTTTTTATTTTCAGATCATTATATTGACTTTGTTAATTCTAAATCAGTTTGTGTACACTACTATACACTTGTTTGGACATTCTTTTCTTTTCATCCATATTTGTATGCAGCATTTTAATGACCTTTAACATTATAACATATGGAACTTTCACTCATTGCATTTTTCTTCTTTATAAACCTTTTTAAATTTATCATAGATATTTAGAAAGATTTGCCAACCTTTTAGTTTTCTTTGATCTGAAAATAAAATACATTGAATAATAAAATCATTCAATAAATGAATATTGACCAATAAAATGACAATAGAAATATCATAAAGTTGCACTGAAAGAACTGCATGGTATGTGAATAATTCAGGGTCACATTAACTTTGCGTTTGCTTTTAAATAAATGTTGCTTTCATCATTCTGAATTGTTATTATTATGCTGATGTCAAAGATAAAAGGGACTTCTTGTTCCTTATTTTTATTTGTGTTTCATTCTTTTGCTTTCGCGTAACTTTTGCATTGAATAGAAGTGTTCATTAATGTGCACTTTTTGCATAGCTGCTAACCCTCACAATTTTGACGTGAATTTCACAACTTTTACAGTGATTCCTGAATTTATGCTGCATGCAAAAAATTCACAAATTCCCTAATTCTCAAATATTTAAAATATTTTATATAATAACCGATTTCCTGTTAAGTGGTTGTCATGATATCGGCAGTTGCCGAAAATGGTCTGGTACTACTGGTCGCAATATTAGTGAACTTTAGCTGATTGGTGCAGTTGACCTTGTAGCAAGCATTTTAATGTATTTGAATATATATATATATATATATATATATATATATATATATATATATATATATATATAAGAATAGTTTTAATAATGATTTTAAGAGAAACTGAAACCTGACCAGAATTTTTTTCGCACATGCGCCACCAACACTGAAATGAATTACCCTCTGACAACACATCTTGAAAATGTCTTCACCACCAAGGAAAAATTCCATGTTTCCTCTCACCCTTATTACTCTACTTTTACTTTGGAAATTTGTTTATTTCCATATCACATGACTATATGACCTCATTGACATGTAGGCTGCTAAATTTGTGTGGTCATGTGACTCGGACTGAAAAGAGCCAGATCCAAATCAAATTTCAGCAACAACTTACTGTCATCACTTTTGTTAGAGGATTAAAGACTCAACAAGTGCTATGCTCATGATTTGTGAGAAAATAAATCATATTCCTATCGATTACATGCAGGTATATCTTCATGAAAGGTCATTCAAGTTTTCTGGGCCAGCTAGTAGGAGGCTACCCAATGCCGACACCAAATGGTGTCAGTGAATTACAAATTTGTGATTGGAAATGGACTCTGACCCAACACTCCAACATAACTGTCCAAATATATAAAATGGGGTGGCAAGGGTCAGAGGAAATTCAGAATAGTAAAAAAAAATATATTGCACAAAAGGTGAAGTTTAGTTTGGAATATATTAAACATTTGCCTGGCATTCAGCCATGAAACACAGATACACATCATGCTCTTTGCATGCTGTGTGCCACAAATGTTAGAATTGGGCAAGCAGCAGAGGGGGCGAACAGACCAACTTTTTACAGGTATCGATTCGGCAAACTGAGACTTCCTAAAAAACGCTTTTTAGAAGCGTCCATTTGCCAAACCAATGCTTGTTCGAAATAGACGCCATGTTGTTGTCGCCCCCCTTGTCGCTGCAGCCGGGTTAACCATCCTTGTTTGGAATTGCTAGCAATTTACGATGATGAATTAGCGATATAATTTTTATATAAATGGCAAACGTTGGAGAAGCACAAATCACTAGATTAACTAGAGAACGGTTGGCTGCGATCAAGAAATTTCTCCCGTTGAGAGATTCTTTCAGAGATAATTTGCAAACTCGACAACAACAAAAATTAGATTTTACCGCCGATACTGAACAATTATTTAAGCCGATAACTGCGGCAACTGGAGAAGTTGTAACTGCTACTGTAAAGGTTGGTACAGAGACTGCAAAAGTTGGTACAGAAATCGCAAAGATAGCAAAAAGAACTAAAAAAATTAAAGAATCTTTAAAAACTCTTCCTGGTGATATAGTAGCTGCACAACCTAAACCAGTAGATGCGCAACCTAAATCAGTAGGTGAACAACCTGAACAAATCCAAGGGGAGAGGAGGATATATCGACCCGATGGAATATTTACAACAACAACGTTTGGTGAAATTGAAAATACATCTACAGATGATGTACTAGCTAGATATGCGGTTGAGACAATTAAGAAAAAAGAAAGATATATAAAGACTAGTTTTGGCAAGCGTATAGAATTTGACAAATGGTACAAAAAAATATATTTGGGAAAACATGGTGGAACTGCAACTTCACAAAAAGACCCTGATTTTGTTGCATATGAAAAAAAGTACAAGAAGTATTAAAAGGTCTACCACCATATGAAGAACCTATTCCGAAGGAAATAGAAGCGAAAGCTGAAGCTGATCTCACGCAAGATATACCTGATAAAAGAAAAACTGGTACGGGGTATCACGGTGGTAATATACTCTGTTTAAGAAGTATCCTCGATGATATATCACGGTTAGAAGTTCACATCGGAGGAAAACGAACTAGGAATAATTCTCCGGAGATAATTAACGAAGCGGCTGAAATCTGTCAACGGTTATTTCAAGGTCGTGTAATGGAAATGGGATTATATCATAGTTTCATTGATGAACTTACTGATGATTATTAGAGCGATTGATCATCGATTAGATAAATAGCATTTAAATAAATGATAGTACATCATAGTATGAGCAGAGCGAGACCTGTTTACGTCGTAAATTCACGGTTGCCAGTGTACAAGGTGACATATGGAGATGGCTTAGGTGATGTTGTCACTGGGTTATTTACTTGAGTCGCTCCAAAACTGCTACCGATCGGGAAGGAAATAGCGTCAAAAGCTATTGGGGTTCTAGGTGACAAGATTACTGCACATGCAGATGGATAATGGTGCAAAATAGTCAACTGTAAGAACTGGAAAAGTACTTTGACACTAAAAGAATAGAGAAAAGTGATAGGCCAGTTTTACTATGTTGTTAAAAAAAAGCCCATGGGATAGTGACCTGTCAGTCTCCAATACCAATAGAAATATGACCTACAAAGTCGTTGGCTATGGTTGCATTAGATGTAAGAAAATAAGATTCATCAAATTAGCAGAAGGGTTAAATAGGAAGGGAGCAGAGGAAACGTGTATATTGAGGCCTGTAGGAAATGAAACTATGATACAAGCTGGAAACTTGTCAATAGTATTAGAAATGCTAGAGATAAAGAACCAGCAACCATTATGAGAAAAATCAAGAAGAAAACAGAAGAACTACATATATCAGATTTACCCTAGGAAATCCCAGTAGAAAGTGCAGTTAGGAGCTTTGAAAATTTCATATCAAAGTAACAAAGACTAGGCTAGATACCCACCCAGGATACCCCATAACAATAGAATCAGGCAAATTCAAATAAAAAAGGCAAGATCAAAACAATGAAAAGGAATTTTTTACATAGTCTCCTGGTAAAAAAGTTGTATAGAAGATGCATACATAACATAAAATGATGCCCCTTTCCCAAACCCAAAAAAACCTTTTGAATTTTGATCTTTTGGTTATGGTGTGAGTAGACAGTGAATCCAATATTTCCCTGAACAGACGTTAAATCTCCAGGAAACTTGTGTTGTCAAACTTTTGTATGCCAGCTGAATACTTAATAGCTTTGCTAGTTAGAGAAAGAGCACATCCATAAAAAACATATTTCTATACTTGGTGTATATTGGTATTCATACGAATGCCCTCTTCCATTTTGTTCTTTTCTCAAATGAGATGTCCATTTGTAATGGTGTACAATGGTACTATAAAAGTTGTAGACACAAAAACCTGGTTGGGAAAGGAGAGTTTAGTTTTGATGGCAATTATAATATTCAAGATCTCTTTTAGTAATAGTAATAACATTATTAATAATAACAACAATAATAATAACAATATAGTAGTAAAATAATAATAGTAATAATAAATTATATTAATAATAACAATATAATATTAAAATAATAACAGTAATATATTAATAATAACAATACAATATTTGTAAAAAAAATATTATTTAGTCTTTAACTTAGCAAGAGCACACAGGCTTAGGATTGAATACATTTCTTTGTAGCCATAATTAATAGTAGATATCAAAATGTTATTGTCCTGCTCAATCTTAACGAATCCTTCCCACAAAGCAATTGAACACAAAACAACATTAGCCAGCCATTGGACTAATAAAATTATGAAAACTAATAGACAGAAGAAGTACCAGCCTTGGGCTAGTGGACTACCATCAGTTTTTTTTATCCATGGTTAAGAATGATAACCCAAACACATACACACATATATGGGCACACATGATCACATACAATCCTTCTAACCTAAACCCCCAGGCAATTCTACCTAGGCTGCTTGGTTAATGGCTTATACTGGTGTTAGTACGAATACCACTCACCATGGAGATATGTTATAAAGCAGGTTAGCATACAACAGAGGGTGACTAAAAGCCAAAAGGTGCATACAGGATGCAAGCAGTATATAGAATTTGTGGTGCAAGTACATAAAGGAAGAAAAAGCAAATATTAAAAGTACAATAATTAAATGGAACAACATACGCAATGTGCTAACATACCAAATACTTGTAGTAAAAGTTAAATATCATGATTTAAAAGCTCCACCTTGTTCTGTATATGTGAAAGTTATGAATGAGGTGGAACAGTTACTTCTTCAAGTACGACGTCTTGAAAATCTGTCATTGCTGTGTGTAAAGTGTCCTTATATTATCACCGTGACCTTGCCCCCCCCCCAAAAAAATAGACCTTCTAAACCAGAAAGTGATAAATAAGGTCTGTTAGTTGCCCAAAATGCAAACTACTTAGAAAATTTGGTAACATTAGATTGTGGAAAACTTTGTTATTGTCAAGAAGTGAAATAGAGATGGGTCGACATAAAACAGTTCAACATGATACATTTCACCTTCTGGTATTTGCATAAATACAGAGTGGTACATCATTAATGAGTATATATGCCCACATACCTTTTGTTCGCCTTGTCCATTCATGGGTCGACAGAGAAACATCACAGCAATTGATATAGACATCTATGCCCTCTGTACTAAGTCTGTCGGAAATGTTTCCCTCCTCTCCAAGAAGACGCTTGACTAGGGTTGTCTTACCAACACCCATGTGTCCGACAACCATAATACGTATGCTGTGCACAGTTTCCTTTCCGTCTTTTAGAGCCTCTTCAAAAAGTTGGATGGACCTGTCATCCATTTTCAAAATTTCTGTTGGAACACCTGTTCATATAATGGATTAGGTATGTAGACATACATGTATATTATCAACAATGATGCAGATTATTAAAGAAAAATATGGACCTGATACTTTAGATAGCTAAACCGGAGTGTTCAAGCCATATCATTGTTAATCATGTCTGCAACATTAACACATCTTTTGCCAATAAAACTCATCATGCACAAATGTTTGGTGTCCAATTGCGCAAATGAAAATTAAACCACAACTTTTAAATATCAAATAAGATTAAAACAGAGATAAAATGTTATAATTTATATAGCAGACTCAACAGGTACAACTAAGATTATGTTCTTCGCTTACTATGTGTTTCTCAAAGATGGGCAGGTTCATGGAGAAGTTTTTTACATTTGCAACATGCGCAATGCGGTGAAATGTTATCATACCTTAATACTATTTTAATGTACTAAAATTAATTTACTTGTGACAATTATGAAAATTAGGCACCATCTAAGGCAATAGCTGATCAAAAATATACAATGAGTTCAAAGTGCACTAATCCTGATTAGTTTTAAAGAAGGAACAGTGAATTTTGTCAAGAGTAGGCTATATAGTATATACTTTTATCCAACAAATTTATGCCATTTTGTAATTTCCAATTTATGTTTGATGTCTAGTTTATGTTTGATGGAAGTGAATACAACAACAAAGAGCAAGGAAGGCCAGCCAATCTGCATCTTATCCATCACAAATTACATGCATGACTGGCCAAAATACGGAGAATTACAATTTCTTTCAATAATTTGAAGTTTAATTACTTTAAAGTTTAGCTTTAATTATATAATACCTATAACATACCGTGGTTTTTTAAAAATAATATTTTAAAGTGCAATTAGAATTTTTGGGCAAATTTTAAGCAATATAAATCCATATGGCAGTAACCCTACTTGTGGACGGGTACTAAAATGCTTCTACATGTATTAATCATGTACAAAACTGTCTTCACCATAATAAATAATTGTAAGTCATATTTGAATGAATGACCTATATAATATAATATTATAACACAATGATGATGGTCATATGGGTAATCTAAGACATTTTTGTCACTCTGATTTTTTCCTTCAAATCATTGGGGTATTTATTTTAATATCAATCTGGCATGTCACAAACAATATAAATAATTATTTCAACATCCAACCTTTTAATTTTAATAAAAATGTCGGCCGTTTTTTTACAATATTAATTTACAACATTATCTCAATAATCTTTCACCATATTCAATCATCTAAGCACTACCTTTATTTTCAGCCTCATCTGTTTCGGTTTCAATATAAGAACACTGCATTATTCAACGAAAACGTGAACAGATCATAGTAAATAGAGCGCGCAATGTACACAGTAGCATATCCAAAATGGCTTTTATATTGGTTTATTTTTATACTTAACTGTCAAGCTATCTTGTTATCCGATTTGATTTTTGTTCGCTGATAAATCCACTCCAACCCACCCTACCCCCTTGCAAAATCATCAAAGAACCGCTCCATAAATACGAATGTTATCAAGATAAAATACGTGGGAATTTTAGACGCTGAACGAGATCCGGTCGAGTGCATGTCGCGTGGAATGATATGTCGTCTGCAAAAATGTATAAATGAAAGCGCCACTTTCTGGGAAAATGTGTATTGCCCTGAACTGGTGATGATGCAAGTTTTGCAGCTAAGCGGCCATTGTGATAGTCGATACAGATTTAAAATTTTTAATTGAAAATTATGTAGTGACAACCAAGATGTAGACGCCTTAGCAATAAGTAATGAATATAAATTACTATAATACAATTTTTAATAACATTTAAAAAAAAATATTTTATTTACATTAAAAATCGATAAATATGACCATGCACAATGAACTTAATATTTTCAGACTCCCAGAATAATAGACTAATATTTATTCCACTTTTATTTTATTTTTCATCTATTATACATGTTTGTCTTACAATAAAGTTATGTCAATAATATTCATAAATCATATTTTGGGTAAAGATATGAATTATTAAATGTAAATAAATGAAGTTTACGTTGTGGTGTGATGTAAAATAAAATAGAATTACCTGGTTGATATAAAGACTCCATTTTTTAAACAATTATCACACTACTTCCATAGCTTGTGGTGCAAAGTAATCCATGCTGGTCATCATAGAATATTCTATTCGGTATTGACGACACTGTGTGTATGGTCACTATTTGACCGCTGTTTGTCAGCTGATGAATTGTGTTAGAGTTCCTGTCACACACGTACACATAATCCCTCTCAGCCATTATTGACCACGGTCTTTCTAATTCCTTGTGTTGATACAAAAACTTTTTTGTTTGTGGATTCAAAATATCATAAGCATAAACACCTTTAGTAATGGCGTTTAAAGTATAACACGAGATGTACACGATGTTATCTTTGACGGCCATGCGAGTCTGATGACACCCTCTACATAAGTCATGAGTTGAGTCCATACGTCCATCTGTAATCGATAAAATTCCCCAACACAACATGTCGTCGTCGCCGTAGTCGTTCTCACCGCTGACAATGAGTTTGTCTGAATTCAATTTTGCCAATGAATTACATCCAAATCCTGTCTTTAAAGTTTTGACGAGTTTTACTTCTTCTATTGATTTCAAAGACAGGATTACAACCGTACCGTACTCCAGACTCACCGCGACTTTCATCTTGCTAATAAGACAGACATCAATGGGACGGTACTCCAGTCTGTGTGATGTAACGAGTTTACCGTCATGACCATTGACCAATACAACAAAATACAGACATATATGCTTTTAGTAAACAATGCCAAACAAACGTAAATACATCTATATATCTATTTCTGACCTAAAACAATTACATAGTGTAATAAAATATAGACATATATACAAAAATGATTAAGATATCTCTGAATAGAGTAGGGCTAAATGGGTAGCTGTGATTTTTCGTAAGTTTCAAGTAATTTCTATGAATTACCATATGTGATTGTAACTACATCTAATACAAATAAAATAAAATAGGTTTTAAATAATATTATTTTCTTGTATATTATAGATGCTACGTTGTACTGTTTTGTAACTATTACATTAAAAAATATAACTAAATTGAATAAAGTATTGTTAAATTGCTCAGAATAAAGTAGGGTTAATGGGGTAGCGATGATTCTACATATATTTCAAATAACTCACGACAATTACCAATGTGATATGTGGATACAAATATTTATATAAACAACGTGAGATGATAGTCCGATGTCTATCCCCACCCTCAAAAAGTACACCCTGGATAACGTCATATAAATTATTGAGATCACCAACTAGCAAATATAACACAGACCTTCTCGACATGCAAAGCGAAATGTACACATATAACTGGCCCTTACAAGGTATTCCATCAGTACTCCTGTATAGCAATTTTGAAACTTTTGAGATTATCAAATTATAAACATGTAAACAATTGCTTGCAGTACAAGACAAATTAATTAATGTATGCAATTTATTATCAAGATATAAACCACCCGAACTCCAATGAACTTTTTGGACCATACCTAATAATTTGAAATTATTGAGATCACAGCCATATAGCCATGTATACGTCTAAAGTGCATGAAAATAAAAACTAAGATATGCAGCCAATATAGGCCCTGGGTTTTTTTATGCCCTTGATTCAATGCGTGAGTCATTCCTTAAAAACGATCGATTTCCGCTCCCTGTAACGAACTATACCTAATTCTAACATACTTGCTAGGTGACAATACAACAGATAAATTAACATATAACTGATTATTGTCTCTAAGGCAGTCCTTATTGACAGGACCGGGACCTACCCAAAGTAGGCTAAAATTTCAGGCGTTCAGTCAAAACGAGAAGACACGGAGATAAATGTTTTAAGATACGCATAATTTAAGTTTAAAAAATCAGAGACATAATTCAACTTATGTGTCTGACTATTTTTACTTGAATTATGTGCCTGATTATTTTTACCTTATTGTGTCTGATTGTTTTTATGCTTGAAATGTCAAGTAAAAATAAAATCAGACACAATAAGGTAAAAAAAATCAGACACATAATTCAAGTACAAACATTCAAACGCATTTAAGTAAACAATAATTAGAAACATAATTCAAGTAAAAATAATCAATTAAGATGACGCCTATGGTAAGATTTTAAATGTAAATCAGTTTTTCTAATTCTATGACAACAAAACAATTCCTTTTGAAAATATACAATATTTAAAAAGTTACATTGCAGGGGTAGCACAAACAGGGATGTACTCGGGAGACAGAGATTGCCAATAAAGTCTACACAATCAGTGTTCGTTAAGAGCACTCATTTCTCTCAGTAAAAAGACAGTCACTGAAAACATCCCTCTATTTCTAAAATCTCTACACAATTTCTAATGTGTATAAATTAGAAGGGGAGTGAATGTTGCAGAGAGTGCCTTATACATAACAAAATATTAAAAAAGTATAGACAATACAGATATATCATCGTCCAATAGTTTGCTTCTGCTATTAAAAATTGCATGTATACACAACCCTGATTATTTCAATGATTGTTTCAATGAAAATCGTTTCTCCATGTAAACTTCTGCACTCTCCAGTTTATGTCGTCTGCTACTGAATCCAACGCCGATGTTTACAAGTTTCTAAAACTCATTCGGAATACAATACAGAGTCTTGGCGTATTAATACAAACCCGCGTTCAGTTGTTAACCTCGAGACCTTCTAATGTACATGAATCAATAACCAGGAATCAAACTAATGACTTCCGTTTTGTTCGAAGTAGCTCAGTTGGGGTAACCAAATATTAGTTGACATCCAGTGTCTTCGTCTTGAAGGTGATGATAAATGCAGTTGAGACAGTGTCCAGACAGGCTAAATATAGCATTGCAAGATAATTATTTATAAGGATATAATAAGATATCATTTTACTGTTGGCTAGTGAAAATATTATGGGTGTTTAGCCCTGTACTCATCAGCTGATCGAAGGAGATCGTGTGGGTGTCCAAAATAATACATGCGAATATAAACTTTAGCAATATCAAGCAGAGATAGTACAATAATAACCAGTTGTCTATGACTTCCGCATGGATAGTTAGCAAATGTGGTCATAATAATAAATATCCTTGCTTGGCAAGTGGGTCAACCGATCGCTAGACGTCGTAGGTCACCAATGGGGTATAATAAATCAATTATGACATTGTCCTGAGATCCTGAGAGAGAGAGAGAGAGAGAGAGAGAGAGAGAGAGAGAGAGAGAGAGAGAGAGAGAGAGAGATATGCTTGTTGAGATTGAGAAATCAAAATTTTAATATATCATAGAATAGAACAAGAATTCTGGAATCAGTTTGCTGATATGAAATTGAACTAGACTTTGTCAAAGTAACTTCCAATATTCATGACTTGATAAAATTGAATTGATGAGGTAGAACATGCAGTTTTAGTATGATACCATAAGAGAGGTAGAGAGAAAGTAGATATATGTTTTAGGGGCACATGGATAGCAAATCATAGATCACCTAGAGGAAATGCAAGCTTTGTACTTATCTGATAGACTACTTTGCTAGATACAAGGACCAAAAGCAATTATAGTGAAATTTGCCTATTTTAAGGACAGGGAATAGTGTTGAGCTTGGCCATAATTTTAGTGAAAGGCCTTGATTGCATACAAATTCAATGTTGATCATAAAAAAGATAGTAACTGTTTGACAGCTTAGTTGCATCTTGAGAAACCAAATAATGGGTTCTTTGACCAAAAATATGACTCTTGGATCTTGAAACTACCACCTAGAGAAATGAATATTTTTCTTCATATGGAAATAATCGAAAATGTCAAAATACTATGCATAGAAGTAATCCATACTGTCTATTTACAGCAAAAATAGATTTTGTGGAAGTAAACCATACTTTCTATTTATGGTAGATAAAGATTTAGTAGAAGTAAGCCATACTCTCTATTATGGTAGATATAATTTTAGTAGAAGTAAACCATACTCTATATTTTGGTAGATACAGTTTTAGTAGAGGTTGACCATACTTTCGATACAAATTTAGTATAGAAAGCTTTTATCGGATGAACATTGTAAAGTGGGCAGCAGCTTATGTTCTAACATTGTTTCATTTGTCAGAAATTTTGGATTTGTTTACTGCAAAGATGGGTTTATTTTTATATTACTCATTGGTCATTTTTGCATGTATTAAATGCATTTAGCAATTCAATGACTAGGCTGAGCACAACTGTGGCAATATCTTCATGCCATGTGCAATTGTCTGATACATGTAATTGTATGAGACCCTGTGTTAAATGTTGCCTTTTTACAAACCTTCCCAAAGTATTGTGAATCTGTTAGGTTGTATTTCAAAGGAGCTTTCCAGTCTTGCTATAATGAAAGCACTTAAAGAAGTTTCACAACATCACACTGAAGGAAATTTAAAGATATGTTTATACTATTTAGGACTAAATTTCCACATATTGTAGCACAGAATAGCACATTCTAAAGACCCACACCCAAATCAATACTGTTCTAAAAGTATTTTACAGTTCCAGATAACATATGCTAAATAAAATTGCATTGCCAGCTTTAATCTAAATATAGGAGCATGATGCTTTTGTAAATGATTTTTTAAAAATTTTTATTCTTGGACTATTTAATTAAAAAATTGCTTAACATACTATAATTACAATCACCATCTTACGATTTCAGGAAATATGTAACATGATTTTTGAAATTAATTCTAATTGATAACTTGTGTTCCAGTTTGATTTTGTGACTTAAAGAGATTTTTTAGTGTCATCGTAACAGTCATTACATATGTTCATTGCTTGCAGATTTTGAGGTGGGTTGTAGCTTACAGCAAAGGATTATTAGGTAAAATATTTTTTGTCCTTAAGACATATCAGTATAAACGTGGCACTTCCAATGTGTTAGCAAGCTACTGTCATTAGATAATTATCAGATAACCATTTACTTTCCATCCTTAACGCCATTGCTTGTATCAAGTGTTCCAGAGCTGCACGTCTTTTAAAACACATTCCCTTAGTAAAGCAGGTAAAACATTGAACTGTATAATAGTACATTTAGAGTTATTATTTTCCAATAAAGAAGTATTTGATTTAAAGCAGTACATAGAACATTGCATAGCATTGCACACATCGGCCATTTTGTTTACATTAGTTACCGTATCCTTGATCTATCTTGTTAATTAGGAAAGGTCACGATTTCGTTGCGTTCGTACCATAATGTAAATGTTCGACAGGAAACCATTCTGTGTTTTGGTTTCTTTATGACGTCATCGGTAGTGATGTATTAGCGTTCGACCTTATAACATCTAAAGACGTGTTATATCGAAACAAAAGAAAGAAAACATTACTTATTCAACTAACGGATTTTGACAAATCTTCCATTTATTTCAAAAGACACTATGGTATGCACCAAACGCGATTAAAGTTCTAAACTGAGTGTGCAATATTTATCAAACGTGTGATTTTGTCTAGCAGCATTTCTCTGTTACTGTTATTCTCAGTACACATCAAGGCCAAGGTCACGAGGTTGTCAGGTGTAACTTAACAGTGACTGTTTATTCATAGGTTGGATTGTACATTTTAACAAGAACATTTTTGAAAATAAAATTACGCGTGGGTAACAGACTATTGATTTGGATCCTTTATAATTATGTGGCATCATCAATGCCATTTTCTTCATGATCAAGTCAAGTTATTTATCAACATAATCGTAACAAGGGGCACGACATGTTGTCATTATCATCATCATAGTCATGTACAATGATAGTTTAGTTCTGTTATTTTCATAATGTTCTTGTTGTGATAATTTTGTGACCGATATTTCCAGTTGTTTTTCTAACAGATGTCGTTGTTGCTTTTAATTTTTGTCGTATCCTTTCAGTCTTTCCTTTTATATCAGAAAGGGAGGGGGCTTTTTCTATTGACTGAGACGGTAATTATTATGCACTTGGAAAGTGTTTTAAGATATGTCTTGTGAGTAGACGGCATGATTCATGCTTTCCATTGTTTAAATATCAAAATGTGCGTGAAAAGCAATGTTTCTCTCATTCTTCTATAATTTTTTAAAAACTTATTTGTTATTCTCTAGAAAATGATATTATGTAGCGAATTAAAGATCAGTGCATTTTCTGCTTACAAAACCATCGGTACATATTGCTAAATACATGGTTTGGGTTGATTTGTTGTTTAATAGCTATAAGGCACATTTGGTGACCTTTCTGTAGAGAACACTTTTTTCTCATTTTGTTTCTTTTTCAATATAATGCAAGTTGTCGCTTTTTTGCTTCCATCGTCACTTAAAAACACGATATTAGGATCATCTTACTAATTATTAAAATATATGGTGACGTTGCAAACAATTGGAAAATTTGTTTGTCACTTCCTTGATCTAATAGTTTTTCAGCTATTTACTTTTATTTACCAGTCACTATAGACGCTTGTATGTTTTATAATAATATAAATATTTTGATAATATTTTCACAAATTGAAAAGTATTAATGATTCCACAATTTAATTGGAAGTTTTTTTTCTTACATTGAGCATTATTTTTTATATAAAATATTTTCACTAATAATGACAATTGGAACTTTGATATTTACACCTGATTTAGAAATTATAGGTACGTCGATTAAATTGCATACATATGTAACCATAGTTGTTTTGTATTTAAAGGATGGCTCAGAAAATAACAAATAATTTAAAAACAGCTGCTGCAATGGTCATACCAGAATATAATATTCAAATGGGCAGACCTTTACCCGACCACTGTCCATTTATACAGCTGAATTGTGGGCCATCCTAGAAGCATTAACGTGGATTGAGGAAAATAAACCGAATTAGACTGTGATTATTAGCGACTCGATAAGCGTCGTAACTTCAATCAAAAATAACACCACAAAATCTAGAGAAATATTCTTAAAACAAAACCTAATACTAAAAACCCTAAATTCAAATAAACTAGTGGTAGAATTTATGTGGATTCCATCCAACATTGACATCAAAGGTAATGAGTTAGCAGACCAACTTGCTAGAAACAAACTCGACGAATTTAATTACATAGCACTTAAATATAGCCAAACTGAACTATATAGTTTAATAAACACAATGATTAATCAAAAAATGGCAAACTGATTGGGACATAAATAAACAAGGGTAAATATTACACAATATCATTAAGGAAGTTGTGACGATTTTACCCCAACCCCTTGTATGTAGGTATAAGTAACTATAACTTGTGATTCTGTCTGGCCTTGTACATGTATAAATTGTATGTCTGCCTGACCCAGCTGTGATGTTCAAATTGTTCTAAAAGTTAGCTAATCCCCTTACGTAAGATGGTCTTTGTTAGCTCTCGAGGGGAGAGGAGACTGTGTCCATCGCGGACGGGTGACGTAACCACATCAAAGGACAGGACTGCGTCAAATAAGAAGACTGTAACAATTGATAGACACACAGACAGACATTCGGATGATTGACAGTCAAACAACTGACCAGAGTCGATCGCCATCCAATCAGAATTCGCTGAGGGTGGGCACTTGATTGGAATCTGCGATAATAATTCATGTTTAGTAGGAATTAGTCAGTTGCTACAAGAATTTAGAAGAGAGTAGAACTCCGTACGACCAGACGAAAATTGGTGGCAGACTCAGATTTTGGAAATCAAGGAAATCTTAAGATAGCTTCAAAGGTCAGTGTGATTTTGTTTGATTTCTGCTTGATACGTCTGCGGAATGGAAGGATTCTCGTATGCATATTCATTTTACTTGTATTGTAGTATGAATAGTTAATTATGATATTAATATTTTGCATCTTTCGTGATGTTCGTTAGTACCTTTGCTTGCAATTGATTATGATGTAAATTCGTTGCATCTTCTTCATGATATTATATTACCCCTTATTTTGTGAGGTAAAATGTTGCTCTCCTTTTGTTAGTAATAGGTGTGCATATTATTTCGTGAAGAATTGTATTGTTGCTAGCCGCTATAAGAATTAATATTATAATTCTTTGTTTAGGTATATTATGGTAGACTAGCACTTTGTTTACGTAATGATATTTTGCCATTGAGTTAACGGATTTCCGTTATTGCAATTTGAATGTTATTATTGTGGATTCGGTACGCTTGTGTAGGACATATATATAAATATATAGATAGTCATATTACTAATAGTAGTAATATTATAATACAATGATATTTGAAATATTTGTATGGCTCAGTATGTAGATATTTGAATTCTTTGTGAGATTGTGTTGTGGCGCCATTTTGTAAGCGGCGGAAGCGTATGGGAATTCCGATGTGTGCGCATGCGTGACCAAAAATGTCCCGCCTTAAACTGATGGTTCAATTTAGTGACTTAGTGTGAGGTAATATTCATCACCATATGCTAATGCATTATACCTTTCAACAGGAAGCTTTCGGGTGACGTTGAGAAATTTCGGGTGACGTTGAGAGAATTTCGGGTGACGCTGAGAGAATTCCGGGGAAATTCCGGATGACGTGGAAAGAATTCCGAGTGAATTTGAGGGATACCGAGTGAATTTCGGGTGACCTCAAGAGATACCGTAGAAGAGGAAACGGAAGTAGAGATAGAAGAGGAAACGGAAGTAGGGATAGAAGAGGAAACGGAAGTAGAGGAATCGGAAGGAGAGAAAGACGAAAGGACACTTAATTAGATGAGTAGCACTCAAGAAGGGAAAATATTCCTTACACTGAAATCAAATGATGATCTAGGGATCATTGGGTCAAGAGTGACATTGACTGATTAATATCTTTAAAATTTGCATTTATTAAATTGTTGTTTAAATTTCATCTTTGTATTTCTTTAAATTTAACTGTCGGCATTGCTGACTGGGGGCTCGTAGCCTTATATAATATATTGTCCAGAAGTAAACATTCTGAATGCGGACCAGGGGAACTTCCTCATAATTCTTTAAAGTCTATAGGAAGAACCCCACCCCTACTAAACGACACTTCACAGAAGTTAGTAGAGTAATAAAACCACAAAGGTGCAGAGGTTATGAACAATCTAAAATAAATAGAATAATAATTGGAAAAAACAAACTAGCAAACAGCTTTGGAAAATACCTAGGACCCTTCCCACATAACATTAATTGCCACAATCGTAACACCATAGAAGATTTACAACATATATTCAACAATTGTACAAAAACCAAAAAGGAAAGGGACAAATTTAGATCCAAACAACTAAACATAGCCGCACCAAGTACATAACCAAAAGTAATCCAATTAACTAACACCAACCCTCAAGGAACATTCAAAAATATAATTGAAATCTTTAAAACAACTGTGCTAATTGCAAAAATATAGAAACATCGCCTATTCACCTAATTAAATAAAAAATTCTAACATGTATAACAACCTTACGGAGCAATATGCAGCCCCACAATGAGGTCACATGGGTTCATTGACCAATCATTCGACGGGCTACTAAAACACCTAAATAACAAACTAATTCTGAAATTTATAACAACCATAAGAAGTGGTAGCCCCAAATTGAGGTCACATGGTTTCATTGACCAATCATTTGACGGGTTAGTAAAACACCTAAATAACAAACTAATTCTGAAATTCATAACAACCTTAAGAAGCAAATGGTAGCCCTACAAGGAGGTCACATGGGTTCATTGACCAGTCATTTGACGGGCTACACACTTAAAACAACCAAATATAATTAGATGACGCACCAGGGATAACAAAATATATAGAAATAAACATTGAAACATTTAAGAAAATAACATCAGGCACAAAAACAAAAGAGTGGACTATGGATACCATCATCTAGGAATTAACACTCCTCTCTATATATTTCTAAATTTTTATATATACATGAAACACCAAGACCATCAGACCCAGCGGCACAATGCTGCATCCAGATACCAATTGGTCAGTATTCTCCTAAAAACTAATTTTGCAATACAAGGTGGTATCGAACCTCGAACCTTCAGGAATGCGGGACTAGTACATCCTCATTAATAGGCTGTCACATGGAACTGTTAACACTTTTGCAACAACAGCACAGAGTATTTCCAAACTGATAGGGACAATTTTAGATCTAGATACCCAGAAGAGAGGAGGACGCCGGTGCTGACAATCAAGATGAAGGGAGGCCCAAGGAACAAAAGATGACAGGAGGACACCGGAGCAAACAAACCAGATGGGTGAAGACTGGTAACCATTACGTAACTCTCCATCAAAAAGCCCTTCTAAGGGCTACTGCCATTTAGCCATTACAGAGCTCTCATTTGGAACGAAAGCTCTATTTGACACGCTCATTTCACAATCCATATAACCTAACAGTGACCAACCTACATATGTCGCACAGACATTCAATAATTAAAATTGTTAGGGACTTGCAATAAGTACACTGGGTACTAGAAACAATGGTATGTTAGGAGTTAGAAAAAATCTTCAACTACACAAAATTTGATATAATTACTCAGATGGCTTACACATTATTGGTATATTTTCCGTCCATACGATAAACTGGACCTGATTTGAAATATGTATGGCTAGGGCGTGTCAAGGCTGTCGACATACATGGGCTGGCTTATCGGATCTTTTCCTCCTTTCTCTCGACCAAAAACCGTCAAAATGATGAGACGTGAAAACCATTTTTCACCAGTCATTTTTTGGTGCCATTGCACCTCTAGTACACTACATCCAATTGGTTGATACTGTTGAGTACGTATTTGATCCATTCCCACTCACCCAGGTCCTACATTCATGTCGATAGTCCCTCAATAGGGGCGCGACATGACGACAAAATAAAATAGCACACTATGTGTGCATAAACGCCCGTGGGGATGTGGCACCATTCCTTACCCCACGGGAAAAATTAAATAACTTTCTTTTGATAGATAAAACAGTGAATAATGACCCTTGGTGGCCGGTTCACTTTACTTTAACATTCATTGTATTTAAAGAGCACATTGACAGTTCCTTTGATTTAAAAGTGCTAAACTATCTTATTTTTAGTTGGATATTGAACGGATGGAATCTGGAACCTTTGTGGAGATTTTTAAATAATATATAATACGCTTTGTTGTGGACTTTGTTTTCCTCTTTGTTTAGACGCGAGTTTTAATCCATAAGTAAATTTAAAATGCATTGATTTAGCTTCTAGAAGTTCTCTACTTAAAATAGGATCGAATCCTGGATCACTCCTTTATTAAAGAAAAGACGCGATTTTCTAGAGAACATTTTAAAGAGTCGTGGAAGTCCCGTCAGTATCAGGGACATTTCTGAATGACATATTTTTAAACACAAGACAAAGACACACCCATTAGTACATACCATGTCACGTCAACATAGCGACAATTGACCACTCAATTTTACCGAAAGACATACTGGTACCTAGATATAAAAATCATAATTTTGCATTATGTTAAAATAACGTGAAATATCATGCACATTATAATAATGACTACAAACTATATTGTCATTTATATTCAAATTTAGCAATTAAGACTGTCTATTTGCTTGCAAGTTTGATGGTATAAGAGTTTTGTCAAGACCAGTTGTGTTACAATAGGTTGGATGGGATAAGAAGATTACCTACCTTGAAATAGGCAATGTCATCCCTGAGTACGAGATTGCATTGAAATAGGCAATGTCATCCCTGATTACGAGATTGCTTTGAAATAGTAAGTGTCAACCCTGATAACGAGATTCCATTGAAATAGGCAATGTAAATAATCCGTGATTAATAGATTGCATTGAAATAGGAAATGTTATCCTGACTACGGATTGCAATGAAAAAAGCAATGTCATCCCACATATTGATATTGCATTGAAATAAGCATTGTCAACCCTGATAGCGAGGTTATATTGAGATAAGGAACGTCAAGTATCATAGCGAGATTCGATTGGGATAAGCAGTTCGAACCTGAATGCAAGATTGTTAATATACAAATAAAGAGCCTAAACTCTTACATTAAGCTGGTTAACATTGAAATATTGGAGAGAAACCCTGATAGCAGGGTTGTATAGAATGAAATATGCAGCGTCAAACCTCATAGCGACATAGCATTGAAATAAGCAGTTTCAATAACGATGACACAATTGCTAATATTGAAATAAGCATCGTTAACGCTGATAGTAAGATTGCTAGCAGCGTCAACCCTGATAGCAAGTCTATTAACACTGTAATAAACAGCGTCAACCCTGATAGCAAGACTTAATTTTAAAATAAATAGCGTTAGACTTGATAACAAGATTGTTAACATTAAAATAAATAGCGTGAGTCCTTATAGCAAAACTGTTAACATTAAAATAAATAGCGTGAGTCCTGATAGCAAGAATGTTAACATTAAAATAAAATAGCGTGAGCCCTGATAGCAAGACTGTTAACACTGACATAATAACATCCCGAGAGCATTATTATTAAAATGTTGTGGTACGATGAAATAGTAAATTACGTGTTCATTCAGATTATTAGACATACTTGTATATGGCTAAATGAGCTGTACGATTTACAAGATCAAGTTAGAAACGATTCGACAGGGAAAAGAAGACGTAATTCGTTAAAGTAAATCGTGGAAAAAAAAGATAGCATCATATGGAGCGTACTTAGTTTTTGAAAGATAACGTTTTTCTAAAGTATTCTACATCTCAGTTGAAAGATAGTGCACAATGCTACTGCATCTCAGTTAAATGCTAGAGTGTTAGATGCGATAATGTACCAGACTATTGCGTCTCAGATGCTAAAACGTGCCAATAATTACAACGAAGAATCCAGGCACTTGAAATGAAACGCTACAGAACCATCGTTGGCATCTCTTAAATGGACCACACCACAAATGAAGAAGTGCGTAACACCATCATCAGGCACAAAGTAGGTCACTATAAAGACCTACTCACCACTGTCAAAAAGTTAAAGTTGAAATGGTATGGCCATGACACTAGAGCCAAAAGTCTATCCACAACAATAATGCAGGGCAGTGTCCAAGGTGGCATAAGGAGAGGCAGACAGAGAAAACAGTGGAGTGACAACATCACAGAATGGACGAGAAAAAGTTCTGCGGACACATAGGCATTGGCACATGATCGAGACAAGTGGAGGGAACTGGTCAGCTGTTCAGCAGCACAGTGCCTCAACGACCCCACTAGGTCACGAGACTGATGATGATGATGATGATGACAATGATGATACTAAGAACAGTTTTGATATTCCTCATCGATAACAATATTTCGAATTGGCTGCGATGGCGGTTATTCTGGATGTCTAATTGGCACCATGCTCATTTACGACCGAGAAGATATCGTAAGATGTCTCCTGGTAGAATAACAATCACAATATGTTGAAGATATTCATTCTGGTAGGCATGTTAGAAGTGGGATAGGCACATATGTTATTAAAGACCAACCTTAGACCACTCAGCCACCATATGCCATGTTATGAAGGAGTGGCGACTGCAACACTTTTAAGATGGCTACTGAGGTGGCCATTTGTGTTCAGCTGATACCGTTCTTCGTTTTGGTCCAGCAAGACAGTAAAATGTCTCCTTTACTCAGATCAAGTGGCACTAAAAAGATATTGAATAGTAAATCAGTATTTTGTTTTGGACTGAATAGACATTAAAAGTCTGCTAGTGAAAACCCCTTGTTATTATGATCATCTATTCAAGAGGAATACTGATAGCAATACATTTTAAATGGTAGCTAGTGTGGCCATATTGGACATCAGATTGCTATATTTAAACTTGAGACCAACTTGTCATCATACTAAATCTTTCAAAGCAAACTATTCAAATAGGGCTCTCCATTCAGGAGAACTAAATATGACTGCTATCACGCCCATTTTTACCGTCAGATCGGCACCATGTAAGTTTTGGGCCAACTAGACATTATAAGAAACGTTTTAGTAAAAATCTCATACTCATGTGCCATTCGTTAGTGGCGATAGTAAGTTGACCACAGTGCCAGCTATACTAGTGATAACAAACTTGTGTTAAAGAACTATCAGCTATCCCATAATATGTTCTTGCCCATGACCAGAAGAAATAAAGTGCAAAACTGTAGCTACCGTCCCGTCCATATCATTCTAGAAAAGAATAAAAAAACAAAATAAAACAACAGAACAAGGGACATTTGTTTATAATATTCCTGCAAGTTGGCAGTATACATGAGAGGACGAGATGACTAGTACCACTCCAAGCATTTAATGCAGACAGTGTTTAGCTCTTTACCTTGCACTTGATGATTATGGTGAAAATGATCTACATGAATTGATAAATATATATGGTGGTGAGGGTGGAGTTATTGATGGTGAAGGAGAGCAAGGTGGTTTCTACCATGTGAAGGTAGTCAGTAAATCATTAACTGCACACCGACAGAAGCTTGTATATAGATTTATTGCCAGATTTTGCAGTCCTAGCTGCAGTTGTGTTATTGTCACCAGTGACATCTGTGGCATGTGAGAGAGACTTCAGTGTGCAGACCAGAATCAAGACGAAAGGAAGTTCCAGAATTAAACATGAGACTTAAACACATTCGATGCGAGTCAAAGAAGAGGAACCTAGTGTGGATGAATATAGTCAAGCATCAGAACAAATTTCAAATACGTCATATATGAAAGTGAACTATATTGTAGTTAAGAATATGCTATTCGTACATGATATCAATTTTAATACATAATTCTAAAGAATAAAAAATAATTACCACTAAATAAAACTGACATAGTTTTGTGTATGTTTATTCCTGGCATTTTATAAGACATTTAGTGACTTCAATATTCTTTCGGGAGGGACTGCAACTTTTCCTGAACTACTAGTTGTAAACTCCTAGTGAGACCTCTGATTTTCATAGAGTGCAGATTTATTTTAATCTGCTCCACCTTCCTATGGAATCAGATTGTACCACCACTATGGTCTATGTTTACTGAAAGAGAACATGGATTGATTTCTCATACCTCTGTTACTGTTTGATCATAGTGCTGTTACATTGTCATATGTTTGAATAGAGTCGTGTTACACTTTAGTATGCACCCCACCACTACTTTTCACCAGTAATAAAAATGTGACTATTTGAATAGAGTATTGTTATACAGGAGGATGCCAATACAACCCCTTCACATGAATAAAAATATGCTTAAATTGCCATACAGTGTTGATAAAGTAAATCAAATTCAGTATTATTTGAATATAAAACAAAGTGTCTAAGCGGTATAAACAAACACGTCGGCCATTTTGTTTACATTAGTTACACTATCCATCACCGTATTGAATTAGGAAAGGTTACGATTCCGTTGCGTTCATAACATAATGTAAATGAACAATAGGGGATCATTCTATGTTTTGGCTCCATTATGACGTCATCTGTATAATCTAACTAGTAAGTGTTCGACCTTATAACAACTAAATGCCTGTGTTCCATCGCTGCAAGACAAAATTCGTTTCTTATTCAACTAAAGTATTTTGACAAATCTTCTATGTATTTCAAAAGACACCAAGGTATACACCTAACGTGATCTAAAGTCCTAAACTGAGTATACTGAATTTATCAAGGTGTGATTTTGTCTAGTGGCATGGTACTGCTTTACTGCAACTTATTTTCAATATACTCCAAGGGGTTCTTAGTTGAAATATAAATGGACTGTTTATTCATAGGTTGGAATGAACGATTTAATAAGAGCAAATAATTTGAATTTCATACGTACTTGTGGGTATCGACATAATGGTTGGGACCCTTTTAAATAAGTGGAAACATCATCACTTGTATTATCAAGTTATTCATCAACATACACGGATCAATATATATGGTCATTGCCACGGAATGATTATCATTG
The DNA here is from genome assembly GCA_029339505.1 of Unio delphinus. Classification (NCBI taxonomy): domain Eukaryota; kingdom Metazoa; phylum Mollusca; class Bivalvia; order Unionida; family Unionidae; genus Unio; species Unio delphinus. The sequence continues at coordinate 16,069,078 of JAQISU010000210.1, read as the reverse complement.
TTTTTATGTAATTTGCATCTACTGTGTTTAGTATAGTTTGGAACACCATGTTTACTCCTTGATGTGTTAGTAATTATCATCAAGGTTTTTATATATGTCTTATCTGTTACATACCTTCCGTTTCTAATTCCAGAGTCCCATCTTCGACTATTCTGCAAATAGCATCTTGCGATCTTACAGTGGCCATCGTGTCGTTTCAATGTAATGTCGATTCAGACGTAGTTGATTAAGGACGATGAAAAGAGCATACTTACGTTGTGCGTGGCTGAATGTACGAATACCTAAAGGCTTTATAATCCGACTGGAATTTATGGAGGAGTCCCTTACCCAGTGTCTCTTTATTCCCTCCTTCCCAACAAATTAAATCCCAAAACAATATTGTTTTCATCTCAACAAATGAATGCACCAGAATGCTTATCAGACACTGTCCTACACTCAAGTTTTTCTGAACTCAGATATTATCTGCGTGCGTGTCATTACCATAAAACAAATTACTTCGACAGTACTGTAATTCCAATATCACTTAAATACACTGACTAGATAGGAATTCCCCTAACTGTAAAGACGTATACGAGTTTAGGTAGATCGCTACCTGCACAATACGTTGACATCGGGAATATGATTATGTATAAATGATTATTTTTTTTGTTGAAATGTTATCTGAAGAATATATCGACCTGATAATACTTTCATTTTTTGAACACATGCAATATGAATACGTATCTCCTTAGCTAGACCGATACATGCTTAATATATTGATTAGGCTGTAATCCCCTTCTCCCCAATGTGAACACAGCCAATATGAATACGTATCTCCTTAGTTACACCGATACATGCCTAATATATTGACCAGGCTGTAATCCCCTATCCCTAGTGTGAACACATCCAATATGAATACATATCTCCTTAGCTAGATAGATACATGCTTAATATATTGATTAGGCTATAATCCTCAACCCCCAATATGAAGACAGCCAATATGAATACGTATTTCCCTAGCTAGACCTTTACATGCTTAATATAATGATCAGGCTGTAATCCTCAAACCCCAATGTGAACATAGCCAATATGAATACGTATCTCCTTAGTTACACCGATACATGCCTAATATATTGACCAGGCTCTAATCCCCTATCCCTAGTGTGAAGTCAAAACAGGTGAGTTTTGAGAGCACTCTTAAAAGGGACCACTGTGTCTTTGTGTCTTATTTCAATATATTTAGATAATAAATATAAATTCGCCTTTTGATGAGAGTATTAGACCCTAAAAATGTTGACCTCCGCCAATCACATCCACTTCATAGGCGTCTGTACCTATCAAAAGGTCCTACTTATATCTGGCATATGGACTCCTATGACAAGTTGAGCCCCTATGGTATTTGCATCAATGGTTGTATTGATGGGTTTTCACGGAAAATGATATGGTTAAAAGCATATTGCACAAGTAGTAACCCTCGCGTTATCGGGGGATACTATCTCTGAGTTGTTAAAGGCTTCGGTGGTTGCCCCCTTATAGGGGCACAGAAAATGGACATGTTTGTGAATTCCAACGTCTCTTTCGCCGGCATGGAACTGATTCATTCTGTGGTGATCTCAGTTTCATGTACGGGCGCAGCAGAAATAATCAAAGAATTGAAAGCTGGTAGGGCTTCTTGCGCAAGGAATGTGTAGAGTTCTGGTTGCCACTCTTCGACCAAATAAAAGCAGTGGGTAACTTTGACGGCGGGTATTTGGACAAGAATCTGGTGAAATTTTGTTTTCTTGGTATGATACAGGTACGGACAGCATAATTATGTCTCTGTATGTCTGTCTCTCTCAAACACACACACACACACACACACACACACGCGCGCGCGCGCGGGGGAGTATATATTAAATATGCTTAATTCATCGTAAGAAAATACAAGTGCCGATTACGGATTACAATGTTCAAAGAGCACACACTATGCAATATAATTAACACATAACGCTCCTTTGAGTATTTTAATGCTGATTGGGAATATTTGTTTCAAAGTCTTACATGTAGGATAGATTCAAAATCATTATTACTGTTATACGAGCTAATGTCACTGATTAAAATCACTCATATATTAGTGTTGCGACTTGATGCATTAGTTGTATATTAAACAAAGTTGTCTTACCAAATAATATCTAATTTATAGTGTTTCTTTATGACCGCATCTAGGTCATATGTTTTCATTGGGAACTTCTTTCTCAGCCTTTCAATTATTTTCATCCCTATTGTCAAGTATTTCAAATGTGAATGTTTCTTGTCTTTTATTTCCAGGATGAATTAGACTCAGTAACCGAAGTATGGGATTCCCATGTGATTCGACCATCCAAAAACTTAATGGTTCCAAGTGGCATTCCAAACATCATGTTTTCAGTTCCAGAGTTGTATGATTCGGAAAACTACATGTGTCTGATAGATGAGGAAGAATTCCAGTTATGTCAGAATAATGCAAGGTACCGAGATGGAATGGCTTCTGACGAGGATGTGTACAATCTGTGTATATATATATAATGGCTGAGTAAGGTTTACAAATGGCAAAAGATGCATATGAAGCTCTAGATCTGTATTTGGAGTTACGGTAACATATTAATGACGTACTGTAAGGGGCATCCTCCTAATAATGTATCTACCGTCACTTTATTCATCCAGTGAGACCAATATTTAGAAATAATGGGATCTGAAATGGAAATGAAATTGAATGGAATTTTGTCATTTGTGTTTATAATAAGAAAAATATAAATCTTGTACGTAAATCGCTTGATGAATACATACAAAACTAAATTTCTTGGTCATTCAAGTTCATTTACTTAGTGTGCATCTATTTTAAATGGCATCAAGTGTGTTTATGTGTTTTATTTGCAAATTTAATACAATTGATCTCTGTTTTTGAATCAACGATATCTGACTGTGGTTAAAGAAGTGTAAACAGTTTCTTAGCTATAATCATTCTGCATCCGTTCCTTCTCTCCAGTCGCACAGATAAATGTTTTAATTATTATTCGGATCAAATTAAATTTATTCATTAAGTTTCATAAAAAACATGGAACAAATGCTCTGCTTGTAGTTATGTCCAAATTATTAATTATTTTAATCTATATAGCCTTCACCCACCCAACTTAAACTTTTAAACCTTATTTTAAGCAATTTTGATTCGCATTATTTTGTAGAAAATTAGGGTCAGTATTAGTCTGAGCTTTCCGTAATCTTGGTTCACCGTTTTTGTTAGAACTGAGACAGGTGGGCTCACAATAGTTTTATATCAACCTCACTACCCTTCCTTTCTTGTGAAGGATTCACAAATATGAAGTGAGATACTAAGAGAATCTGAGCAGAAACAAACGATACCGACTGCAACCCTCCTCTCACGCTGTCGTTAATAGTAGAAATTTTTTGGATTGACCAGATAACCCCAACATTGCATTAAACACCTCACATAAACATTTCATTTCTAATGTTATTAAACGTGTGCATATAATATGTGTGAAATTACTTAAACGTCATATACGGCTCAATATAAAATATAAGGTTAATATGTTACTGTTTTCAAGCCATTTATCTAACTTTCAGCGCCTATTAAATCTACATAATACTAAAAACATCTGACGTCAACCTTAAGCCGACAGTACAGTATAAAAGGAAATTAGATGACGTTTAGTATGGCAAATATATCAATTTGAATACGAATGAACTGATGGAGTGAAGCAAATATGCGTCCATCAATATGTGCAAACATATATGCATTCTGATAAATGTATGCACCAGGATTTGCTATTCTGTGGCAAGCGTTCGTTGATAGTGAGACAAACGTACATGTTTATGCGCGGTAACCGGAATGGAGATGGTTGAAAAACAATCACGTCTTTAGTTAGTACCGTCTTGTATGCTTAAAATTAATACCGCAAACATTGAATTAGTATTAGCAGACGAGACAAAGCGATTCCTGAAAAACTCAACGAAAGCTTTTGTGTCTTTTCTTTCCTTTGGTCGTTTTCTGACTCCTTCAACTGATTTTATTTCATTAGGATACCACCAAAATCTATTTTACTTTGTTCATCTTTTAAATAATGGCCTAGTAGTGAGAGCGTCCGCCTCGGATGCGAGAGGTCGCGGGTTGGAACTCAAGTTGAGTCATACCTAAGACTGATAAAATGGCATTAACAGCTGTCTCGCTGGGCGCTCAGCATTACGATTTAGTGTTAGGACTGGTCATCCTGGAGTCAGGATAATGTGACTGGGTGGGACATCATGCTACGTGCGGAATGATGCCGCAGTGCTAGACATCACAATAAAATTGCACACTGCAGATATCGTAGTGATATGAATGAAATTTGTTAAAGCTACCTTAATAATCCAAATTCTCTCTCTCTCTCTCTCTCTCTCTCTCTCTCTCTCTCTCTCTCTCTCTCTCTCACACACACACACACACACACACACACACACACACACACACATCTCTCTTACTTGACACGTTTAAAATAAATATCAAAAAGATCTAAAGTTAAAACAAAATAAATAGATAACGGGTTTAATGTTTTAGAAATGATTGTGGGTGTAGAGATCCAATTATAAAGCTTGAATGGCATTTAAGGCATTTAGAGAACATTTGGTTTTACAGGCGTGCACTAATTTACGGTACGTAAACTGACAATGCAACATTTGGACCGATAAGAAAATTTAGTATACATTGGCATTTCCCAAAAGAAATCCAGTGGGTGCAAGCATATAGGTAAGTATTACATTATGTTTGCCAAAGCGAATGGATTTTCAGGCTCTTACATTCGACCTTCTTTCATCTTTTATTGGGGGTGGGGGGAAACGTGAGTGCATTGCCATGTGGGTTTGGACACTGCTGATAGATGCAGTTACTCGCGGTATGGGTACGATTCACACCGATAGCGTAATTGACAAATGGCGATACCTATTAATCCTAATGAAATAAAAACATTTGCGCTTTCGACATTTTGTCACAAAATCAATAGAAATAAGCACACTAACATCTAGCTGAACTAATAAATATTGTTTTAATTCCTAATTCTAATATGAAAACCGTAATACAGTAATTATTATTGCCCGCTTTTTGGAGGCCATCGAGAAAACGATTTCTCCTTTGACAATGGACTTGTTACATGTCATATGGTAGATGTACAATGTTCACTAAGAACGCCTTGATAGGGAGCTACACATTATGGCTTTTAGAATTTTTATTAAAAGGAAGGAGAGACCGAGGAAAGGTCAAATAGGTCTCATACAAAAGACACAGTGTTCCATGGAAACAAACTTTTCAAAGTAGTTATACATCAAAGAGGAACTATGAAATTCTGACTAGAAGCTTCTTTCCTAGCCACATGGCAAGCAAAAGCATTTTATGTGAGTTGAGGCACTGGCACTTTTGAATGAAAGGTAAAAAATAACACTAATCCATTCTTTTGAACAGTATGCATTTGCCAAGAATTTAAACGTTTGATTCAGTTTATAAAAGTATCTATGCAGGTTGCAAAAAGCCTATGTGGTAATGAGTTACATCTAAAAATGGACTGTAACTAATTTACTTTTGAATTAAACTCCCAACTAGTTTCATGTATGCCTAATCAAGGGCTATATACATATTAGATGCTTGGCCAGGCTACAAACAAAGTTAATGGAGACCAGACAGAAAGGAAAACCTTAATTACAACAACATATACATCAGAAACAATATTTAGATAGAACAGCCATACTAAACCTCTAGTCCATACAACAATATTAACATGTAAAGCAAATATCAAGAGGCAATGAAAACTCAATGTTAAAAGTACTCCTCAAAACAAAAGCTGTTTGCTTATTGATTACATCAAATGTTTGAGTCTATGTGAGATTATAGACAGGAACTTAAGGAAAATAATGTCAAAATAAAAATAAAAGTCAAATAAAAATAAAAATAAAATAAAAATAAAAGTCAAATAAAAATAAAAGTCAAATCAGTAATGTCTGATATCTGTTCTAATATGAAAAGCAATATCGTTCAAATTAAAATCAAAGGTTCAAGAGTAATGATATTCTGTATCATCAAAAGCTTAATAAAAAAAACTTAAGGACAGTTCTCTTATCTTAAGAAAACATCATAGTGCGCACACACACACACACACACACACAAACACACACACATTACATATGCTCATGGCATGGTGGACTCTTGTGTGCCTGAAGACAACTTGGTTGAACCTGTTAAGTTCCAAATTGTTTTCAGGTCCAACAAAATTGCTTGTTTTCACATACAATAGAATTTTGCCAAAATATTTAAACAGAATTTTACAAAAATGTTTAACACGTATGTGGCTCAAAGCTATCACACACACATACACAGAATATTGTTGTATAGTGTATAAAAAAATCCAACTCTTGCTACCATGGAGTGATTTGATTACATGCAAGTTGTAAAAATGGTTGATACTTTTTACCACAAAATTACAATACAATAAAATGGACACTAAATTCTACAATTAAACGAACAACTACACAATGTTCATTTCCATGCATTCCCTAGAATCAAGCATGCTTTCCCACTCAGATCGAAAGTCGGGATAGTTTGCATATGTTGATGGTAGTTCTAACATGGGTCCACAAGTGTGGATACTGGGACGTCTTCCTTTTCCATGAAGTACAATAAACTGAATATCAATCTTATCAACACAAATTACATCTGATCCAGTCAAAAACCTGAGTAGCTTTCTCAACTGCCATTTATTTCTTCCTTGAATAAATCTGTTAAGACGTCCAACAGATTTCCTCCTTTGTTCTTGGTGAAGCACACAGCAACTCTGTTACTTTTGGGATGGTTGGATCTAGTCTTCCATACAGGGTTATGATTGATTCAGTATCTGGAAAATCAATTTGCCAAACACCTTCACCAACACCACTAATAGCATCTAGGGCATATTTAGATTCTTGGATTAATACTTTGTGTGCAATTTGTACAATTGTTGATGCCATCTCACTCAGCTCTGGGATTTTGTGACACTGAAAGCGGTCAAGCAGAATAAGTTCCTCGTCTCGTTCATAATGTGTTCCTTTTTCAACAGCCTCAATAACATCCTTTTCTGACTGTGAAATATATAAAAGGAATGAGTCTTTCAATAACTGTGGAGTAACAGAATTTTCCCCATGTACTACTGCAAAAAAGTAAGCTGGAGCTAAACTTATTGGATAGTATTTGTGTTCCTTGTATCCCTTGATCAAAATTCTACCTACAGCCTCCCATTCTTCTTGGCCATAGTCTTGAGATAAAACAGGTATGCGATAAACCTCACCATCTGCATTTCTAAAAAAAAATGGTTCTCAAAATGCTGCATAGTCATCCCTTGATACTCCATCTGCATCATGACCACACTCATTTACAAACTTGAACTTTAATGTTGTATTCAAAATATCAGATGCTTTAAAATATTGCAGCATTTCCTCCTGTAAATTGGAATGGTGAAGCAGAATGGTCTTAACACTTTTGTCGTCTAATGCTTATGACAGGTCAATGACTGGCTGAAACTGCTCCTGGAAATGAACTGCTGTCATCAGAAAGTCATGTGAATCAAGTGTTAAGTCACACACTTCATGATTAGGACTGATCGAAGGCAAAGTATCATTGGAGCCAAAAGAATGAATACTGCTTATTTCGAAGCAATCCCCATGACATGTGTTATTAGAAGAGGTATTTGACTCTTCTAAACCCATCATATTTTCAGCTTGGTTATTATCAGGTATCTGTAGGTCAATGGTGGACACATATGCTATTGCCATTATATTGTCTTCTGCTTGAACCTGAGGAGACATCTGAACCAAATCTGACTGGTTTGGATGTATTAGTTGGGCAGAAATGTCTGGTTCTGTATTATTTCTTTCTTTGCTGTTGTTACCATTTAAGTGTCTTGTGTGTGCTGTTGTTACAACATAAAGCCTAAGAGTCTTCAGTTTTGTGGATTCATATATATCCTTCAAAGTCAGTTCATCAGACAATTTTTCACGAGTTTGATCAGCAAGATCGAAATCAAAGTCATCACTAACTTTTCCTTTCTTTGATATTCCACTGGGAAAGAAAAGTTCTTTTCCTGTGGATAATATGTCAGAGACAGTTGCATCAAGGTGGACTTAAACAGCTCTTGTTTCGCCACCATATGTTGACCTAACTTGCTTCTGACCACTAATACCATAAGTATTTAACCAGCCAATTTCCACTTTTCTTAGGATTTGTTTTGCATTTCTGTTACCAGCCTGAGGTGCTGCTCTCCTGAAATGCTCCTTTCTGTTCCCTGTTGCTCGTAATTTGTCCAGTAATCTATCTCTCAGACATCTTTTTCTATCCCTTCAAAAGCTTGCAGTGTTTTCAAGAGTTCTTTGTTGTTTGGCATAAGCTATTGTTGCTACGCAATCTCCATATCTGGGTAAATATGTCTGTAGCTGTTCTACATCCATCATAGAAATCACATTTACATCTATCTGAAATAAAAGAACAGGACAAATGAGAATATTAATTACATCAAGCTGGTCTTAATGGTCTGTAGCCATATAAGTAAATTTAAACTTCAACCTTCTGTATTTTATTATATCCGTATGTTTTTTTTAAAGATAAATTCCACTGGGGATTATGTAATCCTGCCCATCTGTACAAGGATCCATTTTTCTGTCACTTTGTAATGTAGTATAGCTCCATCTGCACCAATGAAGATATGGACTTTAAACGTTAGGTTCAAATCGAGTGGTCTATACGTGTTCAAAAAGCTTAGAATATTGATGACTCCAATCTGAGCTGAAGGCATGAGTTTTAGTTCCTGTTCACAAAATCTCGAACAAATTGGTTTTTAATGCAGTCAACATAGCCTTTGTTCTTAGTTATTTATTTACTCCCTTGCAAGTTTCTCACTCAATAGTGTCTTATGTGTATACTTAAATAACTGTTCACACTGTTGAATTTAATCATGAAATACAATTATTTTCCTTGGAATATCTCGGTTGTTACAGTACATAGCACATTGAATTTGCCTAAAGGATGATCTAAATGAGAAAATTATCCCAAAACATAGTGCCTAGTTTGATAGTGTGTTTCACAGGTTACTTGTTGTGACATGGTACAAACTCTAATTATATCCAAATTGTAGACATTAAAATTAAAAACTCTAAAGGTTGTTAAAGTGTCACTTCATTGCATGTCCTCATCCATTTTGCAGTAATTTCCCTTGAGTAAGTCTTATTACCATATAACATACAAAAATGGGCTTGTCATCCTTGATGACACTTTCCAAATTTTAGGCACTACTGTGAACTAGTAAGTATATGATAATTTGCATCCATAGTTTATTTTACAATTTTTAAGAAGATGGTAACCCCTGATTTAACTCACTCAGATAATGTATCACTGATGTAAAACAATCATTATGAAATACAACAATCTATAAGCCAAACAGATCAACAAATTATTTTACTCTTTGACCCTTTCAGGTTTATGTGTTCCACTTTTAATTATTGCACTCTCTAAACATAAAAATCTGAAAAACACAAACCTAAGAAGCTTTTTGATCTTGTGTTATGGTATAATAAACATATTTTGTAGACTGGTACCATTGTCTACAAGTGCAAAAATGTTAATATTATGACTTTTATTTATTAGAAATTGGTTGATTAAATATAACACATCTTCTTTCATCCTTGTGATGGTGTCTTCACTGATCTTTCTGTGTCTCAGGATTTCCTCTATTCTGTAATAGACAAATTAACACATTTCTTAAATAATGAAAGATTAATATAAAAGTTAATGCAAAAGATAAAGATAATATTTGTCGTATTTACATTAATACAAATAATCAATGGACCATATCTCATACATATGTTGAGGGAAGCACCTGCCCCTAACGTGTTTCTTATCCAAAAGTGCTGTCTGAAATATCTGAAGCAAGGCTTTCATTTCCACATTATTTATGCAAAAAATGGCATTTTTTAAGAAACCTCCAGTCTATAAACAAGTTAAAGGCAAATGATGGTAGGACTAGAGTTGCAAAGGATTTGTTTTTTTTTCTAAGTCATGCAGTGCTTCTTAAAGTGCATATATCAATTACTTCACTATATATAAAGTTATACTCTATATACATATATCATGCTATATCCTAAATACATATATCATATTATATCCTATTTGCTTATACTGGGGACCCCTAGTGCTGTAAACTTGATATCATGTTGAGTTTACCAATTTTATTTTATCCTGATAACATTTCCTTTTAAATATAAAGCATAATTAATACGCATAGTCTCTTGCTCATACAAAAATATATAAACTTTAGATGGAGTAAATTCTAACTGGAGTGTTACCAAACTTGTCCAATAGCTAAAAGATCACTTTATGTTTATGTGTTGATCAGGCTAATAATCAAACTCATGCAAAATCTGTATGATATAAGACTATTTATCAAGTTTGTTTGATTAAAATCTGATAAAAATTATAGTTGTTACACTGCTGACACCTTCAGCTAATTAACTGCATTATCACACCATTAATGTCCATGCTTGTCTCTCATAATCATACTCAACCAAGATCTTGATGACTGACGTCCTGATTGCCAACGGTGATCAAAATCTGATCATAAATAGTCTATAGATTGATACAAATCTCCAGATCAATTGCAACATCACATCATGCATATTCATACGTGTTTCTTAGTAAAAATTCATCCAACATCTTGACAATAATAGCCCACTCCCAAAATAATTCATAAGATATCTGTGCATTTCTCACATGAAAACTGGCATTGATTTTTCAAGGTAGAAAGATCTCAACAAATTTTAAAATTTTAATTTATCATTGGTATTTCAAATTACTGAATTTTTTAAAATGTTTTTGAAATTGTTCTTAATTTGCTTGATATTATTAAGTTTTAAAAAATATGTATTCATAAAAAATGTGGCTTTTAGAAAGCTGGTGTATAATATTTAAAGAGTTATTTCAACTCTCAGTGTTTTGACAAAAATAACAGTGCTTGGTTAAAGTGAATTCAGTAAATGCTCAGTGTTTTTTCCTTTCAACATAATAACACAGGAACTGTAATGACATTATTAATTTAAAAAAATAAACATATTCATGAAAAAATGTAGCTTTTAAAAACACAGGTTATAGTACATTAAGAGTTGTTACCCCTTATATTATTATCATGATTCCCTTTGACTTTTATGTCCATTTATTCATTTTAAAATACTTATCTGATATCCACGGGTGAAAAATTATCAGATAATGAACTTTCAATTGTGAAGCGTTGCTAGAAAATATAGACTAATACATTTGGAACAGTGAATTTCCCATAGACCTTGATCAATGCAAAATGTAAATACAATTTTCATCAAGAGGTAATGTGTTGTTTCTCTATGAATGTTATATTTTAATTTGACCTTTCATAGAAATTTATGATTAGCATTGCCACATTTTAATACACAGAATAATACAAATAATCACGCTCTTTAATTTCTATAATATCTGTACAAATAAATATTACCAGATAAATTTATTGGACTAGATTGATCTACTAAAGCTCATTATTATCAAACCATGATGCATATCCTTAAATTTCCATTCAAACACCACAAGGCAAACGTGGAACATAAACTATTAAAAACAAGATAACCAAGCCAGGAATCATGTGCAGATGAAAATCACTCACCCAATACCTCCTTGTTTATTTGAAAAATTCATACAGCCCCCTAAAACATTTCTTATTCCATTGGTTTTAAAATTAAGGTGCCTACTAGGTAGGTATTTTGTTTTACAATTATTTTCTTTAAATGTTATATTTTATATTGTAATGATAAGAATATATAATGTATTAAGTACTTCAAGTACTGGACTAGGCACAAAACCTTTTCAGGAATTATTGCTTTTAAAAATATATTTTTCTCTTTTAGATATGGTGGGTGGGTGCTATGGTTGACAAACAAAAACAGGGATGCTCGGCTGGCCAGAAATGCACACCATTTTTTGGCAAATTATTTACAATGCTAAAATACACTAAAATACACTAAAATACCAACAAGAATGCAACCACTACTATTATAGCTTCACAAACATGCAGTCTAATTACTGGGATTTTTATTATTCATAGCGATATTACAAATAACTAAATCTGGACCCAAATGAAATATCTCAGAGAAATATTTCCAGAAAAAGTGCTCAGATTTACTTGTGTTTTCTTACAACAGTGATAGTGAATGAAAGACCTGTGTGTGCTGTACATTACAGAGAAAAATATGTACTGTGCAACTGTTTAATGATTTAGATTCGTGTGTGGTATACATAACATAGAAAAACATGCACCATGCAACTGTTTAGCACTTCAAGGTCATGTTCGTGTTATACATTACTAATAAAAGCACGCACTTTTTAAGTTCAAGAGTATACTCCCATACTTTACAATAGTGAGTTTGCAGGCTACTACACCACAACGATAACTTATATGTATTTATTGCTAAATCTACGTCTTAGACATGACTAAGCCTACACTTGACTCACCTTCGTATCTTTGAAATCAAAGACGAGACGCGGGCACAACACTGTTTACTCTACCTCCACGTGAAGAGACCGAAATGCAAAGGGTGATAATCTTTACGTTCATTACTTTTCAAATCTAAGTTACATATATGATTCCAAAGAACGAAATAGTATTTTGAAATAACGAAACTATTTCGTTTAAACGAAATACTATTTCGAAATAACGAAATACTATTTCGTTTAAACGAAATACTATTTCGAAATAACGAAATACTATTTCGAAATAACGAAATACTATTTCGAAATAACGAAATACTATTTCAAAATAACGAAATACTATTTCGTTTAAATGAAATACTATTTCGAAATAACGAAACACTATTTCGAAATAACGAAATAAAAATATTTTCATCCATGTCACTTAAGGGGCTCCGTAGGAAAGATATGCCATTGTAATGTTTACTGGACTTTTAAACAAACCAGTGGTTGCCGCCCCGATAAACATGTGTACTAATGCAGCTAAAATATACATTACCTTGGGATTCTTCTCAGTTCCATTCTGACTTCATTTATTGTAGTAGAGTGTGACCAGTCTTGGGTTTATGTATATCATGGGAAAGTATTTAATACTTAACTAAATCCAAGGCAGTTTGAATGACTCATACTTAGTACTTCAGATAAGACATGGATTGTCTTACAATGTGTTGGGCGCACAGCTATTGATTCGTTGTTTTAAGTACATGACAAGCGAACCACTGTACCGATCCAAACACAATACAATAATGAACAGTGAAACAAAAGACAGTTCGTGAGTGTGGAGTCTATTTCACAATAGGCTCTGTTAACACAAGTTGACCGTTCATCAAGTACACACAGTTTTTTTCCAATGCAGATGCAAGGAAGTTAAACGAAAGCGCTGATTTTTTCCCTAATAAATTCCGTGTGTTTATACATTAATATGTATACTATTATACCTGGACTTTCCAGAGTGAAGATATCAACACCAAAACTTTGTGTATATTCAGTATTGATCGAGTCGCAAAAATGACACAAACCTCAATTTGCCGGTATGTTGTGTTTCGATTCTACTTTTCCTAGTGCTTATTTAGACACCAATATTAAATACCTGAGCAGGAATCTACTGGATATCTGTGTTTATTTTCGTGGTCTAATTTTATATTGGCTTAAACCGCTACACTATTTGGACGAAAAAGTATGCAACAGGACGTGTATGTGCATTTTCTGCATCGCACAGTATTGTTATTTAACTAACATCAACTGACTTGATTACCTCTTATCAGTTTCTTAGTAAGAAAATACATACTTCTAAAACTCAAACGAGTACAACTGTAATTGCTGAGTGTAAACAAGCACATCATATCCATCAATTTTATATTTATACTTATCTCTTAAAAGTAACGGAAAATGTGTACATCATAGAAAAATTTCAATTAGAAAGGCATAAACAAAAGGTAATGATATTCTAAAATCAAGTTCAATTAAGTACGAAACATTGTCAAAGGCTATAAAGATACATTACCAAGACCTCATTGGATATCTAACAAACATAAGAGTTAGGTAAGACGCTGAAAGAACAAACGACCAGATAGAAAGATAACAAAGCGTAATCACTGTTTTATTTTATATGCCAGGGGAACCGATTAAGATATGCTAGCATATAATGTTCGATAAGAAACGGGTTCAATATAATATGGGGCATTGATATTACTATGAGTCATCGAAAGAAAGCACATATTTATATCAGACATGCAGGCATATACTGTATTTTCAGAATATAGATGGAGGCCAGTATTAATGGCAGAGGAAGAACCCCACGTGAACCACCGACACATGAGAAGTGTCCCGTAAGCTTTCTCACATACCAACACTGGCCGAACCCGAGACTAAGACTCGCGCAGACAGAGGTGAAGTGGCAGTGACCCGTAACTTTAGATAAATCAGCCACTCGGACCTCCGGCAAATATGTTGTGGAACTGTCACTATTTATGAAGTACTTATACCGATCTTCCGGCATATGCTACATGAACTCATCCGATAAAAAACTGTATTTGAGAAGATATGTCGGAATGATATTCTTGTAATCATAACTAGAAATATAAGTTGATGTATATATACTAGAATATAATGCTCGTTGTGCTCGAAACAAACAACTATGTAGATCAAGGTATAACTCATTTAAAAATGTTATGAATTGTGAATGTGCATAATTCGTGATATCATAAGTTGCAAAAACTTTACAGAACAGAATTATAATGCCTACATTATTCCGTAGTAAACCATTGTCAACTGTCGCACACTGCTTTGAAACCATCCGTAGAAGAATCGGAAAAGACCACTGTATTCTCCTTGAACTATTCATATACGTATTGATGAGACTACTTAAGACTCCTGAAAAGCAAATTATTTACCACAAGACACACATGGAAAGGAAAATGGTACAGCATATATCTGTGTGAAGGTAGCTGATGAGTCCAGTTCATACACATAAGGTTCATTTGCATAAGGAACAGGGGAAGATTGGGACGTCTCCAGGAGGGTTGATGGCACGTGCTTTTCTCGGTGCCTCTTTCGCTCTACAGCTCTTGTTCTGCTAGATGCTTACAACTTGGAGCCTTTGTGCACGGAGGATCCCAACATGACTCGATCGCTTGCTGTTTTCTCCCATGAATCATTGTTTATGTTGAGAATGCTTTCAAATGCCGCTTTCAGATTGTCTTTGAAGCGTTTATTTTGACTTCCATATAATAATATATAATAATCTCTTAGGCAGCCAGTGATTTGGCAAGCGTAGAGCATGTCCCACCTAGCGTAGCTGGGACTCTGTCAAGATGGTATGTATGGTTGGACGAGTAACTCAGTGTCTAGAACCTTGTCCTGCCACTCTATGTTTAGGATTTTCCTGAGACTTGTGGTCTGAAAGTGATTCAGCTTCCTGGCGTGGCGTTGGTGCACCGTCCACGTTGAGCGTGCCTAAAGTAGTGTGAAGAGTACAACAGCCTAGTAGAGCTTTAATTTGGTTTGGATGTTAATACCACTTCTATTCCAGAAGTTGGCATACTACCTGCCAAAGGTTTAGCTTTGGCAATATGAAGGTTCACTTCGTCGTCAGTGGTGACAGTCTGTTAGGTTAAGAAGTTCTCTACGTTGAGGTTTTGGCCGTTGACGGTGACGTTGCGTCCATCACGTGGCTTTTCAGGGGCCGTCTGATGCAGGCCTTCAGTGATATTGGTATTGACGGTGAGACAAAAGCATCTGCAGATATGGAGAACGTGACAACGCTGCATTGCAGGCAGCTTCTGAGCTAGCATTTAGGGCGCAGTTAACAGCAAATATGAAATCCTTGATAGTATCTGTCATAACCTTGGTTTTCACTTGAAGCCTCCTTGGGCTGAATAGTACTCCCTCTGTACGGTACCTTATGCTGAATCCAACCTCTATGTCGTTGAAAGCATTAATCAGCATGGTAGAGAACAATATCCTGACAGTGTCGGTGCCAGAACGCAACCCTGCACGACTCCATTGGTTACTGGTAATGGCTCAGGTGTCTCTCCATTGTCCTGCACTCGTACCTGAATGACGTCATGTAAATGCTGCACCATGGATATACAATTTCTCGGGCATCCATAATCGGCCATTACCTTCCAAAAGCCTTCTCTGCTGACAGTATAAAAGACCTTTGTCAATTCGACGTAGGTCGAGAAAATGTCTGTGATTTGCTCTTGAAATTTTCCTTGCACCTGCCTCGCATTAAACAGCATGTCAATGGTCCCACATTATTTTCGGAATCCACACTAACTTTCTGGCAGTAATCACTTGTCAAGGTAATTAGTGAAGCAGATCAGTAGGATTTTTGCGAGTATCTTTCCTGCAATTGAGAGTTAGTATATACCCAGGTATTATGGAAGCGTCTTTAATTTCGTGACGCTTTGGTCAGTAATATCTGAGTCTAATAACATACAATTTCACTACTCCTGGACATAATTTCAATACTGTAAGCATGACTAGAATCGTTCATAAAGCAAAGGGGAGGATGAACAATTTGAAATTCCAACGACAACGTTTGGATTCGCATAGTGCGACCTTTAAACACCACTATAAATCAAGATTAATCCAAAGTATATCGGTAACAACGACGTTACAAGCTGACATAAAACGGACTTGTCTACCATAATAATCCTAAACCTTTCTCAGACTCATATTAATAGGTATCACACCTATGTAACATATTTAAAATAAAACATATCATGTATTCTTATATCTTAAAAAGTCTTTTATTTTAAATGCCAATAAGTTAACGATTAGTAATTTTAATTTTATTTTGTGTTTTGTTCTGCATTCACTTGTTTTGTCGTCATTGTGGCAGTGAACAAACTGAGCCTGCGTTGATGGATCATTTGTATTTGTTTCAACAATATGTACTTAGCTTACCAAACGGAATGAAAACACAAGCAACAATTTCGCAGCTAATAGTTGAGACATTTCTAGCCATTATATAAATAGACAGTTGTCATTTCTCAGGATGAATACGAATTGAAAAGACTGAATATGCAACTTAGAAAAATATGCTAAAAATATGCTGCTAAAAACATATGATCCGTTCGTATTCTTATCAATCGATGGATTTCTGAATCTGTTTTATCCACAAATAAAAGATATAAATCTGTTCTTAAACTTTAAATATATACACGTGCAATCTTATGTCAATACGATCAGAAAACACATAATCATACACTTTTCTCTTAATTCAAAATAATATTGTTATTTATGCTTGCCTTTAAAAAATAAGGCTCTTAAATATCAATTTTTCAACGAGAAAGTATTGTATTTTAACTTTTAGTGCTATTGTATTGCCATATCATAAAAGTATCTGATTTAGTTTAACGGCGTACAACTATTAGATTTGTAAATTAATGTTTAAACGTTTATCAAGCTTCATTAAACATGTGTTCCCCAACTGCTGTACGCATTTTTGCATTTATTCAGTTTTTGTAAAAGTAAAGCTGTTCAAGCTGTTCAAGTTGCTAATGTAAACTATGAGATGGGTATCTGGTGAATATAACGTGCTATAACTTCTGAAACGACTAAGAACATGATGACAAGATAGAGTAAGTAAAACACTCGGCGCGAAAATGAAATTGCTGTCTCTTTTTGAAGACTAGGAGGTAAACGTCGAAGATCAAATACGGTGTTTCTTATCCAGCTAATGCTTGATCTCGTCGTAATTCTCATCAAACTGGTTTTGATTCTTTGTTGTTGACAGCCCAAGGATTTCAGAAGATGTGCTGTATACCTGCTCTCTGAATGCCGCCCAGTCTGTCTCCACATTCTGATTGTCGAAAGGAGTGGATTTCAGATGATTTTCCAGGGTATCAAAGAGAGACATTTTGGTACAGGTGCATTTCAGCTTGGTGATGCTAAGTCGTTTATGAGCCTTCTTTCTTTTTGGGCGTCTTTTAGGCACTAATCAATGTACATATGTTTAACGTAATCTTTGACTACATGTACAGTAACTACTTATTCCAAACTCAACCTTGAACTATTCTCCCCAATCCACCACATCTATTAACACATATTTGATGTAACAAACTCACAGTTACTCATTAACATAGGACAGAGGTTTGCTGTAACATAATGGGTATATGAAATAAAGAATTTTAATTTAAAAAAAATTAACCTCTCTATCCACTTACCTCCTTATAGTATCCTTATAAACCCGGACTCCCTCTTCCCCATTATAATTAACCTCTCTATCCACTTACTTCCTTATAATATCCTTATAAACCCAAACGCCCTCATCCCGTTATAAATAACCTCTCTATTCATTTACCTCCTTATAATATCCTTATAAACCCGGCCTCCCTCCTCACCATTATAATTAACCTCTCTATCCACTTACCTCCTTATAACATCCTTACAAACCCGGACTCCTTCTTCCCCATTGTAATTAACATCTATATCCATTTACCTCCTTATAATATCCTTATAAAAACGGACACCCTTCTTCCCCATTATAATTAATACTATTTTCAAAATTAATATCATTTTCAAAAGGTGAGTGAAAGGAAAAGAAATATAGGATAGAATGAACACGTAAAGGCATTTGTATTACATGTAACAAACACAAAAACTGGCACATCGACGCCTACTGTGTGTGCCAGAGAGAGAGAGAGAGAGAGAGAGAGAGAGAGAGAGAGAGAGAGAGAGAGAGAGAGAGAGAGAGAGAGAGAGATTGCCATCGATTGGACTTGGTAAAGGTTTGTCACCGGCACCTTTAGATTCTTCTATGGAGACTATCTAACCACGCGGAATCTTTACACTAGATTATGAAAAGGACCAATGACCGATCGCGCGTCTTGACGTGGCTGAATAGTGCGTAATAAAGAAACTTTAAAAACATACAACGAGCCCATGCTCGCAAAAAACACGTACACAGTGTATGATCCATATGAGAACCAATCATTTTTATAACAAAGCTATAATGTCCTTGGAATCAACCAATCATTTTAGATGCTTGTTTACACTCTGAAGCAAGGTCAGAAAATGAGGTTAACATCTGTTGTTTACTTATAGAGTCTAGGTCAACCTGGATTTTCTAAAATAGATATCTCCCAATTAATGAATTTAAACCCAAAATGTCAAATTTGAATCAGACAAAAATAAAAGAACTTATTTAAATCAAATATACGTAACATCATTGTAAGATGCCATATCTCAATAACTGATTTTAATTTTATGTATAAGAAATAAATTTCCTCTATGTTCAAATGAGCCACATCTATCTGGTGTACAAATGATGGGAGTTGATATCAGTAATTTTGGAGACAATGGGCAAATATAGTTAATATACGTTTATAATAGCTTCTTAAAATTCAGAATTCTATTGCAGTGAACATAATTAAATAACTCATTATGAATAGGTGTTTATTATACCTAGATATTGTTGTATTCACCTTTTTTATACTTAGAATATGGTGTAAAGTTGTAATTGTTCTTTTTAATGTTAATAATGAAGTCCTTAAAGAAAATGACATTAAATTTTATACATATTAAAAGGCTGCAAGCTTAATACCACCCCACCCTGGATGAGACTGTAGCAGCTGCTGCCATGGTGTCTCCTTGGAAAGAGAACTAAGCTTGGATTTCCTCAGAAGCATAGAGCTAATAAAGTGTTGAAAGTGCGTTCCTTAACAAGAAACTGAAAGCAAAAAAAAACAAACAATAAAAACAATACCTGGCCCTCAACATATATGTTAGAAAGTTAGCAACTCATAAGCTGAATATTACTTAAGCTGTACATCACAGACTATACATTTTTATTTCAGAGGCCAATTATTTTACCATCTAACATTTTGGACGGAAAGTCTATCACAGTCATAGTAAATAATTTGTATGTTTTGTGTGTGTTTGAGAGAGAAATGTAGATTCATATTTCAAATGTGAAATTTAACTTTAAATTTATGTTCCAAATATGTTTTATCGTATATAGCAGTGGTTCAAAAAGTGGAGGGTATGAGGGGTGGGATTACTGAGGGGGTGCTAATGCTGAACAATGTTGTCTCAAGTAGTACTTTGGAGATAGAACAAATAAGAACAAGAACAACCCCTCCTTAGGAATTGGTCATGACGCTCAAATATTGGGTGAAAACTCAATATAGTTTAACATATGGGAATGCTTGTCACACAAGTTAAGAAAATAAAATTTTCTTTAAAACAGTTATCATCACTGTTACAAGAAAAAAGTGGCAGAAAAGAAAACATATCCTCACATCAGGGAGCTTAATCAGAAAGCCCTCATATGTGAGGACACGCAGGGTATGAGGAGAAGAGAATTTAAGGAAGATGATCCCAGGAGAATTAGCAGAAACCAGGCACCTCAAGAACCACCATCATCTCACGTTTTGGTGAAGGAGAAGATCTCTCGATTTTAGCTATGTACTATATGAAAGGTGCTTGATATATGGATATGTCTGCTAAGATTACAGTAATGTAAGTGTCAGTAGTTGAAAACAATGTACAATGTATCTGCAAGTGCTGAACAGTTTTATATTGATAATATATGACCTTACCTAGAATAATAAACTGGTGTTTAAAAATATCTGAATGGAAGCATTATTGTTTGATGGTATTTTATGTGCAATTACAACAAAACAAAGAATGAAGTCAAATGATTATGTATTCATTTATATATAAATTTGTGCCCGTAAAAGTGTTTTTAAAAAAAGTTCAGGCAAGCCGGGAGGGGATGAAACCAGTGTATTGTCCAAAAGCATCTGGATATTTGTCACGTATCTGCCAGACACAGCAAGAGGGAATGACACATCTCTGTCCAGACCCTAGTCTTCAATGCTGCCATAGTATGAACTTGCTATAGACAGCATGCATGAACGCGCTCATGAAGTGAACTTCATCGTCAAGTACAAGATCATCCTGTCGGTGCATCCTAGTCATCGCATGTACATCTTCATCAAGGATTTAAAGTTGAAAATCCTGAAAAATTATATTAAAAAGTTTTTAGGAACATGCACTTATCAGAAAATTCCAATGTAAAAAAATATGGATAAAAACTACACAGTTTTTATTCTGACATGAGCACTGAGTGTTGCATCGCAACCAGAACTGATATTAAATGTTTGGGGAGCATTTCTAGAAGTCAGGGACACCTGCATTGGGATCAAATAGGAATGGCTGATTGCAGATGACGATAGAATCTTATCTTTCTATCATCATCAGATTTGTTTAGCATAGTGAGGTACCCACATTAAGACCAGTTAATGCATATAATCTACTTGATGAGTATCAATTGTAAAAACTAAAACTTCTTATCATATGCTTATGCA
This sequence comes from Unio delphinus, assembly GCA_029339505.1. Classification (NCBI taxonomy): domain Eukaryota; kingdom Metazoa; phylum Mollusca; class Bivalvia; order Unionida; family Unionidae; genus Unio; species Unio delphinus. The sequence continues at coordinate 16,047,712 of JAQISU010000210.1, read as the reverse complement.
TGCATCTGTTTTTTGTTTTTGGATGGCATACAATTTTAAAATTCATTACAGCGATTGCAAAGAAATAGTCCAAGCATGTCTCATTTTGTAAGAAGTCTCGCTAAAATTCATGAAACATTATACGTTAACTCTTAAGCATATCAAGAATAATGCATTAAGCAACAATGCGCATTATAAACAAAAGTTTATATATTCGTTACCGGCAAAAAACACAACACATCTTTTCCAGGTCTGTGTGCATCTCCCTGCATTTTTCACCCACACACACCAATCTGGCAATACTGTGTTGGGGGATGGGTGATAGCCACCACTCTACCTTGATCCTGGCTCCAAAACATTAAAGACTAAGCTTGGGTGGAACTGCAACATCTGGATGAAAAGTTCCCTCAGCCGGTCCGGCTCCACATTTATGATGATCTCCTGGAATCAGTTGCAAAGATCAAGCATACTGAATCTCCATATGCATGTGGTACAACAACCTTGAAAACTAAAATCACGATACCATGGAAATTTCAATATTTACAACAATCATGTATTTACATAATGTTTCAATCTTTGCAAGTCCACCTTGAAAATGGAAATGACTGCACATGTTGTATTATAAGAATAACTAAACAAGTTTTAATTATGTGTATACATGGATGCAGTATTTGATTTTATCAGTACAAAGTGCAAGTTACATTTTCGTAGTCAGTTACACATATCATGTATAGTGAAGAGGTTTTCTGTAATGTAGCCGACATACCTGTCAAGTTATTCACACCTTTTGTGATATATAATTTCTACATCGAATAACATGCTCAAGAAATACATAAAAGTTATTGAAATAATTGAAAGTTTCAAAACTCATTACATCAACATGTGTTATTTTAGAAATAATTTAGGCGTGGGATTCAAACAATCTCAAGTTTTCAAATACGTTTCAAATGTTCTGCACTGTCAACAAGATTCACAAATCTGGAATTCAACTAAGAACCAAAATAATGTTATGTAAATACTAATATACCAATTTAAACAACAATTGGAATAAACATATGCTTCTTGACCCTTGTACAGTCGCACGATTCATCCACCGATAAATCGCAAAGTTTCACCACATTCCTCGGGTTGACCCACTCTTTTGTATCGGCCTCTCATCCCTTCATGGATCCACTACATGTACAGTCAGTCACGTACATACAGCATACAGCATCATTGCCTTAGCTACGTCTACAGTCGTGGCTCCACCACATGTACTGACATACGTACATACATATAGACATCTAGATAGCTCGTTACATCACATCGTAACCACGTAACCTCATAAGCTGGTAATAATAATGAGTTCTGGAAATACTATTTCATTCAACGCTTTAAATCAACGTGAAATTCACAGTTCACGCCGTTTCAAATATGCGTTGTAATAATTGAATCAATACACGATATGACAATACAAACTCAATAAACTTATATCAAATAAAATATAAATTTAACACTCACCCCTATGGCTTTTAGAAATACCATGTGAACATACGTGCTCTTCTCACCACATCCAAAAGATCACTGTCGATTATACCTTAATCTTGCTTAATTCATAGGACAGTGAGTAATATTCAGGGTAAAATACCCGTGCATATCATGATTTTGATGTCCGTAGCCGCAAGTAGTTTACGGCAGAGAGACATGTTTGTTCCGTCGCTCGTCGGGAAGAAAACACGTGTTCATCCCAGACAACGTTGTACGCATGCACAACACAAATAATCAAACATTTCTAAGGCAAAACAAAATTATTTTTCTTTTTCTTTCTAATTCTGTGACACAATTCACTTGAAAGTGTTATTAGGGGTGCATCTCCCTCCAGTGAAATTGATACTGAAAATGAAAACAGAAATATGGATGAAAATTGGGAAGTGAATACTCTCTTCAAGGAGAGGTTAGATAGAGATTTGAGTGAGACAATGAGTATGCAAATTTAAAAAAATTCTCACAAATTACATGAAACGCATGAAAGGCTTGAAAAAAAGAATATAACTCGTCTATTAAAGAAAACTCAAAAGAATATCAAATGGCAAAATTGTAAACCACAATGTGCATTCATTGCATAAATTGCCCCAGAATGGTAGATCAAACAACCCTTAAAATTAAGCCTCAGTTTTTTGATGGAAAGCAGCAGAGGGGGTGAATCGGACAAGCCGTTACAGGCGTCTTTTTGGTAATCCAAAGCTTCCTTTAAAACAAGCCGTTACAGGCGTCTTTTTGGTAATCCAAAGCTTCCTCATAAATGCTTAATAGAAGCGTCCATTAGGTAAACAGAATTTAAAAAAAAAACAACGCCACAGTCGTTTTCACCACCCCGTTGCTGCTATGAGGTTAACAATGATGAATTAGCGATATATTTCTTTTATAAATGGCAAACGTCGGAGAAGCACAAATAACTAGATTAACTAGAAAACGGTTGGCTGCGATCAAGAAATTTCTCCCGGTGAGAGATTCTTTCAGAGATAATTTGCAAGCTCGACAACAACAAAAATCAGATTATACCGCTGATACTAAACAATTATTGAAGCCGATAACTACAGCAACTGAAAAAGTTGTTGCCGCTACTGAACAAGTTGGTACAGAGACCGCAAAAGTTGGTACAGAAGCCGCAAAGATAGCAAAAAGATCTAAAACAGCAAAAAAATACTTGAAAACACTCCCTGGTGATATAGTAACTGCTATAAGACAACAAGAACAACCACCTGAACCAATTGAAGAAGTTGAACAACTTGTTAGCGTACCGCCTGAATTATTTGAAGAAAAACAACAACAAAAAAGTAAAACAACACGAAGAGATCTTAACCCGGAGAAAATATTTAAAAGTGATGTGATAAATGATATTAAGAAAGAATCTGTGACTGATAGACAATTTGCTCAATTTATCATCGATTCATTTCCAAAATGTCAACGAGAACAATATATGAATAGCGGGTATGAAGACACTATAACTTCCAGGGATGAATGGAAAAAAAAATTATATTTGGCAAGAATTAAAAAGTCTACACTACCACATAATGATAAAGGATTAAAGAACCTTGAAAAGTTGATATCTCAAATAGAAAAACCACCGACACCAATTGCACCCTTTGTATCTCAACGTGTCCAAGTTGATTCTGAAGAAAACGCAACTGGTACAACAGAAAAAGAATTTACCGGCGAGGGTTATCACAGTGGTAATATACCTTGTTCAAGAAGTATCCTCGATGATATATCACGGTTAGAAGTTCTCATTGGAGGAAAACGAGCTGGGAAAAATTCCCCGGAGATAATTAATGAAGCTGCTGAAATCTGTCAACACTTATTTTAAGGTCGTGTAATGGATATACAACTATATCGTAGTTTCATCGATGAACTTACTGATGATTATTACAGCGATTGATCATCGATTAGATATGTAGCATTTAAATAAAATGATAGTATGAACAGAGCAAGACCTGTTTATGTCGTAAATTCACGATTACCAGTTTACAAACTCACGTATGGAAATGGACTCGGTGATGTTGTTACTAGATTATTTACTCGAGTTGCTCCAAAATTACTACCAGTCGGTAAAGAAATAGCATCAAAAGCTATTGGGTTATCGGTGATAAGATTGGTACAGCAGCTGGTAATAAGGTTGTTGATGTGATAAGTGCCGCCAAAGACAAGCTTATGTTGTTAGCAAGAGGTTTTACTTCAAAGAGAAAACCAGTAAAATTATAATCTACGGATCAAATGCCACCTAAGATAGGTAGCGCAATTAATAAAATAGCAAAAAAGAGGTTGAGATTAATTGCTGGTTTCGGTCTGAAACGATTAATGATTTAGATCCATGACGTTATGTTATAGTGTTTGAACAAGAAGTCGATGATGCTTTTGATGTAGATGCTCCTGTACAAAAAAATAATTATATACGCGATTATCAGCATTATTCGTAAAACGCCCAGAATCCAAATACAAGGTCACGAATTGAAATTAGATTTGATGACACATCTAAATACTTCTTGCCGTGTGAAGCGTACATCGAAGAAGAGGGACAACTAAAAAAGCATGATAATACTGAATTTGTCGTCGGTGATCACCTTGAAAATATCCCGATCGGGTTTGTCAACAATGGCATAATGGCGCTATTTAGCAGCGCGCAGTATATAATCAATTCTACTAGAATAGAATCCATCGATAATGATGTTGATGTTGCAACCACAATAATAGGTTTAGCTAGATACTCTGATGATTTTATTAAATCTGCAGGTCATTCAATGATGTTTGCGAAAGATACTACCGAAAGCGCTAATCATGTTGAATTTCTTTTCAGACAACCAAAGAATCGTGCTGCTCCTAAGTCGAGGATATGATTATTAGTAAATATGATACTTACAACACAGGATTTGCAGCACGAAAAGAGAACATAGATAACCTTGGTAGATTTTCATGTGTGATTCCGTTGTCGCATATATTTGGATTTTGCCGAGATGTGCGAAAAGTGATCTTTGGTGCTAGTCATACTGTAGTGCTAACACGAAGATCAACTGATGATCATGCTTTTCACCATGGTGCTGATCCTGTTAGAGATGGTAATGTAGAGTTGACAAAATTAAAGTTGTGGATGCCAATTATGACTCCATCGTTGGCTGATGAAGCAAGGTTGTAATCTTTTATGGATAAAGGAGGAAGGATATTACTAAGCTGGGCTGATGTTACAACAGCTACGACAACTAGCAACGTTACTGGAGATTTTACTTGGCAAATTGCGTTAACGAAAAATATATCCGCGCCAAGATATGTGTTTGTTGCATTACAAAGTGTTAATAAAACGCAAAAAATAGCCGGAGTTGCAAATGACAGCTTACAATTGCGATCCCATATGACATTTGATCAATGTGACGTCACTGAGGTATCATTGCGAGTAAGTAATCAGCAAGAACCAGCAGAACAACTTACTCTCAAATACAAAAACAATCAAATAGGACGAGTATATCATCGATTGTGGTCTTTTATGGGTCGTGATCAAAACGTTGATACTGGACTACAAATATCGCAGTGGGATTTTAAAACACTATACCCGATTTATTACTTTTCATTGCAGCATCTTGATCTATCTAAACACTCGACCGTTGATGTAAAATTTCAAGCTCGTATCGGTAATGTCCTTGGAGGATTTAGAGCAATTGCTGTTATTCTTAGTGATAAATCTATGATACTTGAAGGTGGTGGTGGAAAAATGCGAGTCACTGACGCACCGATAGAAAATATATAATGGGACAATTAGATGATCACTATCTAAATAAAATGTCGTACAATCATATTAATGTCACCCTGACACCTGGTCAGGTAAAGAAACTTCAATCAAAAAATTCTACTGAGTGTGGCACAACGATAATGCTTACAAAAGAACAGATGACAGGTGGATCAAATAAATTATCGTTGACGAAAACTCAACTTGGTCATTTCAACAAAGAATTAAAGGGCAACACAGGAATCAGATTGACTTTTTACAAGCTGCTGTCAAAGATATAATTAAAACCGGCGGTATATTCCCGCTGTTAGCTGCAATTCCAGCGTTGATTGCAGCAGCAGCTCCTGCGGTGGCTAAAGCAGCAGCGCTAGGAGCTCTTGGTACCGCGGCAGGGCTTGCAGTAAAGAAAGCAACCAGTGGATCAGTTAGAACTAAATAAAGGGGAAAAGGATTCAGACTACCAGGAAGTCGATTCACAAGATATTACAAAACCAGTTAAATCCAATGTCAAATTTTGATTTACTCGACGCAGTAAAAAAAAACTCCCAATAAAACATTTCAGGGGTGTATTCATGCGAGATCAATTACCAGCACAACCACAAATACCAGAAACTGGTATAATTAATCTTGATGATAATACTGGACCTGGAACTCATTGGTTTTGTTACGCAATATATCCAACATCGATTATTTATTTTGACTCATATGGATTACCAACCCCGAACGAATTTGTCAAATATGTATCCGAATTTTCCACAATCTCAATTTGGTATTCAAAGTTACCTACGCAGACATTAACAGATCCTCCAATATGCGGACGAAAGGTTCTTAACGCGCTAACAACTATCTCAACGAGTTCTAAATTACCTCATAAAGCCATCCACGAATGATGAAAAATTCGAAGGATTTTCAAAGATTTTTCAATCAAAGATAAATATTCAATGTAACATGGCAGATATTTTTGGAAGATCAGTATCACGTGTTTCTGAAGGAGTTACTATCGGACAAGTAAAAAGAATGATCAGGAGAGCTATCTCATCGATAACAAACTTAGATGAATTAAAAAAATTACAGGATCAAACGGGTTTACAAAAATCCGTCAACGACAACATCGTTGATCTAAAAAGACTACGTGAACAATATGATAATCATATAAAGATATTTAATACTTTTACTAATTTACAAAATTCCATCGTGGATAACATTGATAAACCTGTGACAGAATTTTTTGGAAATCCACCCGTGACTACACTGAATCTCATAACGATAAAAGATTCTATGTTGGAACTAACAACACTTCAATCTAAATATGAAGACCACGTAAAACAATTTTCAACATGTCGTAGAAACATCGTCGATAAATTTCTCGGATCTCCACTTGATAAACTCGATATAAAACTGTCAGATATAAAAAAATCTATCGATGATCTCAAAACGACCACCAATGCCATCAAAGAGGATGCAATAAGGATGATACCAATACTTGAAAAAACAAAAATCCCTCATGAGAAAGCCAACAGCGTTGTATACACAATTCAATACGGATCATTTACGTGGATACCCACAAATAATATTTTACATGTCACTGCAACCGTTAAGGGTATTTATCGATTAACACTAGTGACACCAACTCTGTTTTATATATCATCGCCGAGCTCATCTGGAATCAATAATACGATATCAACGATCATCGACAAGGATACGATTGAACAATTTACGATAACATCCATGGATAATAATTTGGCTAGGGTTTCCGCGTCGTGGTATGTGGAATTCGTAGCGGATTTAAGCAAACAACTAAACTGAAATCGAAGAGATTCAAGAATTGAAATTGTTTACTGTGTTAATAGATAAAAATGTCATCAACGATACCTTCAGTATCTCAATACCGTTATGATACCATCAAAGAATTTCATACTAGCTTAGGAATACTCGCTGAACAATATCGCGTAAAACTAAAAAAATATCAACGAAGAATCAACGTCATTGACGTAACCGTGTACTCGGTATCTGGTTTAATTGCCAGCTCCAATAATACTATCTTCGGTGACCATGATAGCTCCAGTTGTTGTTCCAATTTGTATATCCGCAGCAGCAACAATCTCTGGAGTATTTACCGGAATAACAAAAAAATATCATCATGCTCTCAGCGAAAACTGCATAACTATGTTGTTAAACTCACCATAGTATCCAACGCGTATTCGCAATTATCAATGTTGATCTCAACATCCATCGATGACGAATTTTTATCCGACGAGGAATTCTCGAAGATGGTTCGGTTGTATGATTCAACGATGTCGAAATTGGAGCGTGAAAACAATTTCAACGTTGACAATAACAATTACATTAACAATGTCACAAGAACTGCTTCAACGAATAGCAGAAAATACTACCACGACGAAAACAAAATTAATCTCACTAGTAACGAAAACACCAGAGTTTAGCGTTGAATTTAACCCTCCGCTGGCAGCATCTGAGATAGCGCTAACGCAATTAAGATGTTATCACAGCTGACCAAATGTGCGATCAGAACCATTTAAATGGTAAACTCCCCAATAACAGTTTTACTTTTTCATACAAGAATAAACCCAACACTGATGAACCAGAATGGCACACAATACACCTACCCACCGGCGCAAATGACATTGAAGATATTAATGAAATAATCATAGAATCCATCGAAGCAATCACGGGAAAAATACCATTGACGTCCCAGATGGACCTGATAAATCTCCCATTGAGATAAAAGGACATGAACCACTGTTGTCGACGGTCATTGAGATAAATTCACCTGATTATGCCGTAGATATATATAACAGCTCAATTAGAACTTTATTGGGTTACCTTGAGTATCCACCAGGCACCGTTGATATAAAAGATCTACCACGCGAGCCATTAAAATCCGACTATATATCCACAAAAGAAGATTATCACGGTTATGACCAACCACGTATACCTGATGATAATCTTCATCTAACATATGATCTACCATTAAATGATATTTTTAATCATTTGCGAGCAAAGGGGGACGCTGATAATGAGTATTTTGAAACAAATGATGCAGAGATTACTAAAGAGTTTAGCTTAATGAATAGCGATTTTGAGCGATTTAGAGATTATTTGATAACAGCAATCAGTGAAATCCACCACGCCGCGATGATGTTATCAAGTACATGGAAGTGTGTAATAAAATTATCATCATACAACAAGAACAACATTTGCAGCAATGTATAAAATCCGCGTTGAAGATATTCCTACGTTTAAATTTCCAGAATATAACGTACCATGGATACGAGGAAAACTCACCGACGTCATCGAAAAATTCTTCCCACAACGCGTGGTTGAATAGTCTTCCTTCGGTTCATCACCAGTTACCTGAACCTGTAAAATCTAATATCTTCACTGATGAATTACCTGCTGTTGATCCTAAGTTAAATTACAACTCTGACATTAGTTTTCTACGACCTGAAGACATTTATCAAAAAAATTCATATGATGTCTACGACGGAACTGAAACTGATACACTTAGATGTTACGAATACAACGAGTATGGTAAAATAATATGGCGATTTGCTCTAGGTGATCAAGGTGTATTGATAATCACAGAAAAATGTCTCATTGGGATCTTCAACGCGATGAATCAAACATTCCAAACACAATTGGGACAATTGCGAGAACATCTACAACGATCTCTGCTACTCGATTTAACAACTCAACGTGAGACAATCAAACAAGAACATCGTCAACTAAATCAAATTATCTCCGATATGAACTACCTCAGTGATAGATTACTCTCTCTCTCGTCTACAAAGATAAATCACCAAACAGAGAAAAATTCAAAAGAGTATTTTCACGCACCGATGATAATTTAGTTTTTTATGAAATTTCCAGGATGGGATGTACCAGCAATGAAAGCGTCGTTGAATAAACTCATTGACGAATTCTTTCCACAGATTCACGCGTTATGGTTTAAAATAAATCCTCCAGAAGAAATTCTACGGTCAAATAATTCACCGTATAAAAATAACAAACACAGCTCCCCTGGCAACGTTGATATATCATCAGTTATTGCAATACACGTTATTTGTGATGCGGTGTTAGGAAGTTATGCAATTGACGTTACAAAATCAGATAATGCTGATCAAGGATATATCCTATATACGTCTTCCCCGAATGTTTCCCCAGGGAGTTTAATTGTGATGAATCCACCTCATTTAACCTACTTGGAAACCACTAATAGACTCATAACCAGGATGAATTTTAGAATAACCGACCAGAGTTTTTCCTTGATTGATCTTTGAACGAATCATAAATCGCCTGTTGAATCCGCTTAATAAATGCATATGACTTAGGTAATGTGTATCGATTTCGTTGTATGTTCTCTTGTATGTCTTCATAATCGGAAAGAATCTGATCACAATCTAGCCTTTCTGACAGTTTAATTCCATTATTTTTCAATATTAATATTTCATTTATAATCTGAGTAATACTTTCATGATTCATTTTATATATAATTATATATTTTTAATTATAAAATATCAAAAAAGTATATTTTTTTAAAATGAACTCTGTCCGTGATAAGATGTTGGGCAACTTAACACGTCCAGAGAGATATTATGCGATTATATATGATATTTATGGACCCCGTTCGTGGTAATTTGTTGTATCATTTTACTCACGCATAGGGATATTATGCGATTATATGCGATTATATACGATTGAACCCCATATGCGCCTCAGGTGCCTTCACATCGGAGACGCATAGAGGTTATAACAATACAGATACGTCACAATACAAGTACCACTAAACATAATCCCCTGTTAAGAATATCTAACTCGGCAAATAACGGGTTAGAAATCTTAGAGGTTATATTTAGAGAATAGACGTCACAATACATATTTACATATATACATATATACATATTTACATTAGACTCAATTTAAATGGATATATACAATGAATGACATCAATGGCGTGGTATTGAATGAATGATAATGGATGAATGATAATGAATGAATGATAATGGATGATATTGACGGGGCGGGTCTACATTCATACGTGACCATTACAACCTAGATAAAATCCTAGGTTGTATGAATACACAAGAGTACCCATACACCGGAAAGTGTATAGGTTGTAATGATCACGTATGATTTTCAACCGCTTAAAAATCCCCAATAGTATAACAAGCGATATGGTATATAAGCTGTTTATGCATGAAAAAAAGAACACAGAGGTGTGCGATTTTATTCTTTGTTGTGTTTAATAGTGATCATTGACAACGCTGAAGTAAGACCGAGTACTTGAAAAAAATACACAAAAAGCGAATACAACTGTTTGTAAACACTGCGTATTTGATTCGTTTTCTTACAAAAAGCGAATAATTGATTATATCCTGTTGAGATTCATGACAGCGAACCAACCAATCAAATATTGCCATCGAAATTAGGTGACAGTGTTTAAGATCCGGTACTGTGTTAAGGCGTAACATTCCTAAACGAGTTATTCCCCTTTGATGATATCAAAATACAGATAGTTAGACATAAGTAAACTGAATTTTTTATCCGTTTTTTCTGGAAATCACCGAATTTTGTACTCCTTCTGCAACAAATCGTACTGATAACATACAAATACCGAAATACCTACCGGCACTATTCATAGACGAATACTTTTTCTTCTTTAGTTGCTGTATTAAAAGATTTTATCGGTCTAGCATTTTTCGAGTATTTCCCAGTCCCACCTCGTTTTAAATTCTCACTTTGTGTAACAGCTTGTAGATTTGATAAAGAATTGTTCTTAGGATTAGAGTCATTATGATCAATAACAAGACCATCCTTGATAAATCCATTAAACACCTCGAAAGCGAAACGATGATTAAGATATCTCTTCTTTGCCCCAACAGTAAACGCCAAATACCCCCTACCATTATCAGCACCAACTGACTTCTTCAGTCTGCGATGTCTGACAATACCGTCACGAGACGCTTCATGATCACTGATCACTGGATGCGGTTGAAATTCTTGGTTCATTTATATACATAATACTTTGTTTGTCTAATTCATTACTTGGTTGAAATATGATATTGGAAAATCTCTGAATGTAATCTTGTGGAGTTCTTATGATCTTGTCGTTGACGCTGTCAAGGTCAGAGGTAGATTCATTGATGGAGTTCTTAAAGGATTTTTTTCTCTTATCATAATAACGCTTGAACTCTCTGTATCGTTTACCACCACAACCGAGACACAACTGTGATTTTCCTCTCACTCCTACCCCACATTGTATACAAGCAACCGGTCCAAGACTTCCTCGACGAAAACTTTGCATATGATACCCACAGAACTCATTTCTGCATGATTTGTTACACGGGGTTGCTGATCCAATCATGAGCCATTTGCAATGATTCATTATATAAAAACCTTTTATTTAAATACTTGATTTAATTATAGCATGAAGGAGTTCGAGAGATTATCGAAAATTAAGCCTTGGAAAAATGCTAGATTTAATCTCGATAGAGTCTCTGATATACCAAAAAGTCTAATAGACGATATAACCATATTGGGTAAAATTCGTAATTGTTTTAATGAATTTAAGCGCGATGGAGCATCTCATACGTGGTCGACATTTCGAATTATTGATGATGATATCATTGTACCCACAATCGATTCTACAATGAACGACGAAAGAGCAGCTGAGATAATTTCACATCTTGGGGGAAAAAAGTATTTTTTAGAATGAAATTCATTATCCAAGAGGAAGGAAAATGGATTATCAGAGATAAATTTGAACCAATTCTCAAAGATAAAAAACTGTCATTGTGAGTTGAGATTCCAGACCAGGAATTCTGACTGGAATTTACAAACCATACTACGAGAGATCTTATCCTGTAACAGCTGTTGTTTATGGGATATATCCGCTAAATGATAAACCAAGTATTGAAAAACTAGCACCTATGAAAACGTCGTCGTTGACTTTGTCAACGAGAATGAATTGTGTAGCATAACGAGTGACAGTGGAGGAGCACGGGGCAACAATTCAAGATATAACCAAATTAGAAACGTCATTAAGATTTCCTATATCGGTAGCGACGATAACCGGAGCAGTATTACACGAATCAGAAACTCCCATGAATGATTTTTGGGAAACATGGAGACCGAATGATTTAATAATCGCAAGTAGAAAGATAGTCAGAGACACACTTCAAATGAAATTATTTGAAACGCATAAAGAAAAATTTGCACCACTTCCAGTACCTCTCTGTTATAGACCTTCGGATACACGAAGACAAAATATCGAAGTTAATATTCCTGGGCAGTGTGAAAAGCAGAATTTAGTGTTAAATAATATTGTGCTGGTTGATATCAGCGTCGTCGAAGATGCATTGCGCGCTGATAAATCCCCATGGACGCTAGGTTACGCAGCAACGATACATTCTTCACAGGGATTGACTATATCAGATACGATTGTTTGGATAGTAGATAGTCACATTTAGTTTATCTTGCAGTGTCCAGAGTACGGAGAATAAATCAACTTCGAAGAGTTGTTTTAGATGCTAATAACACTACAATAAGTGATATTGTCAGTGATGATATAATCAGAAAAAAAACTATCTGGTTATATACAACAGGATAAAAAATAGAGAATTTGACATTGATGCAGAATTATTATTCACACTGAAACAACAACAGAAAAATCACTGCGCGAGTTGCAATTGTATAATGCGTTGGTGCTGATCAGATAAAGATCCTCACCAATTTACCGTGGATAGAAAGAATAACAGTATTGGTCATACCAGAGATAATGTGATGCTGACTTGTCTTGAGTGCAACAGACAAAGATGTGCTAGTTAAGACCACGCGGCGGTAATTGAGTGTCCTCGGGTATCACTTGTAGTTGTTGTCGAGTAAATCCTCGCTGAGGAGCAGTTGAATCCAGTCTATAGATTGCTGGTCTACCCGTAGATCGTGTTATACTAGATATTTTATGTACGGTGACACTCCAAATATGATCAGTAGCTCTTTTTTTACCACCTTCAAGCTCTCCTGGTTCGTATAAATACCTTACAGTGACATTGCCAAGAATTGGTTCTTTTGAAAAATCTTTTTGTGGGTTTTTAGGTATATACTTCTTTTTAATAGCGTTGTTAGGTTTCATGTTGATTGTTCTAGTAATCTCATTATTCAGCGCGGTAACTACACCTGGTAATCTCTTAACCCATTCACGGGATCGTTTATCCTGGATGAATTCTTTCGCGTATTGATATCCAAATAACCGCTCAGCAAGTGTCCGAATAAATCGTTCAACAATTGCCTGATTGCGATGTAGTGCAGTATGCCCTCGTCGTAACGCGGTATTATGATTCTTCATCATTGATAACACTACACCCTGAAATTCCGTGCCAGGATCAACTTGTAATAGATTTGGCCAGCGCAGAGGACCCCTTCGATAAATTCTTTCAAATGCAGAAGCCACTTCGGTTGATGATTTTGTCCTTAGCAGCTCTGCTTGTTTGTATCGACTCGCAATATCAACTACGGTTAACGCGTATTTGTAACCACCATCATGTGGCATAAATAGTATATCAGCTTGATGAACTTCATTAGGAACTGTCACATGAAAATGCGAATAGTTAATTTGTTTAGGCGGTGGTAGATAAATTTGCCATATAGCCTGTTTGGATAACCAATCTGCCACTGTAGTATTTTTTACTTTTGCAGCGTTAGCGAGTTTACTGATTGCTGCCTTGCCTCTGCAGTATCCTCTCGGAGAATAATAAATAGATTCTATGTTGTTATTAATTAACCGCACCTAACATCAATTTACCTTTCATGGCGGATTTTATCAACCATGAAGCCAATTTTTCTTTGAATGAAACACTAGTGTTTCCAATGATAGAATTCAACGCATGAGTTAATGTCACATCTGCGAGATGACGCTGTTGTAAATCATTACTTTTATAAGCAACATCATGAGCATGACATGCCTTATCGATAGCATTTATTGGTTCTTCACCAGGGTTAGGATTATCCTGACTATCAAGTCTTATATCTAATCGTGTTCCCGGTCCACAATAATTATATCCTGGAAGGTGTTTTTCACCTGGATACTTCCTCCATGGTAACCCTGGGAGTTTAGCTAACTTGGCGGCGATATAACCACCTTTTTTTTTAAATTCGTAGAATTTTTCACAAATCGATATTTTTTTGTACCGCATATTTCACACTTGCCGGTGACCGCTTCTGTTTTTTTTTTTTTGTGGTAACAGTAGTTGGGTCAATAGTTGGTGTACGCTTCTTACATTTCACACAATATAGATCCATAATATATTTATGTTATATCAACAAAACATCACCCGTTGTTACCAAACTCTATTAGGATGATTATCATTGGACCTTCCGGAAGTTGTAAAACTCAATTATTGTTCACAATGATAATGAAGTATCTCACCTGGGACAAATTATATTTAGTTGTTCCGAGCGTGGATGATCAACATTGCTATCAGTTGTTAATAGATTATAATGAAACCGTTTAAGATTCTTATGGGGGAAGCGTTATTGAGTTTATCACAGATATTGACGAAGCACCATCCGTGGAAGACTTGGATGTACGTGTTAACAATCTCGTTGTGTACGATGATGTAATGTTGGATAAACAAAAATAAAACCACTAGAATATTTTCCCCGAGGTAGACAAAAACTCTGATGTGATATATGTCACTCAACGTTACACACAGATTCCCAAGGTGATCAGAGATAATTGTAATTTGTTATGTGTATTTAACGGAGTTGATACTCATACGTTACGAAATATCTGGCAAACGTGGTGTTTCGATATGGATTATAATCGATTTCAAAATTTCTTTAGTGGTGCCCGAGCTATCCCACATGGATTTGTAACGATAAGTATAAACGATCCTCTGACACGATATCGTATTGGATTAGATCGTATCTATGGCTAATTCGGTTAGCTTCATAGCAGCAACGGGGTGGTGACAACGACTGTGGCGTCGTTTTTTTTTTTTTAAATTCTGTTTACTAAATGGACGCTTCTATTAAGCATTTATGAAGAAGCTTTGGATTACCAAAAAGACGCCTGTAACGGCTTGTCCAAAGAAAGCTTTTGATTACCAAAAAGACGCCTGTAACGGCTTGTCCGATTCACCCTCTCTGTTGCTAATATTATACTCGTAAATTAGAATCGTAAATGATAGAATTGAATATTATACTCGTAAATTAGAATCGTAAATGATAGTATTGAATATTATAGGCGTTTCAGATTTAATTGGGATGATGAGGAAAAGGTAATGATGGATGAAAACATCTCCATTGATGAAACCTGTAGCAAAGATAGTGATAGGACAGAAGATGACGATTTTGATTGGTCAGAATTCAATGAAGATGGTTCATTTATACGAGAGCAAGAAACAACGTCATTTTCATTCTTTACAACTACATATAAATGGTAATTCAGTATATTCTAAACATCAGATTATCACCTATAACAATGTTTCTAAGATTTGTATTGTAAGAAGGTAGTGAATTTTGTTCATCTATATTTGTACTCCCATAAAGTGTTACATTCTTACACTAAATTTTCTTTGTCTATTAAGACTTGGAACATGATGCTCTACATTACTGTAAATAAATAAAAGCTTTTCTTTTAGGACTCTTGCCTTCAAATGCAAAACAAATGTATTGTTAAGAAGGCACTACTTTTATCTGCCATGTTTCTCTGACAAGCTGCTTATGGCAATAAGGAACTGTAATTATGAAAAGAATATACAAATTGTTCAATGACCCATCTGGAGAGACAAGAATATCTGACTGAAAAATAAAATAAGTTTATTGAGAGCACTAGTCATCTCAATCTTTCTGTGTTCATGTGAGGCCAACACCCTGACAGCTGAGTTACAATGATGAATCCTGGTACTTTTTATTGAGATGCTACAGAACCATCCTTGACATCTCTTACATGGAATACATCACAAAGGAAGTGCGCAACACCACCAGGCACACAATAGGCCATTATAAAGACCTCCTCACCACCGACAAAAAGAGAAATCTGAAATGGTATGGCCATGTCACTAGAGCCAACAGTCTATCCACAACAGTACTGCAGGGCAGCGTCCAGGGTGACAGAAGGAGAGATAGCGAAAAAAAGTGGACTGACAACATCACAGAATGATAGATAAGTTTTGAGGAGACACAGGCATTGGCACATGATCGAGACAAGTGGATGGAACTGGTCAGATATTCAGCAGCACAGTGCCTCAACAACCACGCTAGGTCAAGAGACTTATAATGATGATGATGATGATGATGATGATGATGATGATGATGATGATGATGATGATGACATGTGTAGTTGCTATATGTTAATGTACATTAATGTGAAGTTTAATCTTTATATCACGTCATGTACATACAGGTAATTGTCAATTGCAGAACGTGACGAGTCCGTCTCAGTAAGGCAGTTTATTTGTTTCCATAAGATTGACCAATTTTCAGTAAAGTGTAACAATATAACAACTTCTATTGTGAAGCTGGAAAATATAAAAGTTTGACGCATCAACGAAAAAAGATATGTTCAACTGAGAAGTTTGTAAAGCATGGGTCGACTTTATTTATCACTAGTACAGTTGCACAAACTCTAGTTCCAAACCCTATGCAGCTCAATGTCTTGTTGCTAACTCTAACCTTGTCATGCTTCTTGGAAATTCAATTTCTCATGATGACAACAATCATCTCTCACTACGAGAAATCCTCAAATTGGCACATTATGTCCATTAAATGAAAGTGTGTTCTTTTCAGCTTTTATTCACAAGAACCTGAATTACTTTTGTGTTATTAACACTTTTCTATAAGCTTATTTTCCCTTTCATTTTAAACATTCATCGCTTTCTGGACGCCACTTTTAAAAATACTTATAGTCAACAGTTTTGATCATGCAGACGCTTCCCAAGAATATGTACCATTTAAAGCATCTGCAGTGCATCGGTAATGTTTGTTGACTCTTTAATTTCACTAGTTCTAAGCTGAAATTCAGATCCAAATAAAACACGGATGAGCTAATTATCCATATTTTTGGGATTCAAAATCAAGAAAACAATTATCTTGGTGCCTTTATTGTTTCCTTGTTTTTGTGCGTGTGATTTCGATTTTGTACGTTGCTTTAACAATTGTTTAGTCATATCGCGATGATGTCAGCAGTGACAGTTTATTGTTATGTCTAGCACTGGTCCATTATACCGCAGACATGTAGCATGATATCACACCCAGTCACATTATCCTGACACCATGCCAACCAGTCCTAACACTAACTTCTAAATGCTGAACGCCAAGAGGCAGCTGTTAGTATAAAAAAAAATAATTCTTTGTTATGACTCTGCTGGGAATCAAACCCATAGCATCGGTAATGTTAGTTGACTCATTAATTTCACTAGTTCTAAGCTGAAACTCAGATCCAAATAAAACACGGATGAGCCAATTATCCAGATTTTTCTGATTCAAAGTTAGTCAGGTTATCACACAGAGTCACATTATCCTGACACCAGGTCAACCAGTTCTAACACTAACTTCTAAATGCTGAACGCCAAGCGAGGCAGCTGTTAGTATTAAAAACAAAGTCTTTGCTATGACTCTGCTGGGATTTGAACCCATTGTCTCCCGCATCAGAGGCACATACTCTAACCACTAGACCGCCAAAGTGGTCTGTGTTTTTATTTTTAAAATATGGCTCTGTTTAGCTATTAAAGTCTGTGTCAAATTTCACAATACTAGGTATCACATATTTGCTGCATTAATATCTTCCAAATGATAATTTAAATTAATTAGATAAGATCATCAATTTATGGCCATGTCAAAGTGTGTAAAATTTCATGGCTCTAAATTTAATAGCCCCCATTTCTTACTTTGGTACGAAAACTGGTCTCTCAGATAATTATTTTAATTTACTGATATGGTGCGAGATCACCAAAACAAAATCAAAGAATAGAAAAGTGTTGAGCTTTCTTTATTAACTGTTCCAACTATACAGCCGTATTCCTTGAACATAAAATTAGCATATATGATTACAACTAGCTTTAGTAAAACAGCTTGAAGAGGAAATTATATATATATATATATATATATATATATATATATATATATATATATATATATATATATATATATATATATATACAATGTAGGATATCATCATAGAGTTATAGCATAATGGAAGACAATGCAAGCTACTACAGAGCAAATTGTACATTTTACCACTTTACCTGCAACTACAAAAAAACCCCAATGCTTTAGATAATTGTATAGCTTCATTTCATCACTGCAACTGATAGTTCAATACGCTACAGGCCCCAACTAAGATCATTTGAATACAAAAATATGTTCTAATATATAAAAATATTTATGAAATTTTAAATCAAAGAAATAATTGTCTAACTTGAGCAAAAACAATAAGAATAAATAACAGCTCAATATTACATATATTTTAGTCAAATTTGTAAGAGAAATTCCTACATGATAATCTGCAAAATATGACATTAGGTACTTTACTTGCCCCGTGCTATTAAACTTGTTATCGACTGTAGATCACGAAATAATAATCATTAAGTAATTAATACCCTTTATTAATTGTAGGTTATGAGATAATAGTCATTAATTAATCAACCCTGGACTTATATAATAATACACCACCCATCGACTGTATGTCATTAGTCAAAAGTCTTGAAGAGACGAATGGGGAGATATGGACATATCCAACTGACATAACACAAGGGCCACAAATATATTTTTACTACTTGCGTTAATACCTTATGTACGACAAAAATTCCACTTTATGTACCAACTGTACCACAGTACAGATAGTAACAAAGCAATACAGAAGGTAGAGCAATGTACAGTGGTCATATTAAGGAGATATGAAGAGTGGTTTAACGAAACTTTATAACCATCAGCTAATTAGAACTTTATTGGAACGAAATGAAATATTCAAGTTGTATTCCTGGAATAAGTATTTAAAGCATTACTGACTTCAGTCTGTTCATGGATAATATATCAACAAATTAGAGCCAGTAATGCCTATAATTGTCAGCACAAAATGCGTATACGAATATGAGCCAAAAAGACGTCTATGGAACTTGACAAGTCTGACACAATTCTTTCGGGATAAAATGCTTGGTGAATATATGGGCCTTTACCCTGTCAATGTTAACTCTCACAACCCTTTTACAATGGACCTATCTTACATTTTGCTCAAGGAAACAAATATTTACAGATGAAATGGACAACACAAGTTAAGGATGAAATGGTAAGCACATTTCTGAGTTCTGTCCATCAATCCATAGCTGCCAACACCCGAGCACAAAAATACTGATCACTTGTGACAAAAATACTGATTTTCAGGAAGAAATACTGATTTTTTAAAATTTTAATGCATATGTAATTTTACGTATACAACCATCAGTAACTGTGCCTTACATATTTATTTAATGTCAAAGATGCACATCTTGCACACTTGTATGATTTAGAGTTGCACCATGTTCTATTCGGGTGCTCATTCAGAAGGTGCAAGAGTGTACCACACTCAAATACAAACTGTTTATAGGAACCCTTTCCACGCCTTGTTTCTTTTTCAATCATTTATTCCAATGTACCAACTTTCATTGATTACCTCAATTCTGAGATTTATCTATTGATCTGTTTTCGTTCAAGCATAAGAGTGATCCTTGCGATTTTAATGTCTGGAAAATGTGTGAAAAATAAATCGCCAGCAACAATAGTAACTGAAAAAGGAAGGTTTATTTCTAAAAGAAATTTAATAAATCAAATTTCGATCGATGTACATTAAGGTTCTCTCTGGCATTTATCTACGTTGTAAGTTCAGGCTGAGCTGTGTGTGATGAAACAGGAAGCAGATGTTTATTAGCTTTTTCGTGCTCTTGCATTTCATGGGCGTGCCCAATAGCGAAATCACGTTACACACTTTGCAAAACGTCAATTTTTCTCCTTTTTTGTTATGTTTTCACAAATCTAAAAGACAGCACAAATGTCTTTCCAGTTGTTTCCTTCTATTTTTCCTGGAGAAAATTCTGAATATTCCGCTTTCCTATTTAACATGGTTAGAAGCTGAATATTACGAAAACGAGATACAGCAACAGCGGTAACTATTGCGAAATCCAATATGGCGGATAACGACAGGCATGGTAGCCTCGATTTCGAATGAACCAATCGTATTGTAGAACTTTATTCGTATACACAAGTGATATATTATATCAAAATAGAACCAAATGCCCGTTTTAAACTGACAATTCCAAAGAAATTTTATTATTATTTTTAAATTAGAAAACGTATTTTTTGCCAAAAAAACGTACACCCGTATTCAGGTCCAAAATACGGGTCAAATACGGAAAAAACGGGACAGTTGGCAGCTATGTCAATCTGTGTAATCAAAAACTCAACTATCATAAAAGCTTGTTCTTATTTTTTTCTACAAAAAGAACTGATAAAAAAAGACCAGGTTAAATCACAGTTTGCACGTGTATAAAATATAAATAAATAATATTTATAATTACATGGAGGGAATAACATTAACCTGGCCAACAATAAAAATGGATAATGTAAAAGATAACAGTGACAACCTCGAATTATTGGTTAATTTGCTATGCTCTCTCAAGGTGGTATCTTAACAATAGCTCAATGAAATGGAATGTGGTAACCATGGAAATGGATACCATAAACATAATGATTTTCATAGATGATCAAAGAACACGTAACAGCAAATGAAAAACACCCATTTCTATGTCAGATGATTTACAATACAAGTTGATGTTGAAATTTCTCAATTTAAGAGCTTAGAGCAAGAAGACAAACATTAAAATGTTACACAGAAACTACAGATAATACAAAAAATGAATAAAGGCTATTAATTCCTATATACATAATACAGTTACAAACACACAAGTCATAAAGTCATTATTAAAGCATTTAAAATGTTTCTTTATAAAGCCATAAAACAATTATAATACCAGTTTCATGTGACAGAACTTACAAAAATTACCTTTGTGAATAAAATTAAGATTACTTTATGCAGAAAAAAACATACCCAAAAGTACAATGCATATTTATATAAACACTTTGTAAAAGATCTCTTTGTAAATTTACTCTGGGAAGTTATATAACCAAACAGAACTTAACGTCAAGTAACTTAAAGCAAATCAATCAAAGGAAGAAAAATTGACTTTTCTTGGCTAAATAGCTTACATGAACCAGTCAGTCAAAGCAAGAATTATTAACCTGAAAATATAATTTCTTGTACAACCAAGTAAAGCAGACATTCACTTCAAAATGTTCTACTCTCCTGTCGATTTCACTACTTTCTTCAGGTCTGAATCATTAATAATAAAATGTGCTACTCTCCTGTCGATTTCACTAGTACTCTATCAGTCTGAATCATTCATGATAAAATGTTCTACTCTCCTGTCAGTCAAGATTATTGCAGCAAATATACAACTGAATGTAATTTATAATGAAGAACTATATTCAGTACTCTATACAGGTCTCGTACCAAAAATTATCAAATCCAAAATACTTCTAAATAAAGGTCTAATACCAAAAATTATCAAATCCAAAATACTTCTAAATAAAGGTCTAATACCAAAAATTATCAAATCCAAAATATTTCTAAATAAAGGCCTCATACCAAAAATTATCAAATGCAAAATATTCCTTCAATTTTTAACTTCTAAAATGGACAGGTATTAAGTATGAATATACGCCCACACGTACAAAATGATTAAATCCAAAATATTTCTAAATAAAGGTATAATACCCAAAAAGTATCAAATCCAAAATATTTCTAAATAAAGGTATAATACCAAAAATGATCAAATCAAAAATATTTTTTACATTTTTAACTTCTAAGATGAACGGGGGTATTAAGCCCACACACAAAACAAAAAAAAAGTTAAGTTCTCATTTATTATATATGCAATATTAAATGTTATGCACATTCAGACTCCATTTTTAACAGTAGATTTTCCAGCCATGATAGAAAAACATACCAGATGTTAGTTCAACAAAACATTGCTTCTGTCATTTAGACAAGCTGACATCGTTATCAGACTTATTTGCTATCAAGCTATACATCAACAGAAATTAATTAGAAACAATGATTCTACAAGCATGGTTCATAATCAGTTAAATATTATGCATCAAGAGTTTATATTAAACAGTCTTTAGCAACAATATATTAATGCTCCTAATGTTAAATTGTTTAAGCATTTTAACTTCAATGATTCATGATACCATGCCATTCCAAGTTATATCAATTAAATGAGACCTGATGATTTATGAGACAATGAAGCATTTCTGTTCCAAAGCCTTCTAATACTTCCTACAAGTAATGGACATTTCAGACAAGCAAGGGATATAACTGTAATATTGATGTTTAGGAAATGTATCGAGTTGATGTTCTGTATCAGGCTGTTCTGTATCAGGCTATCACATATAACAATTTTGTACAAGATTTGTATTGTAAGATGATAGTGAATATTTTCAATCTAAATTTGTACTCCCATAAATTGTTACCTTCTTAAAATAAATTTTCTTAGACTATTCAGCCTTGGAACTGTATCATAATAAATGTTTTTCTGACCCATCCTCATTGAACTTTGAGACATCAAAATCCCCACCATATTCTTCTGTCATATCATCACTGTCCTAGTCAACACTGTCTGGGAGGGAGATGTCATCTTTGGGTGGCTTTTCATCATCATAGCTTACGTTGCTGAAAGTGAGAGGATATACATTAGTGTTAGATTTCATTCTAATGTATCTCATTCTCGTTAAAGGCTATCCTATACTGTATTCTGATTTATATCTACCCTTTATCTCATTCTCGTTAAAGGCTATCCTATACTGTATTCTGATTTATATCTACCCTTTATCTCATTCTTGTTAAAGGCTATCCTATACTGTATTCTGATTTATATCTACCCATTATCTTATTCTTGTTAAAGGCTATCCTATACTGTATTCTGATTTATATCTACCCTTTATCTCATTCTTGTTAAAGGCTATCCTATACTGTATTCTGATTTATATCTACCCTTTATCTCATTCTTGTTAAAGGCTACCCTATACTGTATTCTGATTTATATCTACCCTTTATCTCATTCTTGTTAAAGGCTATCCTATACTGTATTCTGATTTATATCTATCCTTTATCTCATCCTTGTTAAAGACTACCATATACTGCACTTTAATTTATACCTACCCTATATTTCATTCCAATTTATATCTAACCCACATTTCATTCTTGTTAATATCAACCCTATCCTGTATTTTGATATGCACGTGTCCTGTATTTCATTCGAATTAATATAAACTATATTTTATTCAAATCTTTGTCTACCCTATATTTAATTCTAGTTTACATCTACTCAGCATTCCAAAAATTAAGTACATGTACCCAATATTTTACTATTATTTTGTCCACCATATTTCATTCAAATGTATATTTTTGCCCAATAATTTAGTCTATTTTAATGTCTGCCTATACTGGAAAAAGTGAGGCCCAGAGTGGCTGAGTGATCTAAAGAGCTCTCAGTTACGCATCACTGCCATCTCACCTCTGTCTGCATGGGTTCAAGTCTCAGATTTGGCCAATGTCATTATGTGAGAAAGCTTGCTAGTAGCTTCTCATGGGTCGGTGGTTCTTTCTCCAACATTAACACTGGCCGCCATGAACAGACTATCGTATGCTGAAAAATGGTGTGAAACCCTAATACAACAACAACAATGATGTCTGCAGTGTGCCATTTTATAGTGATGTCTAAGCACTGGTCATCAAGTCCAACCCAGTCGCATTTTCCTAACACCTGGTTGACCAGTCCTAACTCTAACCGCTTACTGATGAATGCCAAACGAGGCAAATCACAAGATTTCCTGAGTGATCGGACTATTTTAAAAATAAACCCATGATTATTACTGTTTAAAAAAAATTATAATGTCTTTACTGCATGTTCTAAGACAGAATCAATATCTTCTTAAAATTGTTATCATTGTAATAAATTTGTTAACAGTTGTTACACAAGAGTTAGATCACGTGATTACCGTGTTTATCAGTTGCTATGAGACTGAATATATGTTAGCAAATACTGTAAAGCATGTTAATGTTGTTATCTGGTGGCTTTCACATTTAACTGGTGTTGACTCTAAATTGATCTCGTACATGACTTATTACTTTT
Source organism: Unio delphinus (assembly GCA_029339505.1). NCBI lineage: Eukaryota > Metazoa > Mollusca > Bivalvia > Unionida > Unionidae > Unio > Unio delphinus. Next base: position 16,023,235 of record JAQISU010000210.1, on the reverse strand, counting down.
CATTCATTGCAACACTGGCCATTTTTTAAACAGTCTGAGGTTGACAACAAAAACAAAATCTAAAATGCATTATTGTACAAGACTTATTACTTTTTTTGTAACACTGGAAATTTTTCAACAATAACAATCAACAATTAATGTCTTCTTAAAATTGTTATCACCGAAATAAATTTGTTAACAGTTGTTACACAAGAGTTAGATCAACTGATTACCGTGTTTATCATTTAACAGGTGTTGACTCGAAATTGATCTTGTACATGACTTATTACTTTTCATTCATTGTAACACTGGAAATTTTTCAAACAGTCTGAGGTTGACAACAAAAACAAAATCTAAAATGCATTAGTTAACAAAATGTAAATTCTGGGGTTCAATAAAATTAAACTATATCTGCAACACGAAGAAAAAAATAGAGCTCTGATCACATTCCCTTTTACCTTTAATAAAATATGAATCCAAATGCTATGATTATGAAGGATTTAATTTGTACACATTTAAATACTCATATCCCAGAGTCAAGACTTGTTCACCCTTTGCCTCAGTGTCTGTTCCTATACATTATATGCATATACCAAAGCAGTAGATATTATATGCATATACCAAAGCCACACAGTGCAGTGTGTTAATTTCAACATAAATCTGAACCATTGGATTTAAGAAACATCAGATTTTATATTTGATAAATTATTTTTCATGCAAGAATTGTATATGCTTTATAATTTTAAGCAAACCATGGTGACCAGATTGGATAGCTGATCACCATTTTCCTTTATAATTAATCCTCATATTTAACAGCATAAGCGATTTTAAAGATAGCTGGGACAGTCTGATCTGCACCGTTTTGATTTCCATTAGACACTGAAAGTCTTTCATTTAAACCAAAATAAGATAAGCGATACAATGTCATCTGGCTGGTTGTTAAGGGTTTAAAAATCTTTTATCATCCGATAAACTGCAGCCAGTATACTTGGTGGAAAACCCAGGGAATAGATTGAGAAGAATCAGTAACCCTTTTGAAGCTACAGACAACCTTTCTCACATTCAAGTGTTAGCCAAGTCCAAGACTCAAACACAAGCAAACTGGTTGAGATGTTAGTGATCTGTCCTGGAAATGCCGCTGACCACTCTGCCACTCAAGAGCCAAATATATGAGGTCAGATTGGCATCAATTTAGAACCAAGTAGACATCACAAGTCTCACAAAACCCAATATCAATACAATTTTCCATTTGGAAGAAAAGATAATAATAGTTCCAGATGACTGCAGCCATACTGGATGTTAGATTGGCAATGTTTTTATTTAGGAACCACCATGCATTGTAAGAGGTCTTTTGGTGAAAACCCATGTCAACATTCCCATCCATCTAGAAGTACCAATTTGCAATATTTTCTAGACAGCAACCAAGTCTACAAAACATTCTGTTCAGAAAGTGTAACAATAACACGGTTTTTAACATGGCTGCCATGGCAACCATGTTGAATGTCAGCTCAATGCCGCTTTGATTTGGTGTCAATTAGCTGTCATGTCTTTTGTTGAAAACACCAAGCTGATATGTCCATCCTTTCAGAAGCAGTAGTGATGAGTTTTAAGATGGCTACAAAGATGTCCATAATAGATGGCAAGTTAAAACCATTCTTTTACATCATCTTTTAGTGACAACTCCTTTAAAAAATGACCAGCCATTAGGTAGAAATAGTATTAAGGTTTTCAAGATGGCTGCAGTAATGGATGTCAGATCCGCAACATTTTTATTTAGGACCAAGACATCACCAGAAGTCTGTCTGTGAAAACCACATGTTCATCTGACTAGCAATAACAATGTTGCAATATTTACAAGCCCATCAGCACCACTGTCTCTTAGGGTCAAGTAGACCCTGTGATGAATAAGTGCAACGTTTCACATTATTACTCGATGGACAACATAGACCATTTCTTAAGTTCAATGAAAAGCTAAAAACAAGATACCAAATAGCAAGAGACTTAAGTGAGCCATGCCTTTGGAAATATGCAAAAGGTCTGATGTAAGACTAGGTTTTCTTCATCATTGAGATCCATCATCATATACGGAAATAAACACGATAATTCTCAAGAACAGATCTCCTTGATGTTTACTGTGTCTAATGGCTCATCAACACATTCAATATTATATTTATGCCAAGGCAACTGGAATAAAATGTGTCACCTGGTGATACACCAAGGACATATATTTGGGCTTCTCAGTGTATGATAGGAACCAATCACCCTTTCGTAACAAATCCAGCATGTGAAACACTGACTGAATAATACATATTTTTATGACAATAATTCCTGTCGCCATCATTGTGTAATGCATAGTGTAGGATAATAAATTTACCATTGCTATTATTTTCAAATGCATTACAGAGGAAAATAACCTTACCATAGTTACCAATCTCTAATACAGTGGAGGAAAATTACTTGACCATTGCTATTGTTCAACACTGTATAGTGCTGACCTTATTTCTACAATTGCTGACATAAAATGATGCCAAGAAAATGACGTCAAGAAAATGATGCCATTGTCTTCTTAACTGTTGAATTGGGTGAGATGTCAATCTTTACTTACACTCTGCCGACATCGTGGAAACCACTGTCCTTGAGTTCCTGTTCAGGGTCATGACCTGCCTGGTGTTCCTTCTTGTCCACTGAATAACAGAAACAAAGCCATTATTTTACTCAGTATTCTGCTCATTACTGGCTTGCCTAGTAAAAGCTGGAATATTTCTTGACAAGAATGACCTGTATGTTGACTTTTCTGTAACACAAGAAAAATCGCAGTGAAACCAAGAAAAAGGTATACTGGTTTGAAACCATTGTGCTTGATAGTCCAGGACATGTATGCAAGAGGCATGCACACATTTGCAAGTGGACTAGGTTACATCTTTATGAATATTCTACTGAAAAGTTGATCAGATAGTTTTGTTTTATATGGTTTAACGCTATTTTTTCAACACAATATAGGCTATACATGGCGGCCAGTATTATTGGTGGAGAAAACCCCGGAAAGAACCACCGATCCATGAGAAGCTACTGGCAATGATCAGAGAGACCATTCATGTTGGGTTTTAATTAGGAAAGCAAAAGTTACAAAGCAAATAACTCAATGATGCACACATTTTAAAAAGATTCCGCTCAACACAAATGATAAATATAGGCATCTTGTACAGACATTGTGAACAGGTGAAATTTTACAAAATATGTTATCAAGCTACCATACTAATTGTCATACATTATTATATCAATATTACCAAACATTGAATCATACTGTCATACATTATTATATCAATATTACCTAATACTGAATCGTACTGTCATACATTATTATATCAGTATTACCAAATACTGAATCATACTGTCATACATTATTATATCAATATTACCAAATACTGAATCATACTGTCATACATTATTATATCAGTATTGCCAAATACTGAATCATACTGTCATACATTATTATATCAATATTACCAAATATTGAAATCATACTGTCATACATTATTATATCAATATTAACAATTACTGAATCATATTGTCATACATTATTATATCAATATTACCAAATACTGAATCATACTGTAATACATTATTATATCAATATTACCAAATACTAGCCACCATACTGTCATACATTATTGTACATGTATCAATATTACCAAATACTGACTCATACTGTCATACATTATTATATAAGTATTACCAAATACTGAATCATACTGTCATACATTATTATATCAATATTACCAAATACTGAATCATACTGTCATACATTATTATATCAGTATTACCAAATACTGAATCATACTGTCATACATTATTATATCAATATTACCAAATACTGAAATCATACTGTCATACATTATTATATCAATATTACCAAATACTGAAATCATACTGTCATACATTATTATATCAATATTACCAAATACTGAATCATACTGTAATACATTATTATATCAATATTACCAAATACTGAATCATACTGTCATACATTATTATATCAATATTACCAAATACTGAATCGTACTGTCATACATTATTATATCAGTATTACCAAATACTGAATCATACTGTCATACATTATTATATCAGTATTGCCAAATACTGAATCATACTGTCATACATTATTATATCAATATTACCAAATACTGAAATCATACTGTCATACATTATTATATCAATATTACCAATTACTGAATCATATTGTCATACATTATATCAATATTACCAAATACTGAATCATACTGTAATACATTATTATATCAATATTACCAAATACTAGCCACCATACTGTCATACATTATTGTACAAGTATCAATATTACCAAATACTGAATCATACTGTCATACATTATTATATAAGTATTACCAAATACTGAATCATACTGTCATACATTATTATATCAGTATTACCAAATACTGAATCATACTGTCATACATTATTATATCAGTATTACCAAATACTGAATCATACTGTCATACATTATTATATCAATATTACCAAATACTGAAATCATACTGTCATACATTATTATATCAATATTACCAAATACTGAAATCATACTGTCATACATTATTATATCAATATTACCAAATACTGAATTATACTGTCATACATTATTATATCAATATTACCAAATACTGAATCATATTGTAATACATTATTATATCAATATTACCAAATACTGAATCATACTGTCATACATTATTGTACATGTATCAATATTACTAAATACTAAATCATACTGTCATACATTATTATATCAATATTGCCAAATAATAATCATAATGTCATACTAGCTCTGATATTGATTCAGTGTTTTATTTGTTACATGTGACTAAAGGCAGTACAACTAACTTGTCTGAATCAATACTTATAAATGTAGCAAACATTATAGTAATTCTATGATACAGTCTGCATCCCATCTGTATATTAAGTTCTATAATACACACCAAAATGTTATGGCAATAAGGCCATCACTGTTTTAAATCCGTGAGATAAATTAGGAACAATATCTATTCCAAAAACGAAACATTGTAGTACAAATAATCATATAGCCAACAATAGAAAGTTTTGGTGAAACAACAATGGTCATAACAGAAACTTGCAACTTTCTTGCAATCAAGTTATTTTTGCATTAAATATTCCAGTAGATTTGGTTATTATTTATATTTTCCTTACAACATAATTAGCTGCTGTTTTATTTTTTATCAGACTCCTGACATAATCACCTAGAATACAATGTTTACTGTTTTATTTTTATCAGACTCCTGACATAATCACCTAGAATACAATGTTTACTGTTTTATTTTTTATCAGACTCCTGACATAATCACCTAGAATATAATGTTTACTGCCTGTCAATGTTTGCAAGATTTTCAATGACAGTCTGTAAATTTTAAACTATTCATTTTTATAAAATATTTTTACATCTATAGTATTGCTTAATAAGATATTTTTGTTCATTCTTTTCTTGAAGACTGTAATTTTTTTTCCTTCAAATAAAGTAAACCTTTATTTTAAACTATAACTAGTATCACCTAGAGTATTAGTATCTAAAGTAAATACCGCTCCTTATTTTCAGCATCTTTACATCTGTTCTCATTAACATACACCATTTACATCTCCCGTTGATTGGGAAGCTTCATATTTTACTGTTACTAACATCTTACCATTTTACTTTGAACTATTTGGTTTTTGATATCGCTGGTCAATATTAAACCTTTTACTTTTTTTAAACATGTATACATACAACCTATTGTATGGCACAAAATAGCCTAAAAGCGCTGGTGCACCATTAAAAAGAAACCAAAAAAACAATCCATGAAATAAAGCATCACCAGGAAAAAGCCAAAGTTTGCAAGTTTATAGTTTGTAGAACATATCACTGATAACACTGAAACAATTTTTAAAATTACATTAATTATTTTCAAATGCTTGTTTACCAACAGAACTGATCAATAATATTTTTGGTCTAAAGAAACAATGTCTGAAGTTGGTAAACCACAATAGCTAATCCTTTTCCATGCCACTATGTTTTGTAGATGTCTGCACAATATATCCAGTTGACTTTATGAATAATTTTACCATGTACATGATAGTAGTAGTAGAAAACAGGATCGTTATGATCCCAGAAATGTTTCACTAAATGTATCAAATATATGATCTTGTACACTGAGATGAAAGTAGCATTAACATAAAATACCCTTAATATGACATTATAGAAAAAGATAAAAAAAAAACTTTATATCAGCTAGATGGATGGACGGAAGGCAAAGATACATGTTGTAGTACCCAAATCTAGACTAGAACAGGCAATGCGAAAAACAACTGGAGTTTAATTGGGATTAATTCTTTTCTCATGTATTCAAGTCTGGTTACTATGGTAATGACAAAAAAAAAATTAGCTCGACCAATATTTTCTATTATGGTTAAACAGTAGCAGTGTAAATGTAAGACATGAAAATGAGAACTTAAAGAAATGATGTATTAGTTACCTTCTGCCCCTTTAACAATTATTTCTCGGCAAGTTTGTCAGAATTTTACTTGTTTTATTAAGTCTCATGTCAATATTTCTTTTTAGATGACAATATTACTGAATTTAAAGCTAAACATTATACATACCTGGGTAATTACCACCACGGTTTCTATGGAGATAACAAACAATGAGGGCAACAATAACGAACAGAACAAGAATGCTGATGATAAGGGCGATGTACCAAAGGTCTAATTCAGCAACTATCACTGGAGCAGGTGCTGAAATTACAAAAGCATACAATAATAAGTTCATTTTGTCTTTACAATTATCTAACATGTAATTGCAATATGAGACTTATGATGATACGACTAAAATAAGAAAACCAATTACTGAGTTAAATTATGTCAAATAGGATGAATAATGGCTCCAAAAATTATATCTCTTAGTACAGTGTTTTTCAACCTTTGTATTGGAACGGAACCCTTGGGAGCATTTAGATTGCTTGCGGAACCACATGCAGTGACACAAGAAAACACCGACTGATACGGGTGTATGCGTGTAACGCTGTAATTGTAGCCCAAATAAAAAATAAACTCGTGTGGCCAGAATAGCCGATATTACAAGCTAGTAAGTTATTTTATAGTTACCCGTTAGCAGCAGTTTGCAGTAGCAAACAAGTCAGTGCGAAACTTATGCTTGGTGATTTCTACAAAGCAGCTGAATTCGTTTTCCGAATGTTTGAGAGAGACACCCGAAGTTCATCTTCGACAGACAAAAGTCGTTCTAGTTTCTTGTGTTTGATGGGTGTCATAGCAGATAATCCGATCTCGCACATGTAAGAAGTTGAAAATAGCAACAGAAGCCGCAAAGTTATCTCATTGATAGCCGGGTACTCGTTTTCATCTAGTAACCAAAACGCATCTAAGTTCAACTCTGCATGTTTTAGCTTCAGCGTTCTGTCATTCGCAACACTAATGAGCTCCTCCTCTTCCTTCAAAGTAAACTGTCCTTGGCACGGTTCAAATTCCACAAATGGGTTTCAAACCAAGTCGTACTGATCAACAAATATAGACAGAAAGTGTTTGCTGAGACTATTCAACAGAGCATCAAAATGGGTCACAATCAATTGAAGAATTTTTTGGTAATATTATGAACAACACTGGGAAACATTTCCAAATTCCAGCTGATGCATGCATCTTCCAAATTACCAGTTTCTTCATAAATGCATTTATTCTGTCAGTTGAAGTCAAGAGGTTTTCATGTCTGCTTTGCATTCCACTGTTCCAAACTGGCGACATTTCTGTGATTTCATCTTCATATAATTAACGATTTTCACCACCATGTACAGCACAGACTTTAACTCGGCTCCATCTGTTTTAGCAACTAGTGTTACTCTGTGGATAAAACAGTGTGTGACCATGATGGCTGGATTCATCTATCGCATCAGCAAGACAAAACCTTTGACATTTCCCGTCATGGCAGGGGAACCATCCGTACAATTGCCAACGCAGTTTTTCCTGTTCAACACATATGACTGCAAATATGAATTGACAACGTCAAATATGTCTTGTCCTTTTATTGTTTCTGGCAACTCATTACAGCAGAAAAAGTCTTCAACAATAGCTCCATTGTCAATAAAACGTACAAACCACATAAGCTGTAATTTACCGCTGACATCAGTGCTTTCATCCACTTGCATTGCAAAGAATTCACATGTCTTTATCTTCGCTAAAACATGACTTTCAATGTCGCTGGACATATCTGAAATGCGTCTGCTTATCATACTGTCTGACAGTGGAATCTTGTTGATGTTAGATACGGCACTCTCGGCAAACATAATTCTCACAATTTCTCGGCATGCAGGTAAGATTATGGTTTCGGCGAGGGTATGCGATTTCGTTTTCTTTGCAACAATCTCCGTGACAGCATAACTTGCTTCTTGAGCTTTGCCACTTATCTTGAACTTTTTCTTGAATGTAGCAGTTTTTTTTTATTCAAGCTTAGTGCCCTCTCGAAGTACGCCACATTCTTGTGCGCTACATCTGGATGTTTAGTTGTTAAGTGTCTCTTCAAATTAGCTGGTGCCATGGCACTATTGGAAAGCTTTTCCCCGCAGACAACACAGAGCGTTAAGTGGCAGTCTGGATCTCCTGTCCAAGTGAATCCCATAGCTAAGTAATTGTCACTGTACTGACAAACTTTAAGATTCCGATCGACAACGTCAATTTGTGGTACGTTCGGCTCACATGACGAGGTACTAGCTGTAGCTTCAGTCGACTGCTCCCGAGTTTTAGTTTGGTCATCAGCTGTGGCATCGTCTAATTTTCTCTTCTTAACAAATCATCCCATGGTTGCGCAAAAACAAATGTTATGAAAATTAATTCAAATGCTAAATGCTCATTAGGACAACGGAAACAGTAATTAAGTGGATAAACAATGACTAATTACCGCACAGTTCTGGTACTGCCAGACATGGTCCCTGGCAATTTCGGCCATTATTTTTATATTTTGTTACGTGCTTAGGCTCAAATAAGCAGCAACACAGAAAGAGTGAAAACTAACAAGCTCGTAAAACTTTAACAATGATTTTATTAAGTACAATTATTTTCATAAAATAAATAAACTTACGGTTTTAGAGAATTAAATCCAACAAATATAGAATTCACAAAATAATCCACTAATGGAATTTCAAGTCCTGATAAATAAATGTTCTAATAGTTCCAGGTTCGAATCTTGACGATGTAATCCAAAATGGCTGACAATGTCACGTGGTACAGTTCTTGTTTTTAATCATCCAAATGAATATCATAAACATATGTCCTTTTTTCAGATAATTCTTCTTTTCCAACGAATTGACACAAAGTCCACTCAAATATGAAAATACACAACTTAATAATTTACAGCCCAAACATCTACTAAAGTTAGGCTCCAAAACACAGCTATATATAACTGATTTTTTTTAGTAAACAAGTGATCACATGATTTTCTAGAAATTGATAGAGGTTCATGGAAGGTCACTAAAAATCACATACTCTAGATATTTCCTACCCCTAAGAACTAAAAATAAAATGTTGTCCCTGAAATCAACCAATGAAATTGAAGACATGTTGACAATGTCCAAAGCAAGGTCAGGAACTAGACCACTGTAAGCCAAGGTCAAAACTTGTTTACAGTAATGTCCAGGTCAACTGAATTTTCTAGAAAAATTTCCCATTTAATGAATAATAAACCCTAAATGACAAATTTGGACTTAATAATTAAAAATAAATAAAATTAAATCCAATAGCCGTAACAATTTGTACTGGCCACCGGCGGAACCCCTGTCTGGCGTTCACAAAACCCTTAGGTTCTGCGGAACCCCAGTTGAAAAACAGTCTTAGTAACAGGCTACCTCATTATAAGGATTATATTGATGCAGTAACAGTATCACAGGATTTTTGCAATGTCCTATCCTATGCCCACTAAATCTTGATCCTGTGCATCGCTGTTCACATTTATTCAACTAAAACTTTAAGTGGATGTCAATCTTAATTCATGTTGGAGCCACCAATAACCACAGTTGCTAACAGTGATAAAATTATACGATGACAAGAATATTCACTTTAAAACAATGCAGCTGGCAAAGAAAACGTTTAAGCTGTGGCTTTTGGACATTAATCTGTACCGGAAGATTCTATTACATAAATGTCCACCTCATGCCCCATACCCCTTTTGTTACCTCATTTTCCTACAAACTGAGGTAATATTTTTAAAAAGTATGCACATTTAGGTATATATGGCACATAATCAGCATAACATGTTCAAGTGGTAATAATAAAGGCTAAAATTCTCATATAGATCAATTCAAGTCAATTGATAGTCAGTGAATATATATATAGGACAGTTAATCATTAAAACAACGACACTTGTATTAAGAGGGAATTTTGACTGGCAACTATGCCTGTGCCAGTATTGATGTGTAATTGCCTTTTAATTCCATAATATTAGAACGATTACCATAGGTTTGTAAAACTGGGATGTACTGCAAACCTTTGAACTTCTCAAAAGCCAATGATTGCATTTAGAACTTACCTCATGCATTTTGAGATGTCTTGATGTTGTGGGCCGATCGGTTTATACGCGAATGGGCTTATACGCGAGTATATACAATAATTCTCTGATACATGTATTACTAAAAACTATATGGTAAAATATAAGCGAAACAGCAACATTTTATTGCTGGTGCAACAAGTATATATGTGTATGTATGTACAGAACCAACACTGAGCAGAATGGATCAAGATCATTATTGTGTTATCACTAAACAGCTCCTTATTGTCCCTTGATATACACACACAATACTGAATAACACAGACCAATGTGTGTTTACAAGTTTATATACAACATTAAACAGCTCATTATTCTCACTTGATATGTATATATATATATATATATATATATATATATATATATATATATATATATATATATATATATATATACTGAATAACACAGACCAATGTATGTTTACAAGTTTATAGACAACACTAAACAGCTTCTTATTCTCCCTTGATTTATATGCACACACAATACTGAATAACACCAAAACACATAAACAGCAAATCAAGATCTATAATGACTGATATTTGTACACAACAGAATCTGATGGACGACTGTAATGTACAGGTATTTATGGCTACTCTAATCTGCTATAGTTATGCATACAACAGTATATCAGGGTATGCAATGGCTAGACTATAATCAGCTGCTGTTATGTACAACATGATATCTAGGTCTATGTTTAAGAATTGGATCACCAGCAGTTATGCATACAAATCAGAAGCTCTACTATTCTCTGCTGCTGCATGTTATTGAAAGAAATACAGAAACTTGGATGAAAATGAATCCATAAACTTACGTGGGTAAATAATTTCAGTGAAGAGTTCCGTGCTGATGGTTCTTTGGTCGAATTCGTGGTACACTCTCACCGATAGGTTTCCCATCAGTTGCTGGAACAGCTTATCATCATGGCTTGTAAGTGTGCTTGTGTTGATAACGATATGCGTATTACCCATGCTGAGCTTAATTATTTGTGACCAGGTGCCTAATGGGAACTGATCTGGGTATTTTTTCCCCCCAATGTACCAGTCATATCGAAGGTTTCCCTGCTCCAAAGCATCTGTTTGAGCTGAGATCGTAAAATTGATGATGTCCCCTGGCTGTACCTTCTGCTTATCTGGTAAACCAATCAAGATGTTGATTGGATCTGTAATAATAATAATAATAATAATAATAATAATAATAATGATACTAATAATTTGATCATAATAATAATAATAATAACAATAATAATATTAATAATTTAATAATAATAATTTATTAATAATAATAATAAAAATAATAATAATAATAAAAGAAGTTTCAAAATTAAAGAAAAAATTAAAATTTGTTGACCTTTAACTGCAAAATATGCACTTTTAAACTTAAAAATGTAGGAGAGTTATTACTTCTAAATCTGGCTGATGCTTACCGAGTACTGTGAGGCATGCATTCCCAACTGTGATCCCCACAATGTCTGGTTTCGGATTCGGGCCGTACTCTCGGAAATTATACACGAGACACTGCAGACACATTGTGTCAGTCTTCTTTACATTTGGAATTGTCAACTGTCTTAAATCAGCTGAGAAATGAAACTTGTTGTCTGGATAAAAGAAATAGATAAAGCAAGTAAATAAATAAATAAATGGAATAAGTAAATACATAAAACAGTAGAAGTGAATGAGAAAACACTATATTAGTGAAGAACAATATATATGCCATATGTCTGAACTTTTTACTTAGGCAAACAAATGTAATATCTTCTGGTTTAGGTTTAACTTGATATTACCCAAACCATTACATGTCGTCTAGTCCAAACAATTCCATGTTGTCTAGAATGCTGTCAAATTTGGCCAAACTCTGTTTAACATTGTTTGAGAACCAATTTTTCAGAACCAATTCTTTCCTTATAATGTTGACAGAATTTTCAAACTTAATCTATTGTAAAGTTTGAAGCGTATCATGTGTGATGGAAGCTACAAATATAGTACCAAAATATAGAAATATTAACGTAGATGTTTTAATATAGTTAAATAATTAAACAGCCTATAGTTGACATTCCATGTCAGATTAGACACAAAACCTGTATCCAATGTATAGCATATATACAGAATGTACATTAGTGGTCACCTCGTTTAAGAATTTTTCAACAGATGTAATGTAAGAAAAAGGTATCAATGGTATTTTCCAAAAATGTGTTGCACAATCTACAGTAGCAAGTACTTTTCCGAGACTTGATATACAAAACGTTTGATTGTTTCTCCCCCACCCTTTATTTATCTTCTGTTTTTTCCATTACAATTGACAAAATGTGACTATTTTCGAACCAGTACTATTTCTCATAACAGCGAGCAAATTGCCAGAAACATAACACATATCCATGTCGCTTGTACAATGACTTGTTTATTACAATGTTTCGATGTTATTTGCTGTATACATATGTAGATGAACTATTAGGATGTTTTCCCTCTTGGATTAGGATTATCATTGAAAAGATTATAATTGTATTATCATTGAATGGTATTATCCTTTAATAAGATTATCATTAAAAAGATTATAATTGTATTATCATTGAATGGTATTATCCTTTAATAAGATTATCATTGAAAAGATTATAAATGTATTATCATTGAATGGTATTATTATTGAATGGATTATCTTTAAATGGGATTATCATTGACTAAGATTATTATGGAATGTGTTTATCATTGAATGTGATTTTCATTGACTAGGACTATCATCGAATAGGATTATCATTGAATAGGCTTATCATTGACTAGAATTCTTTGAATGTGGTTATCATTGAATGGGAATATCATTATTTTTTTAAAGTATAAAAACCATGTATCTTTATCTTTCAGCCCCTATGGTAGAGAGCGCAGCTGCGTTAAATATGGTGTCTATAGTGCTTGTTGTTATTGTGCTTTTTATATTTGTTGTGACATTAGTTATCTACTATCTCTATAGAAACCGTGGTGGCAACTACTCAGGTAAGTGAAGCTTTTAAAATTCATGCTATATATATATATATATATATATATATATATATATATATATATATATATATATATATATATATATATATATATGGGCTTGTATGTGGGTGGGTGGGTGGGTGTGGATGTAGGTGTGCTTTGACGAAATAATCATTCCAATTTCATGAATGTTATCGAATTAATTTGAGATTCATACAAAATGATCATATTCGACTGTGATAAAAACAATAATTATTGTAAAACGAATTGTTTAATTTCATATACAATCAATCCAACTAAGATATGATAAAGGAAATATATAAGATGTAATTTCCGAATATATATAAATTCTCTGACATAATATAAACTTATTTCAGTGAGAAAGAAGGAATGCCAGGCAGGCCATGACCTTGAAAAAGAACTGAAACACGGCGACTTCCCTGACGCTGGCTTAATGTAAAGACCAATTTCCTTTGTTTCTTTTGTTTTCTATCTGGATTATAATTGTTTCTACACTTTGCTGCTATTTTGTTTTCTTTAGCTTATTTCCGGATCAAACATGCCGTTTCTAAAGAAACATATGATTCGCAAAGTGCTTTTAGGGTGTATGTGTGTGTGTGTGTGTGTGTGTGTGTGTGTGTGTGTGTGTGTAGAGAGAGAGAGAGAGAGAGAGAGAGAGAGAGAGAGAGAGAGTATGATTTTATGTAGCTTTAACAATTTTTCAGTCATATCGCTGCGATATCTGCAGTGAGGCAATTTATAGTGATGTCTAGCACTGGGCATCATGCCGCAGAAACGTAGAATGATGTTTCATCCAGTCACATTATACTGACACCAGACCGACCAGTCCTTACACTAACCTAATCAAACAAACAAACAAACAAACGTGAATTAGAATCATAAATGATAGTATCGAATATTATACTCGTAAATTAGAATCGTAAATGATAGTATCGAATATTATACTCGTTTTACTGAATTAAGTAAATTAGAATCATATGTGATGGTATCGAATATCATACTCGTACATTAGAATCGTAAATGATAGTATCGAATATTATACTCGTTTTACTGAATTAAGTAAATTAGAATCATATGTGATAGTATCGAATATTATACTAGTAAATTAGAATCGTAAATGATAGCATCGAATATTATACTCGTAAATTAGAATCATAAATGATAGTATCGAATATTATACTCGTTTTACTGAATTTCGTAAATTAGAATCATATATGATGTTATCGAATATTATATACTCGTAAATTAGAATCGTAAATGATAGCATCGAATATTATACTCGTAAATTAGAATCGTAAATGATAATATCGAATATTATACTCGTAAACTAGAATTGTCACTGATAGTATCGAATATTATACTCGTTTTACTAAATTACGTAAATCAGAATCGTAAATGATTGTATTGAATATTCTACTCGTTTTACTGAATTACGTAATTAGAATCGTATATGATAGAATCGAATATTATACTCTTAAATTTTAATCGTATATGATAGTATCGAATATTATACTCTTAAATTTTAATCGTATATGATAGTATTGAATATTATACTCGTAAATTTTAATCGTAAATGATAGTATCGAATATTATACTCGTAAATTTTAATCGTAAATGAGCATCGAATATTATACTCGTTTCAGATTTAATTGGGATGACGAGGAAAAGGCAATAATGGATGAAAGCATCTCCATTGATAAAACGTTAAGCAAAGATAGTGATAGGACAGAAGATGACGATTTCGATTTGTCAGACTTCAATGAAGAAGGTTCATTTATTGGAATGTATGGGAAAAGAAAAGGAAGACAGGGAAAGAAAGAAAAACGATTAAAACCAAAGGGACATTTCATGAATTAAATCAGTTGACATTTATTGCATCACAATTAGACGGCAAAAAAATGTCATTTTCATTCTTTACAACTACATATAAATGATAATTCAATATATTGTAAGCATGTTAAAATTTAATACCTCAGCGGTAAGAGAGTACTTAATATGCTAATTGATTTGGAAAAGAGGACAAACTTAGATCTTCGCGATAAACAAGAGGGTAAATAGAAGTTTTTGGCAGGATATGCAATGCGTACTTTATGAATTAGAAGTTTTCTAGAAATTTATACATCGGCGTTTCCATCAACAAATGTAGCAAGAAGTAATAAAAAAATAAATTCTTTTTAAGTGATGCAAATTATAAATATACTGTGTTGACAGCTGATTGTTTTCCATAAAACTGGCGGTACAAGATGGGAAGCATAAGAAAATTACTCCCTTTTCTTAAACATGAAATGTATTTCACTGGTCATTTGGATACATACATATCGGATATAATTTGCTTTGAAAGGAAAGATGGGCCTCGTCACATTAGTTCTGAATGAAAAAAGATGATTCACCTTACTACTATGTTGATAGATATAGGTATAACAATAGTTTGTACCATGATAAATGCCTTCTTGCCTGTTTGTTTTTCTTGTTTCAATGCACCTCAATGCACATAGTCAAACATAGAACATGCAAATAATCTTACCTTACCTGTAATGTCTTGGAAAAGGCCATACTTTACAAATGTATATCTTACTGTGAATATGTTACGGTCTAATAAATATTATACCACAGTTGTTAATGAGGTTATGAAAAAGGAGTAGCAGAATATGATGAAAGCAAGAAAATAAAAGTCATACGAGATGTGCTGCACAAATGCACTACTAAAGGACAAATAACAAACATTTAAATGCAAAAGACGTAGAAATATTTCATAACTGATTCAAGCATTTATGCTTTCATGATCAATCGACACACCTGTGTCTGAATTTCACAGTCAATCAGTAAATATTTGGCTGTTTTCATGCTTATCAGTATAACCTTTGAATATTTTCACAGTCATCAGTATATGTCTGGCTATTTTTACTGTCAATCGGTATATCTTTGGCTATTTTCCTAATCAATCGGTATACCTTTAGCTATTTTCCTATCCAATCGGTATACGTTTGACTATTTCCAGTCATCGGTATGTCGTTCGCTATTTTTACGGTCAATCGGTATAAATTTGGTTATTTTCCTAATAAATCGGTATATCTTTAGCTAGCATTATTAGCATACCTATCTGGAGCATAACCCAATTTATGCTGCAGAGATATTACATACTGCTCATAAATGTGCATTGTTGTACGATTGAAATATAATTTGATTACAATACATTATTGTACTTATCTCTAGACTTTATGTAGGTACGTTTGCTTGTACTTGTGTATATATTATTATCATTGTCATCATTTGTGTGTTACGGTTTGTGAACATGTTCGTTTGAGTTAACCAGAATACTTGTGTATATGTGTGGTATAACAAAATAACACTTTCTGTAACTGTAAGTATGATGCGTAGTTTTGAAGTGTACGGTAGCTAACAATTAAAACTGTAAGTATGATGCGTAGTTTTGAAGTGTACGGTAGCTAACAATGAAAACTGTAAGCATGATGCGTAGTTTTGAAGTGTACAGTAGCTAACAATGAAAACTGTAAGTATGATGCGTAGTTTTGAAGTGTACGGTAGCTAGCAATTAAAACTGTAAGCATGATGCGTAGTTTTGAAGTGTACGGTAGCTAACAATGAAAACTGTAAGTATGATGCGTAGTTTTGAAGTGTACAGTAGCTAACAATTAAAACTGTAAGCATAATGCTTAGTTTTGAAGTGTACAGTAGCTAACAATTAAAACTGTAAGCATGATGCGTAGTTTTGAAGTGTACAGTAGCTAACAATGAAAACTGTAAGCATAATGCTTAGTTTTGAAGTGTACGGTAGCTAACAATTAAAACTGTAAGCATGATGCGTAGTTTTGAAGTGTACAGTAGCTAACAATGAAAACTGTAAGTATGATGCGTAGTTTTGAATGAAAACTGTAAGCATGATGCGTAGTTTTGAAATGTACAGTAGCTAATAATGAAAACTGTAAGCATGATGCGTAGTTTTGAAGTGTACAGTAGCTAACAATAAAAACTGACCATAGCATTCAATGGTATGTTGGGTAATAAAATCATATTAGAACTCCACAGCGTGTTCTGAGTTTTTATTTGATCCACATAAGTGTTACATCTATGTATTACCATATTAGAAATCAACAGCGTGATCTGAGTTTTTATTGGATCGACACAAGTGTTACATCTATGTATAATCATATTAGAACTCCACAGCGTGTTCCGAGTTTTTATTGGATCGACATAAGTGTTACATCTATGTATTACCATATTAGAAATCAACAGCGTGATCTGAGTTTTTATTTGATCCACATACGTGTTACATCTATGTAGTAACATATTAGAATTCCACAGCGTGTTCCGAGTTTTTATTGGATCCACATAAGTGTTACATCTATGTATAATCATATTAGAACTCCACAGCGTGTTCCGAGTTTTTATTGGATCCACATAAGTGTTACATCTATATATAATCATATTAGAACTCCACAGCGTGTTCTGAATTTTATTTGATCCACATAAGTGTTACATCTATGTATTAACATATTAGAATTCCACAGCGTGTTCCGAGTTTTTATTGGATCCACATAAGTGTTACATCTATGTATAATCATATTAGAACTCCACAGCGTGTTCCGAGTTTTTATTGGATCCACATAAGTGTTACATCTATGTATAATCATATTAGAACTCCACAGCGTGTTCCGAGTTTTTATTGGATCCACATAAGTGTTACATCTATGTATAATCATATTAGAACTCCACAGCGTGTTCCGAGTTTTTATTGGATCCATATACATGTTACATCTATGTATTATCATAACGAGGATTTCATGTATTAATCTACAGAGGCATAGCTGGAGTGTTTAGAGCCAGGGGACAAGATTTATTTAAATGACCCCCTCCCCACCCCCTTCAACTCGGAAACCCATTATTCCACATATAACCTATTTCAATGCCTATTTTGGCTCCCGGGGACATCTCTCCCCCTCTGCCCCCTCACCCCCAGCTACACCTTTCTAATCTATGATTGATTATCCTGAATAATGGGCACTTAACATTCAACTGATCAAGCTATCGATATTTGTTATGTAATTTACCGCTCTGCAGAATTTACGAATCTTGGGTTCATGTATTCATAATGTCTCGGACCTGGTATTTCAATAAAGTCTTGACGCACAGATTGGTCTTCATGGACTCAATTCCAAGCGTTTGAAAACAATCTTACATGCTTAAGACACGAGTTATATTTCACAAAGGTATGGATGTTGGCTGATGAAAAGATGTTCCCCTAGCGTAGTCCCAGATGATGTACACACTTTCTTTTTTTATTCTTTGTTTCTTCCTTATTTCTGTAAAATGTCTACTAATTATAGTTAAATAAATGGATGTTCATATTGTTCTATCCATATCTTCTATAACAAGCTCTATATTTCAACACAGAATTTTTTAACGTGAAGGCTTGTTGAAAGGTTAGCTTTGTTATCTAATTTTTAAGCTAATGCAAGTCTTTATTGACATAACTGTCAGACGCTAAAAGGTTTTTTTTTTAAATGCATTCCATGAAACTTGGCTTCCGTGCATAAACATAAGTTTTAATGATATTGCATTTAGTACAGTGTGAAGTGTCAAATTTTGGGTCGAATCTATTAAATAACTATTAATTCTAGCCAGGTAGCCATTAGTTAGATTTACGACACATCATGCAGGAGGGGGGGGGGGGCGCCTGGAAAGGCTAGTCTACTACCGTACTAATTAACATGTTGTTTATACAGGGGTCAGTACTGACCGCCGTGATCTTCTGAAAGTTTCATTTTATCATGAAGATGTCAGTGTTTGATGGAAAACCGAGAATTGTTACTTAAAACAAAAGCGTGTCATCGTGACACGCTGATGTAAGCGACTTTTAACGGAAAATGCGAGAAAATATATTTGTTCTGATTGGTCACTGTTGAATAAGGGGTGGGGGGGGGTTACACGAGAGAAACCTTTAGAATATAATATCCTACCAGCTTAAATTTACTTCAGTCTTCTGAATTCGCTATTGTGAGAATAGCCAGTGTACAATTATTTTGGAAAAGAGGCTCCGGATGTGAGTTGAGTGACATCCATTCGTCAATGAAGGGTGATCGAAAAACCGCCAAAAACAACGGTTGAGAGACGCACCAAAAACACGAGGTATTTGTCTCAAATCCACGTTTGTTTTGATGCAATTTTGTTTACAGATTTACATGATTTTGTTGATAAATTTGTACGATTAGTTTCATTTTTTACATTAATTTAGTAATGTGCTTTTGAATTATGAATTAGAATTCTTACCTTAATTCGTAGTTAAGAATGATGTAGTGTTAATTGATGTCGTAAAACACTTTGTGGAGTTATGATAGGAAAGTGTTACGTTAATTCGTGAATTTATCATATTGTTTGAATATTGATTGTGTTCTAAGATTTAATGTCTTACTTTAATTAATGATTTATAAGAATACACGTGAATTCACCGAATTTTGATGTCGTAGATAATTTAGCGACAGTGTAAGCTGTATTAGGTCAAGGCAAACCGAATTAACAGATGGCTTAACGGTATTGATTAGACATGTGTAGTTAATTACTAGCCGTTAAATTGTTATCACTGATAGTAATATCTGATTGTTCGAACCAGGAAAACGGACAGTCTCAGCTATTACCAGCGTAACGAGAGACTTAGGTTTTTTTAATTTTCTTTTGGAAGGAAGGAAAATAGCTTTTATTTGGAAAGACGTGCAGTACCGAAATAGAGGACGTACAAATACGGGAAAAGGGAATTCTGAAGTAGAAATTCCGAGGTGTATACATCGATACAGAGGTCAAGTCCGAGTTCGAGCGGAACATCCACGAGGGAAAAGTATCTCGAGAGACAGGAACTTCTGGATCAACATTGGATTGAGCAGAGAACGCAGTTCGACGATAACAGGTTATGAAAATCGAACAAAGAGGATGAATTTGATTGAACTCTCGAGTCTGTGATGAAGTTAACTATCCGTAATAGAACGGCTAAATTTGTTTAATTCTATTTTCAATCTATTTGTAATTCGGTGAAAGTTTAATTCTAAAACCGCGTGTATTCCGAATGAAAGGAAATTTCATTGTGTATGTATTTGATTAAATTGTTTATGTATCTTTACGGGGGTTCGTAGTTCTTTGTTCAATATATTAGCCCAGGTTACCATATACATTCTATACTCGAACCGGGCAATTATACCTTGGGCGGTTATCTCCTAGATAGCGAGTATCAGAGGGGAGTGGGTTAGAGTGTTATTATATGTTATGCAATACCCTTTGACAAAGTGGGACGTAACGCTTACCCTTTGACAAGTGGGTCTTATACAATATTATACGAATAACGCTCATGACCTGCGAGAATCTGACATACAGGCAAAGTTATTGTCCCAAAGAATCATATTTATCGCATAGAAAAAGTGACAATTTAATATCAAAAAAGTAATCGATAAAAAAATGAATGAAATCAATTTTGTACAATAACAGCGGTTCCATACTGATTCAGCGCTGCACACCTACAGTACTGCGATTGTGCTTCGTTTTTAATAACAATCTTTCGAACAACGTCTTCTGAAATAACTAAACTAATTGTAACTTCGGAATAAGAAATACATGGTGGGGAGAGATAAATCCGTATTGAGATACATTGATCCGTTTTAGTGAGGTGATAGAAACACATAAACAATACAGATGAAAATATTCATGATCGATCTATGGCAATCATACAATGTTGAAATGCTAGAGTAGGAAATATACAACAATGATTACAAATATAGTATGACAGCGTCAGATATATTTTCATCCAACTCATGGGATCAAATAGTAAAAACGACACAAATATGACAAACAACGATGCTTTAATAAATTCTTAAAACAGAAAATTCTGTAAAGTTCCGGTCTGATGAGGGAAAAACAATTTTACTACAAGAACGGTACGGATCCACTGGAAAATGTAAACTATAACTATATTTGAACCTTTTCTGCGAAATAGAACGGTCTAAACATAACAAAACCGAAATGTACAGTGTGGAAACCATGAAATGAGTAAAGGTTTTACTAACTACACGACACGAATCATCAAAAATCACTAGACACAACTCAACTTGAAGTAAGCAAAAATCAAAAAGGACTCAAGTATGAACATTTGGCCATTTCACAGCTGCAATGTTTGCAACTACGACATTCTAAGTTTTGGAGAATGAGTGTCAAGCTACAAAACAGTATTTGCAAGCGAATACCTCATTAACAATATTAGACAATCTGAATTTGCGAAATGTAAGACTTCAATCATAAAGACACTACAAGCGTTTTTAACGAGCAAGAACCATCTCTCTGCGATAACGTTGATGACTTGTTCGATGTGTTAAATATGTTAAGAGACTAAACTCATAAATGCAAACAGTATTCTCTTCTCGAATTAGACGCGTACGATTATTCATTTTATAGGACGAAGCCGTGAGAAAATGTTCAGCTTCAGTAGTGATTGAATATAAGCAGCAAAAACGAGAACGCTTTGAGCATGCAAAGAAAACCAATCTATGATGTGGTAAAAAGTGTGCATAAAAAGAAAAATTTAAAACGAGTATATCTCGTATGGACCATATAAAGACAGGCGAAATTAGTCTGTTCCATAAACATCAGTCAAAGAACAAAACCAGACAAATTGAAAACATGATAATACTTCTCTGTAATAAATGATATTAATTAAAAGCCTATGATTGAAAAAAAAAGTTTCTGCACATTTCGGATTCGCAAGCATTGTTGACATCAGTGTATTTATTGCATTTTATTATCACTATACCTGTTATAGCCTATAACACTTTCTTTCAATAGTTATCTGTCCTTTATGACAAAGGTCAGTCTAAACGCTTACAAAAACTTTTTTTTCTGGCACAATTGCTAGATCATCTTTGAAAAGTCCATGTACATTGCTGACTTGAGTGATGCAAAACAAATTAACTGTATGATCACAACTTCCTTTTCTTGCAAGTATTGCTGTATTGCCACATTGTCGTATATCTCTATATCATAGTTAGTGTCACTTCATCAACATAAGTACACACTGATTTAATTTCATTTAATATCGCCCAATTTTATCAAATGCATTATTACTCATACTTCAACAATTTGCCTATATCTGATATTTTAAACAACAATATACAATATTGTTTCATGAGATCATTTTGTATAATTTTATCTTTAGATAACACCTGGTTAGTATTAGTAACGCTATCTTGAACATTGTACAATTTATTTTGTTTGGACATTTACCGTTGTCCTGTTGCTTTGGTCATCAGTTTCAATGACCGTTCTCACAATCATTGGAAAATAATTGTCTGAAACTATTATACGACTCAGGTTTTGGTCAAGAATGAAATTTAAACAAAATAACTATAAGCATCTTGAACGACTTTGAAACATATTTGTTGGAAATACATTTCACTGCAGCAAGTGGTTACGTAGATTGGGTGGTATCTGCAAGTCTACTTATAACACCCACCCATTTCATCAAAACATTGTCCTGTCTTATGTAGAGTATATATATATATATATATATATATATATATATATATATATATATATGTGTGTGTGTGTGTGTGTGTGTGTGTGTGTGTGTGTGTGTGTGTCCAGAGATGAATGTGATAAATTTATATTTAGTTGGTATATGATAATGAACTATCAGGTATATGTTAATGCAACATCAGGTATATGTTAATATAATATCAGGTATATCTTAATGTAATAGCAGGAATATGTTAATGTAATATAATGTATAACTTAATGTAATATCAGTACATGTTAATGTAATATATGGTATATGTTAATGTAACATCAGGTATATGTTAATGTAATATCATGTATATGTTAATGTAATCTCAGGTACATGTATATATTAATGTAATAAAAGGCATATATTAAAGTAACATCAGGTATATGTTAATGTACTGTAAGGTATGTTGATGTAGTGTAGGGTATATGTTAATGTAATATAAGGTATATGTTAATGTAATATCAGGTATATGTTAATGTAATATCAGGTATATGTTAATGTAATATCAGGAATATGTTAATGTAACATCAGGTATATATTAATGTAATATAAGGTCTATGTTAATGTAACATCAGGTATATGATAATGAAATATCAGGTATATGTTAATGTAATATCAGGTATATGTTAATGTAATATCAGGAATATGTTAATGTAACATCAGGTATATATTAATGTAATATAAGGTCTATGTTAATGTAACATCAGGTATATGATAATGAAATATCAGGTATATGTTAATGCAACATCAGGTATATATATCAGGAATATTTTAATGTAATATCAGGTATATGTTAATGTAATATAAGCTATATGTTAATGTAATCTCAGGTATATGTTAATGTAATCTCAGGTATATGTTAATTTAATATCAGGTATATGTTAATGTAATAGCAGGAATATGTTAATGTAATATAATGTGTATCTTAATATAATATCAGTATATGTTAATGTAATATAAGGTATATATTATTGTAGTATCAGGTATTTTAATGTAATATAAGGTATATGTTAATGTAATCTCAGGTATATGTTAATGTAATGTAAGGTACATGTTGATGTAGTGTAAGGTATATGTTATTGTAGTATCAGGTATTTTAATGTAATATAAGGTATATGTTAATGTAATCTCAGGTATATGTTAATGTAATGTAAGGTACATGTTGATGTAGTGTAAGGTATATGTTAATGCAATATAAGGAATATGTTAATGTAATATCAGGTATATGTTAATGAAATATCAGGTATATCTTAATGTAATATAAGGTATATGTTAATGTAATCTCAGGTATATGTTAATGTAATATAAGGTATATATTAATGTAACATCAGTGAATATCAACAATGTCATGGTTTAATCTTGACATCATATCATGCAAATACTGGCAATTGTCATTCGATAATGTTGGATTCGTGACATTCCACTCTAAATCATAAAGAACTTGTTACAATTTGTCAAAGATTTAAAATCTATAGACTTTCCATCAGGAGCCAGATGTAGCGCACTTTTAATATAATTTGATGAGTTTTCTGTGTGTACTTTTGAATTTCTTTAACAATGATACATATGTGAAGCACGTGATATTGCAGAATGATGGACTAAATATTGTAAGGAACTCTACAACTATCCATCAACTGGAGTCCAGATGTGTTTGAAGTTACAAACTCCACAAATGATGATGATTTCCCCATTCTCAAAGAAGAGGTCAAGTCAGCAATAAGAGCACTGAAGAATGTGAAGGCAGCTGGAGTAGACAACATCCCAGCTGAACTTATCAAGAATTGTGGGGAATCAGTGATAGTGCTACAAACAATAATCTGCAATAAGATCTTGCAGACAGGCGAATGGCGAACACGGTGGACACAGTCACTGATTATAACACTCCCCAAAAATGGCAATCTCCAACTGATGAAGATCATCTTGAACAGACTGAACCCAAAAGCAAAAGAAATAATTGCTGAAGAACAGGCAGGTATCCGGAATGGAAGAACCATAAGAGAACAAATATTCAATCTTAGGGTTCTGTGTGAAAAACACTTGCAACATCAACAAAACATTTATCATGTTTTCATAGATTTCAAAAAGGCTTTTGATAGAGTGTGTCATGAGGCTTTGTGGGCCACAAGAAGTACAACATGGGTCAAAAGTGGCTGTACGCCAAGGCTACCAGTGCAGTAATTGACCTAAAGCCACTTGTCAATCATGCTGATCAATTAACCAATCAGCGTAAATTTGACACCTCCAGGCACTGCTTTTATCCGCAATTTTCCTCCGACAATGTGCTTATTGCAACAAGGAACTGTGATTATGATAAGAATATACAAATTGTTCAATGATATGTTGATTTCTCCATCGAAAAAGGTGAAAAGAAGTCAGTGAAAGCTTTGTAATTCTGACATTCAATACTCAGATCGTCTAAATGAAGAAATTAGATTTATTCCTTTCCCGAAACAGACAAAACTTTGATTAATAAAGACTTTTTTGTCGTAAGCTGAATATGGAAACAATTGATGGCAATTACATCTTTGTTTGCATAAACGTATGTAGAAAGTTCTTCCCGTTGATGGCTTGAAGAAAAAATATGAAATTGAAATAGAACAATATATGTAAAAATAATAGTTTCTAGAAAATGGGTGGAGAACCCCTAACATGTGGGTTTTGATGTGCATTTTTATAGGATGAACTGAACCCAGACTGCATTATTTTAAAGTTTGAAAATTTACATCTGAATGTTTGATTGCCCCAATGAAAAAAATATTCTCGCATCGATCTTTCAAGCACTTGAATAACTCTACTTTCTCATGGGGTTAATGGAGGGGTGGGGAAATAGACATGTAATAACAAGAAATACCAAAAAAAACGCTTTCAATTAATGTCGTCCGCAGGCCATTATGAAGAACTCTTCACCACTGTCTAAAGGGAAAGCTGAAATGGTATGGCCATGTCACTAGAGCCAACAGTCTATCCACAACAGTACTGCAGGGCAGCGTCCAGGGTGGCAGAAGAAGAGATGGAGAAAAAAGTGGACTGACATCACAGAATGGACTAGAAAAGTTTTGAGGAGACACAGGCATTGGAACATGATTGAGACAAGGGGAGGGAACTGGTCAGATGTTCAGTAGCTCAGTGCCTCAACGACCACACTAGGTCAAGAGACTTATGATGATGATGTGTATTTGCTATATGTTAATGTACATTAATGTGAAGTTTAATCTTTATATCACGTCATCTACACACAGGTAATTGTCAATCCCAGACCTGCCAAACATGACGAGTCTGTCTCAGTAAGGCATTTGATTTGTTTCCATAAGATTGACCAATTTCAGTAAGGTATAACAAAATCACAACTTCTATTGTGAAGCTGGAAAATATAAAAGTTTGACGCATCAATGAAAAAAGATATGTTCAACTGAAAAGTTTGTAAAGCGTGGGTCGACTTTATTTATCACTAGTACAGTTGCACAAACTCTAGTTCCAAACCCTATGCAGCTCAATGTCTTGTTGCTAACTCTAACCTTGTCATACTTCCTGGAAATTCAATTTCTCATGACGACAACAATCATCTCTCACTACAAGAAATCCTCAAATTGGCACAAGATGTTCAATAAATGTAATTGTGTTCTTTTCAGCTTTTATTCACAAGAACCTGAATTACCTTTTTTATTCTTTATGTTATTAATTCTCTTTTCCCTTTTATTTTAAACATTCATCGCTTTCTGGACGCCACTTTTAAAAATACTTATAGTCAACAATTTTGATCATGCAGACGCTTCCCAAGAATATGTACCATTTAAAGCATCTGGGGTGCATCGGTAATGTTAGTTGACTCGTTAATTTCACTAGTTCTAAGCTGAAAGTCAGATCCACATAAAACACGGATGAGCAAATTATCTGGATTTTTCGCATTCAAAATCAAGAAAACAAATATCTTGGTGCCTTTATTATTTCTTTGTTTGTGCGTGTGTGTGATTTGGATTTTTAACGTAGCTTTAACAATTGTTTAGTCATATCGCTACGATGTCGGCAGTGTGACAGTTTATAGTTATGTCTAGCACTGAGGCATTATGCCGCAGACATGTAGCATGATATCACACATTATCCTGACACCAGGCCAACCAGTCCTAACACTAACTTCTAAATGCTGAACGCCAAGCGAGGCAGCTGTTAGTATTAAAAACATTAAGTCTTTGCTATGACTCTACTGGGATTTTAACCCATTACCTCCCGCATCAGAGGCACATACTCTAACCACTAGGCAGCCGAAGTGGTCTCAGTGTTTTTATTTTTTAAAATATGGATCTGTTTAGCTATTAAAGTTTGTGTCAAATTTCACAATACATGTACTAGGAATCACATATTTGTTGCATTAATATCCTCCAAATAATAATTTATATAAGATCGTCAATTTATGGCCATGTCAAAGTGTGTACAATTTCATGGCTCTAAATTTAATAGCCCCTATTTCTTTCTTCGGTACGAAAACTGGTCCCTCAGATAATTATTTTAATTCACAGATATGGCATGAGATATAGCCAATACCATGAAAATGATTCAGTGCAAATATTTACATTTATGGATGTACAGTGTACCAATTAACATGAGCACAATGGTCACTTTTGCTACACCAAAACAAAATCAAAGAATAGAAAAGTGTTGAGAAGCTTTCTTTATTAACTGTTCTAACTATACAGCCATCCTCCTTGAACATAAAATTAGCATATACAATTACAACCAGCTTTAGTGAAACAGCTTGAAGAGGATATTATATATATATAGTTATAGTCTATATAGTTGGTGTCTTATCAGTGTATATATATATATATATATGTCTTATCAGTGTAGGATATAATCATAGATTTTATAGCATAATGGAAGTCAATGCAAACTACTACAAAGCAAATTATAAATTTTACCACCTTACCTGCCAACTACAAAGAAAGCAATGCTTTAGATAAATGTATAGCTTCATTTCATCAGTGCAAGTTCAATACGCTACAGGCCCCAACTAAGATCATTTGAATACAAAAATATGTTCTAATGTATAAAAATATTTATGAAATTTTAAATGAAAGAAATAAATTTATGAACTTGAGCAAAAACAATAAGAATAAATTACAGCTCAAAATTACATATAATTTAGTCAAATTTGTAAGAGAAATTCCCACATGACAATCTACAAAATATGACATTAGGTACTTTACTTGCCCCGTGCTAGTACACTTGTTATTGGCTGTAGATCATGAGATAATTATCATTAAGTAATTAAGTAATTAATACCCTTTATTAATTGTAGGTTATCACATGATAGTCATTAATTATTCAACCCTGGACTTATATAATAATACACCACCCATCGACTGTATGTCATTAGTCAAAAGTCTTGAAGAGACGAAAGGGGAGATATGGACATATCCAACTGACATAACACAAGTACCTCTGAAGAGTGGTTTAACGAAACATTATAACCGTCAGCTAATTAGAACTTTACTGGAACGAAATGAAATATTCAAGTTGTACTCCTGGAATAAGTATTTAAAGCAGTACTGACTTTAGTCTGTTCATGGATAATACATCAACAAATGAGAGCCAGTAATGCCTATAATTGTCAGCACAAAACGCATATACGAATATAAGCCAAAAAGACGTCCTTGGAACTTGACAAGCCAGACTCAATTCATTTGGGATAAAATGCTTGGTGAATATATGGGCCTTTACCCTGTCAATGTTAACTCTCACAACCCTTTTACAATGGACCTATCTTACATTTTGCTCAAGAAAACAAATATTTACAGATGAAATGGACAACACAAGTTAAGGATAACATGGTAAGCACATTTCTGAGTTCTGTCCATCAATCTGTGTAATCAAAAACTCGACTATCATGAAAGCTTCTGTTTTTATTTTTTTCTACAAAAAGAACTGGTCAAAAAAGACCAGGTTAAATCACCTTTCGCACGTGTACAAAATATAAATAAATAACATTTATATATACACAGAGGGCATAACATTAACCTGGCCAACAATAAAAAAGGATAATGTAAAATATAACGACAACCTTAAATTATTGGTTATTTAGTTATGCTCTTCCAAGTTGGTATGTTAACAACAGCTCAATGAAATGGAATGTGGTAACCATGGAAATGGATACCATAAAGATAATGATTTTCATAGATGATCAAAGAACACGTAACAGCAAATAAAAAACACCCATTTCTGTGTCAGATGATTTACAATACAAGTTGATGTCGAAATTTCTCAATTTAAGAGCTTAGAGCAAGAAGACAAACATTAAAATGTTACACAGAAACTATAGATAATACAAAAAATGAATAAAGGCTATTGATTCCTATATACATAATACAATTACAAACAAACGAGTCATAAAGTCATTATTAATGCATTAAAATGTTTCTATATAAAGCCATAAAACAATACCAGTTTCAAAAAGCATACATGTGACAGAACTTACCTTTGTGAACAAAATTAATCGTACTTTATGCAGAAAAAAAGTATACCCAAAAGTACAATGCATATTTACAAAACAATTTGTACAAGATCTCTTTGTAAATTTACTCTAGGATTAGGAAGTTATTTGACCAAACTGAACTTAAACATCAAGTAACTTGAAGCATATCAAAGTAAGAAAAAAAAAAGACATTTCTTGGTTAAATGGCTAACATGACCCACTCAGTCAAAGCAAAATTTATTCACCTGAAAATATAATTTCTTGTTTGGAAAGCATTACATCAACCAAGTAAAGCAGATACTCACTTCAAAATGTTCTACTCTCCTGTCGATTTCACTAGTATTCTTCAAGTCTGAATCATTCATGATAAAATGTTCTACTCTCCTGTCAGTCAAGATTATTGCAGCAAATATACAACTGAATGTAATTTATAATGAAGAACTATATTCAGTACTCTATAAAGGTCTCATACCAAATATTATCAAATCCAAAATACTTCTAAATAAAGGTCTCGTACCAAAAATTATCAAATCCAAAATACTTCTAAATAAAGGTCTCATACCAAAAATAATCAAATCCAAAATATTTCTAAATAAAGGTCTCATACCAAAAATTATCAAATCCAAAATATTCCTTCAATTTTTAACTTCTAAAATGGACAGGTATTAAGTATGAATATACGTCCACACGTCAAAAATTATCAAATCCAAAATATTTCTAAATAAAGGTCTAATACCAGAAACAATCAAATCCAAAATATTTCTTACATTTTTAACTTCTAAGATGAACGGGGGTATTAAGCCCACACACAAAACAAAAAAAAAGTTAGGTTCTCATTTATTATATATGGAATATTAAATGTTATGCACATTTAGACTCCATTTTTAACAGGACATTTTCCAGCCATGATAGAAAAACATACCAGGAGATGTTAATTCAACAAAACTTTGCTGCTATCATTTGGTCAAGCTGACATCGTTATCAGACTTATTTGCTATCAAACTATACATCAACATAAATTAGAAACAATGATTCTACAAGCATGATTCATAATCAGTTAAAAATTATGCAACGATTGATACCATGCCATTCCAAGTTATATCAATTAAAGGAGACCAGATGATTTATGCAACAATGAAGCATTTCTGTTCCAACGCCTTCTAATACTTCCTCAAGGTAATGGACATTTCAAATAAACAAGGGAAATAACTGTAATAATATGAATGTTTAGTAATTGTATCGAGTTGATGTTCTGTATCAGACTATCACCTATAACAATTTTTCTAAGATTTTTATTGTGAGAAGGTAGTGAATACTTTCCATCTAAATCTGTACCCCCATAAAGTGTTACGTTCTTACACTAAATTTTCTTTGTCTATTCAGACTTGGAAAATGATGCTCTACATTACTGTACAATATTAAAAGATTGCCTTCAAATCCAAAACAAAGATCTCTTATTCTTTTGATGCCATTAAACACTAAAATATGTAATCTTAAAGCATGCCATGTGGTGTTCAGTTTAAAATTACTTCTAATCGAACCTTGCATGAAACAGTTAATACAATGTCATGTTACTTAAATCTGTTATTAGTACAGTTGTCTCCCATTGTACAGAAAGAAGAATGTAATGAAAATATAGGTGGCAACATGTGACCCTGTAGAGAGAAAAAATGTTTTACAGGTCTCATTACTTTGCCAGTGGTTAATAATATTCAAGTAAATGATACAATTTTGTTTTTCTTGGATTAAACAATATTGTTCAGCACACGATAGGCTATACCTGGCATATTTAGTGAAGGAAGAGCATCGCAAGAGCCAACCAACTACTGGAAGTTAACGACAAATTTTCTCACATATTCACCTTGAGATTAGTTTGTGTGATCGGAAGTGAGATGTGAGTGACCTGTGAAGGTGAATACTGACATCAACTCGATAACCTAACGATACAAATGGCCTTGTCATTTTTCATTCAAGTATTAATATTGCAGATCATAATAACAATAATTAGGTCACAGAAACATTTTCCTTTCAATGATTAACACTGCAGATCATAAGAACAATAATTGTCACAGAAACATTTTATTTGGTGGCATATGAACTAACAATCCTATGAGCTACCAGAACTTTTTTACAAATAGTTCAAATCCTGGGCTGTGAGCAAAAATATAAAACATTTCCTGGAAAATGCCCGTGACTTACAATTATACACATAATGTTGGAATGCATTTCATTAATCCGATATGTGAAAAATTACTTAAAGAAAGTTCATCTCTTTCAACAGCTTATTATGCATCAAGATGTGAAAACAGTAATTGAAATGTATCTTAAATTTTGTTTAGATGTTCACATTAAGATGTTAACATGCTTTTATTATACACCAGTTTCATGTAATCATTCAATGCCTGACCGTATTACACAGTTGGAATAAGTATGCCTATATCAACCGATAAACAATTCAAGAACCTTGCATGTTATTTTTATCTACATGCATTAAAAAAATCAATTATCACGAATAACATAACATAAATTAGACCTTGCCAACTTTGTAGTTGTCCTCAATGTTGTGTAGTCCAATGATATCACTTGTTAAAAAGATTCTATCCATTCAGACGAGATCAATGAATAATGATCACTTTAACATTATTCACACACTGTTTGTTCAATGGTATAAAAAGGTGAACAAAACAGTTTACAACAAAGTCTTCAGGCAAAAGCATGGTCAAATAAACTGCCATCAAAATGAAAATAGAAAATTCCCAGACATATTTTCAAAACACAAAATAAACTTTTATTCAGAACTGTGGGCTCAATTGACACCATCAAGTACATTCGGAAACAAATATAATGGGACATGAGGAAGGAAATTTATATAAATCGTCAAGGGACAGTCAACGACTGTGTGCATTTAGATTGATAAATATGGATGCAATGGATCTATTCATCACTATAATGAAAATGAAATAAGAATAGAAAGAGAATGAATCAATCAAAGAATCAATTTATGAAATTAAAACATGAGTGCCAATTATTATTTATAAATGAAAAACATGAAAGCAAAATTTATTTATAGATTGGGATTTGAATATATATGCATTGCTTATTAGTAAATAACATCTGCTTTATCAAATTTGTTTTACTTACAAAACAGAAAAACGTGGAGAAATAATGAATCAACTTACACTTGTCACCTACATCACACTTTCACATTAGCTAAATACAATGTAATTACACATTTGTTCAAAATATAAATTGACATAAGGCTTCTGCCTGGAAATGGTACATCTCTACTTGAAAATGACGACAAGGCTACAATGAGAGCCAATGATTTGTGCTAACAAAAATATAAAGACTTCTACATGTTTAGAGTTTCTTTGTAAAGGTAGTACTGTACTGGATACATTCATAGTTTATTGATTTTAAAATGTATTCTGGTCATATCCTGTGCTATAATATTTGCACAATATAACCTTTGAATAAAACCAATCTTCTTCAATTAGTAATAATTGGAAATAAATTTTAAATCTCTTGATCTCTTCAATCATAATAAAAAATATTTAAAATGAAACAGGAATGAACAAACTGCTGTCAAACAATTACAGAAAGTCTTATGTTCACACCCATCTATGATTGAAATCTACAATCTTTCCCGTACCTAAACTCACTGTAATTCTCTTGTTCTATATTCAACCAAATGTTCTCGTTACAATGCAGTTATTGAATTTGCAAAATTTCACTGCAGCAACACTTTCCACATACTTGCATAATTGAGCAGTCAGAAATAATTTGAATGAAGCAATAAACTATGACTTTTATCCCAATTAGACAAAAAAAGGTCTGCTAAACTTCCGATTGCGATGGAGGCATCGGTTTGTTCCCGCCTTTACCTCCTCTTTTCTCTCCATACAATCCAATAAATGAGCCATCCTCATTGAACTTTGAGACATCAAAATCCCCACCATATTCTTCTGTCATGTCATCACTGTCATAGTTAACACTCTCTGGGAGGGAGATGTCATCTTTGGGTGGCTTTTCGTCATCGTAGCTGTCATTGCTGAATGTGAGAGGATATACATTAGTGTTAGATTTCATTGTAATGTATCTCATTCTCGTTAAAGGCTATCCTATACTGTATTTTGATTTATATCTACCCATTATCTCATTCTTGTTAAAGGCTACCCTATACTGTATTCTGATTTATATCTACCCTTTATCTCATTCTAGCTAAAGGCTATCCTATACTGTATTCTTATTTATATCTACCCTTTATCTCATTCTTGTTAAAGGCTACCCTATACTGTATCTTGATTTATATCTACCCTTTATCTCATTCTTGTTAAGGATTATCCTATACTGTATTTTGATTTATATCTACCCTTTATCTCATTCTCGTTAAAGGCTACCCTATACTGTATTTTGATTTATATCTACCCTTTATCTCATTCTCGTTAAAGGCTATCCTATACTGTATTCTGATTTATATCTACCTGTTATCTCATTCTTGTTAAAGGCTATCCTATACTGTATTTTGATTTATATCTACCCTTTATTTCATTCTCGTTAAAGGCTATCCTATACTGTATTCTGATTTATATCTACCCATTATCTCATTCTCGTTAAAGGCTATCCTATATTGTATTCTGATTTATATCTACCCATTATCTCATTCATGTTAAAGGCTATCCTATACTGTATTCTAATTTATATCTACCTGTTATCTCATTCTTGTTAAAGGCTATCCTATACTGTATTTTGATTTATATCTACCCTTTATCTCATTCTCGTTAAAGGCTATCCTATATTGTATTCTGATTTATATCTACCCATTATCTCATTCTTGTTAAAGGCTATCCTATACTGTATTCTAATTTATATCTACCTGTTATCTCATTCTTGTTAAAGGCTATCCTATACTGTATTCTGATTTATATCTACCTGTTATCTCATTCTTGTTAAAGGCTATCCTATACTGTATTTTGATATATATGTACCCTTTATCTCATTCTTGTTAAAGGCTATCCTATACTGTATTCTGATTTATATCTACCCATTATCTCATTCTTGTTAAAGGCTACCCTAAACTGTATTTTCACAGATGTTAAAGGCTACCCTATACTGTATTCTGATTTATATCTACCCTTTATCTCATTCTCATACTGCAATTTGATTTATACCTACTCTATATTTCATTCCAATTTATATCAGAAAAAGTGAGGCCCAGAGTGATCTAAAGCGCTCTTAGTTACGCATCACTGCCATCTCACCTCTGTCTGCATGGGTTCGAGTCTCAGATTCGGCCAATGTCATTATGTGAGAAAGCTTGCTAGTAGCTTCTCGTGGATCGGGGGTTCTTTCTCCAACATTAACACTGGCCGCCATGAACAGACTATCATGTGCTGAAAAATGGTGTTAAACCCTAATACAACAACAACGATGTCTGCAGTGTGCCATTTTATAGTGATGTCTAGCACTGGTCATCAAGTCTAACCTAGTCGCATTTTCTTGGCACATGATTGACCAGTCCTAACACTAACCACTTATTGATGAATGCCAAGTGAGGCAAACCACTAGATTTCCTGAGTGTTCTGACTATTTTAAAAATAAACCCATGATTATTACTGTTTCAAAATAAATTATAATGTCTTTACTGCATGTTCAAAAACTGAATCAATATCTTCTTAAAATTGTTATCACTGTAATAAATTTGTTAACAGTTGTTACACAAGAGTTAGATCAAGTGATTACCGTGTTTATCATTTAACAGGTGTTGACTCGAAATTGATCTTGTACATGACTTATTACTTTTCATTCATAGTAACACTGGAAATTTTTCAAACAGTCTGAGGTTGACAACATAAACAATGTTGGATGTCAGCTCAATGCCGCTTTGATTTGGTGTCAATTAGCTGTCATAACTCTTTTGTTGAAAACACCAAGCTGATATGTCCATCCATTCAGAAGCAGTAATGACGAGTATTAAGATGGCTACAAAGATGTCCGAAATAGATGGCAAGTTGAAACCATTCATTTATGACCAACATGACATCATAAATCTTTTAGTGACAACTCCTTTTAAAAATGACCAGCCATTAGGTAGAAATAGTAATAATGTTTTCAAGATGGCTGCAGTAATGGATGTCAGATCAACATTTTTTTTTAGGACCAAGACATCACTAGAGGTCTGTCTGTGAAAACCACATGTTCATCGGACTAGCAATAACAATGTTGCAATATTTACATGTCCATTAGCACCATTGTATATTAGGGCCAAGTAGACCATGTGATGAATAAGTGCAAAGTTTCACGGCAATACTTGAAGGACAACATAGATCATTTCTTGAGTTCAATGAAAAACTAAAAACAAGATACCAAATAGCAAGAGACTTAAGTGGGCCATGCCTGTTGAAATATACAAAAGGTCTGATGTAAGATGAGGCTTTCTTCATCACAGAGATCCATCATCATATACGGAAATAAACACGCTAATTCTCAAGAACAGATCTCCTTGATTTTTACTGTGTCTAATGGCTCATCAACACATTCAAGATTATATTTATGCCAAGGCAACTGGAATAAAATATGTCATCTGGTGATACACCAAGGAATTATATATTTGGGCTTTTCTGGGTATGATAGGAACCCATCACCCTTTCGTAACAAATCCAGCATTTGAAACAATGACTTAACAATACATAGTTTCATGACAATAATTCCTGTCGCCATCATTGTGTAATGCATAGTGTAGGATAATAAATTTACCATTGCTATCATTTTCAAATGCATAGCAGAGAACAATAACCTTACCATAGCTACCAATCTTTAATGCAATACTTGACCATTGCTATCGTTCAATACCGTATAGTGCTGACATTAATTCTACCATTGCTGACATAAAATGATGCCAAGAAAATGACGTCAAGAAAATGATGCCATTAACTGTTGAATTGGGTGAGATGTCAAGCATTACTTACACTCTGCCGACATCGTGGAATCCACTGTCCTTGAGTTCCTGTTCAGGGTCATGACCTGCCTGGTGTTCCTTTTTGTCCACTGAATAACAGAAACAAAGCCATTATTTTACTCAGAATTCTGTTCATTACTGGCTTGCCTAGTAAAAGCTGGAATATTTCTTGACAAGAATAACCTGTATGTTGACTTTTCTGTAACACAAGAAAAATCGCGGTGAAACCAAGAAAAAGTCTGAAACCATTGTGCTTGATAGTCCAGGACATGCAAGCAAGAGGAATGCACACATTTGCAAGTGGACTAAGTTATGTCTTTATGAATATTCTGCTGAAAATGTTGATCAGTCAGATCATTCATGTTGGGCTATAATTAGGAAAACAAAAGTTACAAAGCAAATAACTCAATGATGTTTTGCTCACATTTAAAAAAGATTCCTCTAACCACAAATGATAGATATAGACCTCTTGTACAGACATTGTGAACAGGTGAAATTTTACAAAATGACATATTATCAAGCCATCATACTAACTGTCATACATTATTATATCAATATTACCAAACACTGAATCATACTGTCATACATTATTATATCAATATTACCAAACACTGAATCATACTGTCATACATTATATCAATATTACCAAACACTGAATCATACTGTCATACATTATTATATCAATATTACCAAACAATGAATCATACTGTCATACATTATTATATAAATATTACCAAATACTAATCATACTGTCATACATTATTATATCAATATTACCAAATACTAATCATACTGTCATACATTATTATATCAATATTACCAAATACTAATCATACTGTCATACATTATTATTTCAATATTACAAAATACTGAATCATACTGTCATACATTATTATTTCAATATTACGAAATACTGAATCATACTGTCATA
Organism: Unio delphinus; assembly: GCA_029339505.1. NCBI lineage: Eukaryota > Metazoa > Mollusca > Bivalvia > Unionida > Unionidae > Unio > Unio delphinus. Next base: position 15,985,758 of record JAQISU010000210.1, on the reverse strand, counting down.
CATTATTATATCAATATTACCAAATACTGAATCATACTGTCATACATTATTATATCAATATTACCAAATACTGAATCATACTGTCATACATTATTATATCAATATTACCAAATACTGAATCATACTGTCATACATTATTATACATGTATCAATATTACCAAATACTAAATCATACTGTTATTATTTCAATGTTCAACATAATAGCTCTGATATCGATTCAGTGTTTTATTTGTTACACGTGACTAAAGGCAGTACAACTAACTTGTCTGAATCAATACTTATAAATGTAGCAATTCTATGATAGTCTGCATCCCATCTGTATATTAAGTTCTATAATACAGACCAAAATGTTATGGCAATAGGGCCATCGCTGTTTTAAATCCGTGATATAAATTAGGAACAATATCTATTCCAAAAAGGAAACATTGTAGTACAAATAATCATATGCCAACAATAGAAAATTTTGGTGAAACAGCATTGGTCATAACAGAAACTTGCAACTTTCTTGCAATCAAGTTATTTTTGCATTAAATGTTCAAGTAGATTTTTGGTTATTATTTATATTTTCCTTACAACATAAATTAGCTGCTGTTTTATTTTATCAGACTCCTGACATAATCACCTAGGATATAATGTTTACAGTTTTATTTTTTATCAGACTCCTGACATAATCACCTAGGATACAATGTTTACAGTTTTATTTTTTATCAGACTCCTGACATAATCACCTAGGATACAATGTTTACTGCCTGTCAATGTTTGCAAGTTTTTCAATGACAGTCTGTAAATTTTAAACTATTCATTTTTATAAATTAATACATCTATATGACTGCTTAATAAAAGATTCATTCTTTTCTTTAAGCCTGTATTTTTTTTCCTTCAAATGAAGTAAACCTTTATTTTAAACTATAACTTGTATCACCTAGAGTATTTGTATCTAATGTAAATACTGCTCCTTATTTTCAACATCTTTACATCTGTCCTCATTAACATACACCATTTGTATGTCCCGTTGATTGGAAAGCTTCATATTTCACTGTTACTGATATCTTACCATTTTACTTTGATCTAATTGGTTTTTGATATCGCTGGTCAATTTGCCTTTTAAACCCCCAAAAAATACAACCTACTGCATGGAGTAAAATAGCCTAAAAGCACTGGTGCACCATTAAAAAAAAAAAAAACAATCCTTGAAATAAAGTATCACCAGGAAAAAGCCAAAGTTTGCAAGTTTATAGTTTGTAGAACATATCACTGATAACACTGAAACAATTTTTAAAATTACATTATTTATTTTCAAATGCTTGTTTACCAACAGAACTGATCAATAATATTTTTGGTCTAAAGAAACAATGTCTGAAGTTGGTAAACCACAATAGCTAGTCCTTTTCATTGCCACAATATTTTGTAGATGTCTGCACAATATATCCAGTTGACTTTATGAATAATTTTATCATGTACATGGTAGTAGCAGTATAAAGCAGTATCGTTATGATCCCAGAAATGTTTCACTAAATGTATCAAATATATGATCTTGTACACTGAGATGAAAGTAGCATTAACAATCAGCTCAAGATACCCTTACTATGACATTATAGACAAAGATAAAAAAAACTTTATATGAGCTAGATGGATGGACGGAAGGCGATAATACATGTTGCAGTACCCAAATCTAGACTAGTACAAGCAATGCGAAAAACAATTGGAGTTTAATTGGGATTAATGCTTTTCTCATGTATTCAAGTCTGGTTACTATGGTAATGACAAAAAAAAATTATTAGCTCAACTAATATTTTCTATTATGGTTAAACAGTAGCAGTGTAAATGTAAGACATGAAAATGAGAACTTAAAGAAATGATGTATTAGTTACCATCTGCCCCTTTAACAATTATTTCTCAGCAAATTTGTCAGAATTTCACTTTTTTATAAAGTCTCATGTCAATATTTCTTTTTAGATGACAATATTACTGAATTTATAGACAGCTAAACATTATACATACCTGGGTAATTACCACCACGGTTTCTATGGAGATAACAAACAATGAGGGCAACAATAACGAACAGCACAAGAATGCCGATGATAAGGGCAATGTACCAAAGGTCTAATTCAGCAACTATCACTGGAGCAGGAGCTGAAAGTATAAAAGCATACAATAATAAGTTCATTTTGTCTTTACAATTAACTAGCATGTAATTGCAATATGAGACTTATGATGATACAACTAAAATAAAAAAAACAATTACTGAGTGAAAGTATGTCAAATATGATGAATAACGACTCCCCAAAATGATATCTCTTAGTACAGTGTTTTTCAACCTTTGTATTGGAACGGAACCCTTGGGAGCAATTAGATTGCTCGCGGAACCACATGCAGTGACACAAGAAAACACCTACCGATACAGGTGTATGTGTGTAACACTGTAATTGTAGCCGAAATAAAAAATAAACTCGTGTGGCCAGAATAGCCAGAATAGCCGATATTACTAGCGAAGTTATTTTATTGTTACCCGTTAGCAGCAGTTTGCTGTAGCAAACATTTCAGTGCGAACGTGTGCTTGGTGATTTCTACGAAGCAGCTGAGTTAATTTTCCGTATGTTCGAGAGAGTTCATCTTCGACAGACAAAAGTTGTTCTCGTTTCTTGTGTTTGATGAGGGTCATAGCAGATAATCCAATCTCGCACATCTATGAAGTTAAAAACTGCAACAGAAGTCGCAAAGTTTTCTCAGCGATAGCCGGGTACTCGTTTTCAACTAGTAACCAAAACACATCCAAGTTCAACTCTGCATGTTTTAGCTTCAGCATTCTGTCATTCACAACGCTAACGAGCTCCTCCTCTTCCTTCAAAGTAAACTGTCCTTGGCACAGTTCAAATTCTATAAACAGGTTTCTAATCCAGTCGTACTGGTCAACAAATATAGACAGAAAATATTTGCTGAGACTATTCAACAGAGCATCAAAATGGGTCACAATCAATTGAAGAATTTCTTGGTAATATTTTGAACAACACTGGGAAACATTTCTAAATTTCCAGCAGATGCATGCTTCTTCCAAATTACCAGTTTCTTCAGAAATGAATTTATTCTGTCAGTTGAATTCAAGAGGTTTTCATGTCTGCTTTGCATTCCACTGTTCAATTCATGCAACATATCGGCCAGATAAGCTAGTTTGGAACACCAAAACTAGTTACTCAGTACTTCTTCAAAACCTTTAAAGTTTTCACGAGAACAGAACATCAGCATCTCCTCTCTCAGATCGTAGAAACGAGAAAACTTTTCCACGAGACAGCCATCATATGTCCGTGTGTTGCATGAATGTGACATGGTCCGTTTCCATGCTTTCACAAAGTTTAGCGAACTGGCGAACATTTCTGTGATCTAATCTTCATATAATTAACAATTTTCACCACCATGTACAGCACAGACTTTAACTCGGCTCCATCTGTTTTAGCAGCTAGTGTTACTCTGTGGATAAAACAGTGTGTGACCATGATAGCTGGATTCATCTTTCGCACCAGCAAGACAAAACCTTTGACATTTCCCGTCATGGCAGGGGAACCATCCGTACAAATGACAACTGTTCAAGTCATATGACTGCGAATATTGAATTGACGTCAAATATGTCTTGTCCTTTTATTGTTTCTGGCAACTCATAACAGCAGAAAAAATCTTCAACAATAGCTCCATGGTCAATAAAACGTACAAACCCGCTGATATCAGTGCTTTTATCCATTTGCAGTGCAAAGAATCCACATGTCTTTATCTTCGCTAAAACATGACTTTCAATGTCGCTGGACATATCTGAAATGTGTCTGCTTATCATAAGGTCTGACAGTGGAATCTTGCTGATGTTAGATACGGCACTCTCTGCAAACATAATTCTCACAATTTCTCGGCATGCAGGTAAGATTACGGTTTTGGCAAGGGTATGCGATTTCATTTTCTTTGCAACAATCTCCGTGACAGCATAACTTGCTTCTTGAGCTTTGCCACTTATCTTGAAGTTTTTCTCGAATGTAGCAGTTTGTTTTTTTATTCAAGCTTAGTGCCCTCTCAAAGTACGCCACATTCTTGTGCGCTACATCTGGATGTTTAGTTGTTAAGTGTCTCTTCGAATTAGCTGGTGCCATGGCACTATTGGCAAGCTTTTCCCCGCAGACAACACAGAGCAGTAAGGGGCAGTCTGGATCTCCTGTCCAAGTGAATCCCATAGCTAAGTAATTCTCACTGTACTGACAAACTTTAAGATTAAGATCGACAACATCAATTTGTGGTACGTTCGGTTCACATGACAAGCTACTAGCTGTAGCTTCAGTCGACTGCTCCTGAGTTTTAGTTTGGTCATCAGCTGTGGCATTGTCTAATTTTCTCTTCTTAACAAATCAGCCCATGGTTGCGCAAAAACAAGTGTTATGAAAATTAATTCAAACGCTAAACACTCATTAGGACAATGGAAACAGTAATTAAGTGGATAAACAATGACTAATTACTGCACAGTTCTGGTACTGCCAGACTTGGTCCCTGGCAATTTCGGCCGTTATTTTTATATTTGTACTGGCCACCGGTGGAACCCGTCTGGCGTTCACGAAACCCTTAGGTTCTGCGGAACCCCAGTTGAAAAACACTGTCTTAGTAACAGGCTACCTCATTATAAGGGTTATATTCATGCAGTAACAGTATCACAGGATTTTTGCATTGTTCTATCCTATGCCCACTAAATCTTGATATTGTGCATCCCTCTGTTCACATTTATTCAACTAAAACGTTTTTAAGTGGATGTCAATCTGAATTCATGTTGGAGCCACCAAAAACCACAGTTGCTAATAGTGATAAAATAATACGATGACAAGAATATTCACTTTAAAACAATGCAGCTGACAAAGTAAACATTTAAGCTGTGGCTTTTGGACATTAATCTGTACCGGAAAATACTATTACATAAATTTCCACCTCATGCCCCATACCCCTTTTGTTATCTCATTTTCCTACAAACTGAGGGAATATTTTTAAAAAGTATGCACATTTAGCTATATATGGCACATAATCAGCATAAAATGTTCAAGTGGTAATAATAAAGGCTAAAATTCTCATATAGATCAATTAAAGTCAATAGATGGTCAGTGAATATATATAGGACAGTTAATCATTAAAACCATGACACTTGTATTAAGAGGGAATTTTGACTGGCAACTATGCCTGTGCCAGTATTGATGTGTAATTGCCTTTTATTCCATAATATTAGCACGATTACCATAGGTTTGTAAAACTGGGGTGTACTGCAAACCTCTGAACTTCTCTAAAGCCAATGATTGCATTTAGAACTTACCTCGTGCATCTTGAGATGTCTCGATGTTGTGGGCCGATCGGTTTATACGCGAATGGGCTTATACGCGAGTAAATACGTTAGTTGTCTAAAAACTGAAAACTATATGGACAGCAAAAATATAAGTGCAACAGCAACAACATTTAGTGCTGGTATATATGTGTATGTGTGTACACAACCAACACAGCAGAATGAATCAAGATCATTATTGTATTATCACTGAACAGCTCCCTTATTTTCCCTTTATATACACACACAATGCTGAATAACACAGACCAATGTATGTTTACAAGTTTATAGACAACACTAAACAACTCCTTATTCTCCCTTAATTTATATACACACACAATACTGAATAACCAAAACACATAAACAGCAAATAAAGATCTATGCTGACTGATATTTGTACAAACTAGAATCAGACAGACGACTGTAATGTATGGGTATACATGGTTACTCTAATCTGCTATAGTTATGCATACAACAGCAAATAAAGAATTTTGGGGGATTGTAGCAGTATTTCAGTTACATATGACTGATCAGCCATAAAAAGTTGAATTTATTTAACAAAGTTGTAGAACAAATGTAACACACAAAGTAATATTATTGTTAGGTTAAAGTATACATATCATTAAAAGAGATTACTGTACATTTATAAACATATTGAACTCTTGATCAAAGATAGAACTGTTTAATAAAACTTAAAAGTTGCTCTTAGTAATTGATTATAATCGATGATCAGTTGGTTTAAACATATTGAACTCTTGATCAAAGATAGAACTGTTTAATAAAAATAAAAATTTGCACTAGTAATCGATTAGAATCGATCAGTTGGTTAAGGGGAACCAATTATCGATTATGAATTTCTAACCTATTCCCATCACTAGTTATACATACAACATGATATCTAGGTCTATGTGTAAGAATTGATCACCAGCAGTTATACATACAACATGATATCTAGGTCTATGTGTAAGAATTGATCACCAGCAGTTATACATACAACATGATATCTAGGTCTATGTGTAAGAATTGATCACCAGCAGTTATGCATACAACATGATATCTAGGTCTATGTGTAAGAATTGGATCACCAGCAGTTATACATACAACATGATATCTAGGTCTATGTGTAAGAATTGATCACCAGCAGTTATACATGCAACATGATATCTAGGTCTATGTGTAAGAATTGGATCACCAGCAGTTATACACACAACATGATATCTAGGTCTATGTGTAAGAATTGGATCACCAGCAGTTATACATACAACAGCAAATCTGAAGCTCTACTATTCTCTGCTGCAGCTATATAATTGAAAGACATAAAGAAACTTGGACAAAATTGAATCCATATAACTTACTTGGGTAAATAATTTCAGTGAAGAGTTCCGTGCTGATGATTCTTTGGTCGAATTCGTGGTACACTCTCACTGACAGATTTCCCATCAGTTGCGGGAACAGCTTATCTTCATGTACAAGTGTACTTGTGTCGATAACGATATGCGTGTTACCCATGCTGAGCTTAATTATTTGTGACCAGATGCCCAATGGGAACTGATCTGGGTATTTTTTTCCCCCAATATACCAGTCATATCGAAGGTTTCCCTGCTCCAAAGGATCTGTTTGTGCTGAGATCGTAAAATTGATGATGTCCCCTGGCTGTACCTTCAGATTATTTGGTAAACCAGTCAAGATGTTGATTGGATCTATTATAATAATAATAATAATAATAATAATAATAATAATAATAATAATAATAATAATAATGAGGATGATACTGATAACAATAATATTAATAATGATAATAAGAATAATAATAATAATAATAATAATAAAAATATTAAAAAAAGATGTTTCAAAAACATACAAAATTTAAAATTTGTCTGTTGACTTTTAACTGCAAAATATGCACTTTTAAACTTAAAAATGGAGGAGAGTTATTACTTCTAAATCTGCCTGATGCTTACCGAGTACTGTGAGGCATGCATCCCCAAATGTGATCCCCACAATGTCTGGTTTCGGATTCGGGCCGTACTCTCGGAAATTATACACGAGACACTGCATACACATTGTGTCAATCTTCTTTACATTTGGAATTGTCAACTGTCTTAAATCAGCTGAGAAATGAAACTTGTTGTCTGGATAAAAAAAAAATAGATAAAGCAAGTAAATAAATAAATACATGGAACCAGTAAATACATAAACGGAACAAGTGAATGAGAAAATATCACATAACAGTGAAGAACAATATATGTGCCAATGCCTGAACTTTTTACCTAGGTAATCATATGGAATATCTTCTGGCTCTAGGTTTAACTTGATATTATCCAAACCATTCAATGAAGTCCAGTCTAAACAATGCCATGTTGTCTAGTCTAAACCATTCCATGTAATCTAATCTAAACAATTCCATGTGGTCTAGTCTAAACAATTCCATGTAGTCTAGTCAAAACCATTCCATGTTGTCTAATCCAAACAATTCCTTGTTGTCTAGTCTAAACAATTCCATGTTATCTAGTCTAAACCATTCCATGTTGTCTAACCTAAACCATTCCATGTAGTCTAATCTAAACAATTCCATGTAGTCTAATCTAAACAATTCCATGTTGTCTAGTCTAAACAACTCCATGTTGTGTAGTCCAAACCATTCCATGTGGTCTAGTCCAAACCATTCCACGTTTCTAGTCCAAACAATTCCATCTTGTCTAGTCCAAACCATTCCATGTTGTGTAGTCCAAACCATTCCATGTTGTGTAGTCCAAACCATTCCATGTGATCTAGTCCAAACAATTCCATGTTGTCTAGTCCAAACCATTCCATGTTGTCTAGTCCAAACAATTCCATGTTGTCTAGTCCAAAACAATTCCATGTTGTCTGTCCAAACCGTTCCATGTTGTCTAGTCTAAACCATTCCATGTTGTCTAGTCCAAACCGTTCCATGTTGTCTAGTCTAAACCATTCCATGTTGTCTAGTCCAAACCATTCCATGTTTTCTAGTTAAAACAATTCCATGTTGTCTAGTCCAAACCATTCAATGTTGTTTAGTCCAAACAATTACATGATGTCTAGTCCAAACCATTCCCTGTTGTCTAGTCCAAACAATTACATGGTGTCTAGTCCAAACAATTACATGGTGTCTAGTCCAAACAATTCATTGTTGTCTAGTGAGTTGTCAATATCTCAGGATGTAAAGCTTGTTTGAAATTTTCCTTTTTACAGATGAAGTCAGAAAACAAAGAGAGGACCATTTTCTATAATGAACGCAATTATTTATCTACAAATAAAACTAAAGAAAATAAAAGCAGGAAAGGACAAAATCTTGAACACTGAGGTTAATAAAGTAACAGATGGAAATGGATGTTACCAACACAAACATATTCCAAAATGATTACAAAAACTTTTGACAAATAAGAATCTGCAAAAATGATTAATTTGATTTAGGAATTGAACTGGTAGATACATATACCAAATTAAAAACTCACCTATCACTTTCTCTGGGTCATAAGCTGTAAATACAAAAAAAGGAGAAAACATTAAACATTTCCTCTTGCATGAATTTAAATAGACAAACTTAAATAGACATACATATTTTATATCAGGGGTCTTGATAATGTGGCCTGGGTGCCGTATGTGGCCCACAAAATTATGGAGATGCAAGGTGTTATGAGAGATGACAAAGGTGGTGTGGCCCTTGGGCCAATGAAAATGCCCTCATGTGGCCCTTGGGTGGTTTGAGTTTGATATCCCTGTTCTAAATGTTCTGATCTTCGAAATAATGAGTGATTAGATTTATTACACGATTAAATCAATAGATTGGATGTGAGTAAATATGTGCTTATTCTACTTTTAAGTGTTCTGCTCTTCTCTTAAAACAATGGCTATTCAGATAGCATCAAAATGCTACAAAATGACACCAGTGATGCTAACATGAAAAAAACTGAAACATAAACCAACACGGACTGACCAATAGCCAATATTATGGCTGGTATACAATTACACACTATGGAAACAAAAATACATAATATTTCTTGGTATTTTGCTTTGTTTTTTGTACTAATATCATTATAGATGTTGTAAAGCGCTTAGAGCTTCTAAAGATTTAGGCGCTATACATGTCCTCATTATTTTCATTTAGATTATTATTTTAAAATGCTGTTTTTGTATTGATATTAAATATGCCAACCACTAGCCTAATCTGAATAATCATCCACATGACAATAGTCAATCTATTACAACAATGATTAGTTATTAATAGTGAAATCTTATCACAGAATATTTTTTTTCTTTCCCTCTTCCAAACATGATTTGTGTAATTTGGATTTTTTAAATGTAGCTTTTAAAACCATTTAAGTCATATTGCTACAATGTCTGTAGAGTGGCAGTTGATACTGATGTCAAGCCCTGGGGCATCATGCTACACACGTGGCATAATGTATGATGTCCCATCCAGTCACATTTTCCTGCCACCAGGACAACCAGTCATAATTCTTATCTTAATGCTGAGTGCGGCAGCTGCTAGAATAGATTTTTAGGTCTTTGGTATTACTCAACCAGACTTCGAACCTGCGGCCTCTAACATCAGGTGATATAAACACTTAGGTCACCAGAGTGGCTATCTCCCAAAAGTACTTGTGAAAAATGTAAGCTCGGCTGCATATACAACAGAAGGTCTGAGCTGTCAGAAGCCACATATACCTATTCTATTATATCATAAATGTGGGTCATCGTTACCTTCTAGAAGTCTTAAATTCTAACAGAATTGCATCCAATTCAAAATGATCTGATCTTGAACAGCAACAGTTAGCGAAAAAGAACATCAACATAAAATTTAGGTACGGTCATTGCACCATGAAATATAGGTCACAAGACCAGACCTGTCAACCCTGAGGAGTCCGTGTCAGTAAGGCAGTTGAATGTACCATACGTTTGACAAGAATTCAGTTAGGTGTAACAAAATATCATAAACTGCTTGCTATTGTAAAGTTGAAAAACGTATTTAAAAGTTCAGTATTTGGAACGTGCAGTGACAATGAATATTATGTTCAACTAAAAAATTTGTAAAATATGTGTATGACTTTATTTAATAATAGTACAGTTGCTCAAATTTTTGTTCCAAACCTTTTGCAGCTAAATGGTTCATTGCCGTCTCTCAAATTGATGTAATTCTCGGAAATTCTTATATTTTTCTTCATTTCACATGACAAAAGGAATGATATTTCCCGGCACAAGTCATGCTCACATTGGCACATGATGTCCAATAAACATAACTGTGTCCCATTTATTCACAAGAACCTGAATATTCCTTTTCATTTTTATCCTGTGTTATTATTAACACTATTCAAGAGGCTTTTTTTCCCCCTTTCCTCTTCAACACGAATTGCTTGCTGAATGCGATTTTTAAAAAAATTTGATGATCAACAGTTTGCTTATGCAGACACTTCACATAAATAAACAGATGCAGTCTAAAGCATCTGATGTGCTTCTGTAAAACTAGTCTGGTTCCCCAACCAATTTCACTACTTCTAATATGAAACCTGGATCCAAATGAAACCCGGATGAAAAGAATTGTCCGATCTTTCAACATTGATCATTTTCTGTAGTTTTTGCTTTTATGCCGTAAACCTGCATTTAAGGGCAATTTCCATTTCCGTAAGGCTTACATCAAAATCGTACAAGTTGATATTCAAGGACCATGCCAGAATCTTGCATGGTCAGGAGTAAATACAAACATCCAACAACTAGTAATAACATATGCAATATATGTGAGCTTCAACTGTTGCAATGGTGAGATTGACGATTCAAGTATAAATAGAACTTAATACAGAATTTAACCAAATTAGTTGTTGTTGTTGTTGTAGCATAATGTCCCACCCAGTCACATTATCATGACACAAAGCTGACCAGTCCTAACACTAACCTCTTAATGCCGAGCACCAAGCAAGGCAGCTGTTAGTACCAATTTTGTAAGTCTTTGGTATGACTCGGCTAAGGATTGAACCCATGACCTCCGCTTCCACGGTGAACGCTCTAACCACTAGGCCACCGGAGCTGTCATTAGAGATGTATGTTTGCAATAAGAGTAAAGTACTAATGAAGTTGCATTCAATTACCAAGTTTCACCATACCATGAAAAACTGTAGATACTCTACCAGCATAAATACTGCTGTTAATGTTTTTATTGACTGTAACAATATTTCAAGGTTATGTTTTAAAATAATAATACAGTAGTCCCCCTCTTGAACAGCCGCCCCTGACCAGCGGCCACCCGCTTCTTACGGCCAGAATTCCTTGGCACAGACAAGTTTGTATTAAAAAGTACCCCTCAAGAGCAACCACCTCTCTAACGCAACCAGCAGCCAGCATTTTAGTACAAAAAATACAAAATGTCCCCCTCATGAACTTTTGTTTCTTCAAATGTATCCAGAACCAATAATTAATTAAAATCTTGACGTAAGGTAAGCAATTTTGATCTCTATTGTAGATACATGTCTCCGAGTGTCAAGTTGACGTTAAAAGTATCGACTAAAGATTTATAGTATATCATTATCTATAAAAGTAGATTTTTTACAGGAAATGGGCTCAATAATGTTATGATAGAGTTTGGGGTTTAACACCTATGTCGAGTTCTTCTCTTTGATGATTATAACCAGACAAAATTGTTATGATCATAACATGGTGAGCATATACTAAAAATAGATTTTGTACATTGGCACACACAGAGAACCTTAAAAAAAAACCAGGGTACCAGACAAAGACCAGAAAAATCATGTGACAACGCATTATGGCTGTATATCGTACACTCGACACAAGTTTTGTCTGCATAATTAAATCGTATAGTCAGCAATAACCGAATAAATCATTATCAAACATTGAAATATCATCACATTAATGGATACATTATTTTAGAAGAACGTCGGTTATTCTACACAACGACCTCGGGGAAGGGGGGGGGGGCCTTGCCAAACAATTATATGCAGAAAAGACTTGACAAAACAAGTTTATGTTGAAATAATTTGAATAAACAAAGTAGTAACCAATAAGAAGGTTATTCAGGAACAGTGGGAAAATGGAGCAAATGGAAAGATAATAATGTATGTACCAAGATGTAAATGATGTTTTTGAATCCATTTGCAATGTGCATGAAAACAATACCCGCTCGCATATCACACTTACAAGAAAAAATAGTAACATATATTCAGTTGAAATAAATTTGTTATTATAACAAAAAGAACCTTTTAATGATTAATGTTTCATTTAGACGAAGATATTTAATGTTTTGAAGTATGTAGCTTTCTTACTACATACATTACATATACATATGCTTCTCATAATAAATTTAGCCCCCCTCTGGAAAGGACACCCTTCTTATAAGGCCACTTTCCCAGTGCAGCAGGGGTGGCCATATAGGAGGGGGACTACTGTATAATAAACAAAATAAGTAATTATGAATTAATAATTAATTTACAATTAATAATTATTTTTATGACTGACTGGCATCCTTCTATAAACTGTCTAATTTGGTCAAATTCTGTTTAACATTGTTTGAGACATCACTGGTATTTTCTTTCTCCATTAACTATAGCAATATTTTAGTCATTATTTCCACAAATCTACATATTCCACATATTTGATTGCAGACCCGCATCATTTACATAAACATGAAAGGCCTTAAAGCCAGAAGGACTTTCATCACAACAAGTCCTGTGTCCAGGGTCAAGTTATGTTGATTTTCATTTTTTAAAACCATTATGACAAGGTTTATCTGTCATTAGTAATGGCAGGTACAACTGAAGATGGAGAGGAATCATTTGTTGAGATTCAAAAAGCCTTAACAATAGATTCTTTCTTTCTCCCTCAATTATTACTTTTCTGCACAAGGAATGGGGATTGTTGCTTAAATTGTGCTGGTTATATTTAATGTCCAGGTGAGAATTACATATCGATACATACCACATCTTTTCTCGTCTGATCCATCGGCACAATCTGCATGTTTGTTACATCTCTGACTGGCAGAGACACATTTCTTCAAGTCAGCACACATGAAATCTGTGTTCACCTTGCAGCCTGAAGTAAACAAGAGTCTATTACAAGTGTTGATGTTCCAATTAACAAATAAAAATAATTTATAGGAATCCACATGTGTTCTGTTTCTTCCTTTCATTTAGCATTTTTATCCTAAAGATATCCCCATAAAGCATCAATCAGAGATAAAGATATAAAATGCAGTCGTTCATGAAATCCCAAATAGATACAGATTAAGATGTTTTTAAGGTGTTTTGAGACCAAGACTACTTTTCTCTCATTGATTAATATGTTCATCTTTCTAAAAGCAAGTCTTTATAGTTAGATGCATACCACAATGTCTAACTGATTCATCCCCTCCATTTAGACACTGTGGAGTTCCATCACATCTGATCACTTCTGCTGCTGGTTTGCACTCGCCCCCTCCACAAGAAAACTGCCCTTCACCGCAGGTGTCCAAAGCTGAAATTAAACAAGTCATTATTTGCCAATATCACAAAGGTTAAAGCTCAGTTTCTTATGACTGTTCTGTTATTTGAGACAAACAATACACAATGTTAACTCGTATCAAGAGTTATTGCTCTTTACTATTCTATTTATCCATAATTAACCTGAACTGTACAAATAACAAATATCTAAAATACCTGGACAGCTCTGTTCATCTGCACTAGGGATGCCTGGACAGTCACTTTTACCATCACACTTCTTGTTGAAATCGTAACATCCTGTCCCATCTCCACACCAAAGCTTCTTCATGCCACATCCTGTTGGTATAATGCATAGAGATATCAGACATTTGACTTCTCATTACCAGCTTTGTCAAGGCCATAAATCACTTGCTTTACACAATTGATGAAGATACAGTAGTGCAATGTAATCCTGCCAAATAAGTATGTTTATGCATGTATCTTATATGCCTGTCATGGATATTAATACATGTTGGGTATGATGCACACAACTAATACCCACTTCACACATGTCCTGAAATTTACCAATATACTAAGCTACGTAGGCATAGGGATCAGGAAAGCAGCGCATTCACTCATCCTAAAATAACCCATTCACTCATGCTGAATAAAAATGTGTTGTCTGATTAAAATTGTACAATGTATTTATATCTGAGACATGCAAATGCAAATCTACACCATGTAAATCAATCAAGTATATTTTCAATCCTTAATACTTGTACCTCAGACATGCAGATGCAAATCTCAACCATGTAAATCAATGCAAGTATAGTTTCAATCCTTAATATTTGCTTAATATTTTGGGTGTGTTAGTTATAAATAACCTATACCTAAGATGCCTCCTCATTATCAGTCTAGCTCATGATGTAATGTGTAATGGAATTAAACCCAAGGGAAACAATAGCACTCATTTACCAATCCAAAAATTTAATATTCAGATAAAAAAAAGGTTTTACCACAAAATTGATATATTGGTGAGCTTGATACAAAAATGGGTAAATATTATGAACATGTTTTACTTTCATACTTTGCCCTTGATTTACAAATAAGGTCTCCATTTACATGTGTTTTAATTTCATACTTTGCACTTGATTTACAAATAATGTCTCCATTTACATGTGTTTTAATTTCATACTTTGCCCTTGACTTACAAATAATGTCTCCATTTACATGTGTTCTAATTTCATAATTTGCTCTTGACTTACAAATAATGTCTCCATTTACATGTGTTTTAATTTCATACTTTGCCCTCGATTTACAAATAATATCTCCATTTACACGTTTTAATTTCATAATTTGTCCTTGACTTACAAATAATGTCTCCATTTACATGTGTTTTAATTTCATACTTTGCCCTTGATTTACAAACAATGTCTCCATTTACATGTGTTTTAATTTCATACTTTGCCCTTGATTTACAAACAATGTCTCCATTTACATGTGTTTTAATTTCATACTTTTCCCTTGATTTACAAATAAGGTCTCCATTTACATGTGTTTTAATTTCATACTTTGCCCTTGACTTACAAACAATGTCTCCATTTACATGTATTTTAATTTCATACTTTGCCCTTGACTTACAAATAATGTCTCCATTTACATGTGTTCTAATTTCATAATTTGCTCTTGACTTACAAATAATGTCTCCATTTACATGTGTTTTAATTTCATACTTTGCCCTCGATTTACAAATATCTCCATTTACACGTTTTAATTTCATAATTTGTCCTTGACTTACAAATAATGTCTCCATTTACATGTGTTTTAATTTCATACTTTGCCCTTGATTTACAAACAATGTCTCCATTTACATGTGTTTTAATTTCATACTTTGCCCTTGATTTACAAAATAATAATGTCTCCATTTACAGCATCACTTTTCAGCCCTATCATCAGACTGTTCCATGAGATATATTTTTTTACAGGTCTGATCTCTTCAACGTAATGACACAGAGAATGTAAAAAAAAAAAATATTTTTAGCAAGGTTACAGTTGCTGCAGGTCACCATTATTTTAAGACTATAGTTAATATATATAGGTATGCTAAAGGGAACATGAAATCTCATATCATGAACATGTAATAACTTGAAAATAGAATTTACGGAATGATATAATAGAACCAGTTTTCCGAACATCGAGTCCAACTGGTTTTCAGAATGACCGATGAGAACCAGTTTTCAGAATGACCAAGTACAACCAGTTATCAGAATGACCGAGTAGAACCAGTTTTCTGAAAGACCAAGTACAACCAGTTAACAGAATAACTGAGTACAACCAGTTATCAGAATGACCGAGTACAACCAGTTATCGGAATGACCAAGTACAACCAGTTAACTGAATAACAGAGTACAACCAGTTATCAGAATAACCGAGTACAACCAATTATCAGTATGACAGAGTACAACCAGTTATCAGAATGACCAAGTACAACCAGTTAACAGAATAACAACCAGTTGCCAGAATGACTGAGTACAAGCAGTTAACAGAATAACAGAGTACAACCAGCTATCAGAATGACAGAGTACAACCAGTTCTCAGAATGACCGAGTACAACCAGTTAACAGAATGAGTACAACCAGTTAACAGAATAACTGAGTACAACATGTTTTCAGTTAACAGAATAACAGAGTACAACCAGTTATCAGAGTGACAGAGTGCAACCAGTTAACAGAAAAACATAGCACAACCAGTTAACAGAATGACCAAATACAACAACCAAATACAACCAGTTATCAGAATGACTGAGTACAACCAGTTAACAGAATAACTCTGACTACAACCAGTTATCAGAACGACCGATTACAACCAGTTTTCATAATGACATGGTACAACCAGCTGCCAGAATGACCGAGTACAACCAGTTAACAGAAAAACAGAGTACAACCAGCTATCAGAATGACTGAGTACAACCAGTTATCAGAATGACCGAGTACAACCAGTTATCAGAATGACTTGAGTACAATCAGTTAACAGAATAACTCTGACTACAACCAGTTATCAGAATGACCGATTACAACCAGTTTTCATAATGACATGGTACAACCAGTTGCCAGAATGACCGAGTACAAACAATTAACAGAATAACAGAGTACAACCAGCTATCAGAATGACCGAGTACAACCAGTTATCAGAATGACCAAATACAACCAGTTATCAGAATAACTGAGTACAACCAGTTATCAGAATGACCGATTACAACCAGTTTTCATAATGACATGGTACAACCAGTTATCAGAATGACCGAGTACAACCAGTTTTCAGAATGACCGAGTACAATCAGTTATCAGAATGACACATTACAACCAGTTTTCAGAATGACTGAGTACAACAAGTTATCAGAAAGACTGAGTACAGCCAGTTAACAGAATAACAGAGTACAACCAGCTATCAGAATGACAGAGTACAACCAGTTATCAGAATGGCTGAGTACAACCAGGTAACAGAATAACAGAGTACAACCAGTTGCCAGAATGACCGAGTACAAGCAGTTTTCATAATGACATGGTACAACCAGTTGTCAGAATGACCAAGTACAACCAGTTATGTGAATGACCAAGTACAACCAGTTATCAGAATGACTGATTACAACCAATTAGATTGACTGAGTACAACCAGTTTTCAGAATGACATAGTATAACCAGTTATCAGAATGACTTGAGTACAACCAGTTTTCAGAATGACTGAGTACAACCAGTTATCAGAATGACTGAGTACAAGTAGTTAATAGAATAACATAGTAAAACCAGTTATCAGAATGACCGAGTACAACCAGTTAACAGAATGACTGAGTACAACCAGTTATCAGAATGACCGAGTACAACCAGTTATCAGAATGACCGATTGTGAGGCGAACATTTTACATTTTTGTACTAATATGCTGGCCACTGGTCATGTTAGAGGGGTGGCCATTATTGAGGGGTACTTTTGGAATACAAACACATCAATGCCAAAGGATTCTTGCTGTAAGAAGTGGGTGGCTGCTGGTCAGGGCTTGTTGAAGCGATGGACTACTATATATGAAAATTAAATTGATAATTATTCAATCCAATATAAAAAAAATGACAAAATTTAATTATTTTAGATGAAACTTTGGACAAGTGACATTTTACCATCACTGCCACCGGCATCCAACATCTGACTCCATCTCAGTGTCCTAGACGTGCTGAAAAAAAAACCCACAGAAACATAGGGACAAAAGGGATGTTTGAGTAGTGAAAAAATTACTATGACAAGTTCCAAAAATGAAATAAAGTTATAAAGACCAAAGAAACTGACCAATCATGGGCTCTCCATTCTTCATCCACATGGGTAAACTGCTTGTGGCATGGAAGGAGACTGTATCACAATGGAATGTAGCTGTTGCTCCAACTGGAATGCGAGTTGATCTAAGACGTTCTCCATTCCACTGGGGAGGACCTGCAGCATGAAAGAATCAATTCGTATAGTGAGATATCTTAAACTAACTAAATTAAGTACTTTGTTACACAACATACCAAACATTAAGATAATTACACTTTTTCTTAACAAAAATTTCATCATGTTATGAAATCTGGAAAAAATGTCGTTTTAGTGTTTTGAAAAAGAATCTTGTCATCGACATATACAGACCCAATGATTTTTTTTTCTTTCATCAGAAACAAGTCTATCTTCTGAAAACTAACAGAGTCATGATAATGTTTTTTTTCCCCGTCTAATATGCATCTTCTGAAAAATGTAGTTGAAATCCCAGAGCATTTGGTCTTGGCTGTCAAAAACTGAACTTGATGATGCCTGATGAAAACCTGCATATTTTGGAAATAAAATTGCACCTTCTATTTAACTGTTAATTAGAAATTTGTCATTTACTCAGAAATTCAAATGCAGTCTGAAGATGGTGTGTATCTGGAGTGGTTCACCATGTACAGTTTAGTATGGCTGACTGAAATATAGACTGGTATACAAGACATGTTTAGACTACTACTGGAGACAAATGATTAGACTGGTACAGCAGACATGTGAACATGGCTGGCTGATACTCTGGTAAAAGAAATATAAAGCCTTGCAAATGAATTTGCCTTACATCCATCCCTGGTTGTTCCTAAAATTAGCTGTTACTTTGCTGCAATATAGTTATATGTACAGCTATATTTGCTCAACATTTTGTTTTCTTTATGTCACTGTTAATTTATAATAAAATAATAATTATTATTTGAAGAATAACATTATTATTACTCTAAATATACTTTTGTGCTGGAATTCCTGTCAAGTTTTAAAAAGATCCGTACAATTTCAGATATAATTTTTCATTTTTCACCTATAATTTTTATACCTGTAACCATGACCTTGACAGTGCCTTCATTCGTGCCATACCAGTTTGTAGCACGGCATATATAGTCTCCTTCATCCGTGATCTCAAGCTTTGAAATGATCAGTTTCCGTCCGGTAGAGTCTTCAGGATCTATTTTGTACCTTGGAGTTCCGTCAGGCAGAGATGATCGATCTGGAAGCCTTACACCATCCTTGAGCCACTCGACATTAGGGATTGGACTGAAGTTAGAAAATAGAAGGGACATTTTTTTAAACAACATAAGAGCATGTCCATTGTCCAATGAGATTCATCTACAGACTCTTTTGCGAAAGATATTTATATTTGTCATGGCAATAGCAATCCAGTGTTGTCAAGGACACACACACACATATAATATATATATATATATATATATATATATATATATATATATATATATATATATATAGGGAAGCAGGACATTACCCCAGTTAGTTACCCCCCTGCATTTACACCCCCCTTATCAATTACCACCTCTGTATATAACCCCCTTGCCATTAGCATCATTTAGAAATACAAATACAAAATCAAACTATAATTCGAGCAGAAATGGTTTCTAATTAAGTGTACACAAACACAATCTGATAAAAGAGTATTGGCTTCACAAAAATAAAAATGATTTTTCCAGTTTAATCTGTGCTCAATGTATACTATTGTATTGTCTTCACCTCACTGAATCTAATTCGAGCAGAAATGGTTTCTAATTAAGTGTACACAAACACAATCTGATAAGAGTATTAAACATTCCAGGACAAGTATATGTTTTCAAGGCTGAGATTTATTTACTAAAATAAAGCTTTGCAATTTGAAATTAATTTTAATTTATTATTTATTCTTTGGGTATAACAATTATATGTTATATAGTTATATAAGGAGGTGGGTGGGTAATAAACAATATACTGAGGGGGTAATTTATAGGGGGTAATGGCAGGGGGATTTAAAAACCAAGAAATTGGCCTTGACCTTGCCAAAGTGATTACATGAACTGTCAGATGCATAAACTTGTACGTTATGTTGGCAAATTGATAATGTGGGCAAATCATGCTGCACAACCTTTATATAGGGACAACATAATACACAAGGACTGCTTAAAGATAACAGCTGTTGATTGATTTTCCTAATTTCAAGGTTATTACCAAACTCTTGTTCAAAAAAAACATGTTGCAACAGTCTTTATTTTAAGCCATAATCTTTTAGAGATACTTTTATTAACTTTAAAGGTGTTAAATGCTGGAGGTAAATAATGTTTGTGGGCAAAATAACCAGGTATTTCATTGTCTTTTGTATGAAACCCAAACTGCAGGCAGGGCAAACCAATGATGATGCACTATTTTCTTCCACCATAAACTGCATTGCAGCATAAAACACTAGACAAAGATCTTATGCTGTTGGTGATGTTTTGGGGTTTTCCGCCTTTTTCCAACACATGATGGGCTATACACGACAATCAGTATAATTGGTGTAGGAAAAAACCCCAGTATTATTATGAGAAGAACCAACCACCAATGGGAAGCTACTATCAAGCATTCACATTGGCCGAGCCTGAGACTCAAACCCTGGCAGACAGACGTGAGATGGCATTGATTCGTAACATATCCTTCTGCCACTAAAGTCCTATGTTAAGCAGTGAAACAGTTTAAGAGAAATTTCTTGTCTTGTCCAAACACAGAAACGCCATTTCAAAAGAAATTACATATTAGTGCATACCAAGCTAGAAACTGGATTAATAAGAAGTTACAGGTAAGGTTGTGAAACTGTCCACTACTCAAATGGAGGAGCTTGATTTATACAAGCTTAACTTGTAAAAAGAATTGGCAAAAACTGTCACTGAATGGTGTTGCAAATAAGCGACATTAATAAGCCAGATTTTTAGCCAATCAAACTTAGAAGACTGTCAACTGTGAAATAGAAACTGTCTCATAACCCCTTCTGGCATATACACGAATTTCGGACCTGAAGCTTTTACTTACTTTCCAGCAAAGATGCACATAAGAGTGGCCATGGATCCAATGGTCCCTTCAACTGATTTGGAATATTTCAAGATGGGTTTGGAGGTCAATTCAGGACCTAAAATACAAAGTGAAAAAAGAGAAAATTACAGTGAACCTTGCTGCTGTGTCAACAGATTAAGCACGCATACCATATTTACAATTTACAAACTCTATAAAATATTCTTTTCAGACATGTAATGAAATGTAAATCTTGAATCAAAAGCTCAACACTAATATTTAAAGAGAAGATTGTAAATGTCAGTATGTCAATGTCTTATGATACAAATGCTTTATCAAAGGTATAAAGAATAAACTCCTTTACCAGGTTTAAAAACATACGCATTTCCAAACAATAGCCACAATATTAATGCAAATAATCATTGATCAACCTCAATGGAAAGAACAAATGAGCAAATATAAATTTCACCAAAGTGCCTTAGTTTCCAGATAAGTTATTTCGAATATGCTAAAATCATATTTCTCCTGCAGTCACTGTTAATCAGCCATTGATCCATGACCCTAAAATCAATGTGTTTTTCTGGTCTCAAATGCAACCGTGGTCAAAGTTTGATTACAGAAAATGATATACATATTACATTATTGTGTGGGAACAGTTATCTTTCTTTTTAGGCCCTGTAACCCTGACCTTTGACCCTAAAGTCTTGTAACAATGACCTTTGATCCTAAAGTCCAATACCAACAGTGAAATGATGGTGAATTCAAGTTAATGTGGAGATAAAAAATAAGGAAGGAGACAAATGGAGATCATAGCATCACAACAAGCTCAACCTTACAGCATCTCTGTTATTACACAATATAAAATTAATATTGTTCCACAGCAATCATCTGGCTGTTGAATAATTATGTTTCTTCTTTTAAAGCATATGTTTTACAAGAGAGCGGCAACAATGGTTACCAAACTGAAATATATATGTTGTGCTTCCTAATATGGTAACTAGCACACTAAATCTGGACTGGTATGGTAACTAGCACACTAAATCTGGCCCATTTTACCTGGATCATGGACAATCTGGCAGACATTCCTATATGCAATCACCAAATGTTACAATGTTTAACAAGGCACACCATAGCAAAGTCAACATAAAAATATAAAAAAATTGATACTAACAGAAAGCTTGATTTGCGTTCTGTTGATGTATGTCATTTGCGTAAAAAAATCTTGAGATTCAGTGAACTTCTAACCATCATATAAAATACTGGCAAATCTGCCAGCTGACCACAAATATGGTGATTGATGATGTCATTCGGGAAATATTTACAGCAAAAGTACACATAGTTACTGTATATTTGTAACATACTATCTCTGAAATCTCGAAACTGCAGAACAAAGATTAAAAAAAATAATACATATTCATCTACAAAGCTAAGAAATGCAGAAAAAATGTTAATACCTGAAAGGAAGTAATATTAAGTGAGAAAGGGAGATAACTCTTACCTCCTTCAACATTCAAATTGAATTTTTCCAAGGATACGGCCTTGATGCTGACAATATCATTAAACAGCTGGCATTTGTAAGGGTTATTTTCATTGTCTGAAACCCTCCCAAACAGAAAATGAAGAGTTCCTGCCAGTAGAAAAGGTCATCATTATATATATATATATATATATATATATATATATATATATATATATATATATATATATATATATATATATATATAATGGCTGTCAGAATAAAAAAGGAATTGCTTGCTTGTCCTTTTTAAGGGAATTTGACTATAGTAACAATACTACAATTGATGTAGTATTAATACTACAAAGCTATCCCCCTAAACCCATGTAGTAACATTACCCTATGTTCAGGCACTAATTTTATGATCTTCAAAACCTGATGTAGTAACAATACTACAACTGATGTAGTATTAATACTACAAAGCTATCCCCCCCAAACCCATGTAGTAACATTACCCTATGTTCAGGCACTAGTTTTATGATCTCCAAAACCTGATGTAGTAACAATACTACAACTGATGTAGTATTAATACTACAAAGCTATCCCCCTAAACCCATGTAGTAACATTACCCTATGTTCAGGCACTAATTTTATGATCTCCAAAACCTGATGTAGTAACAATACTACAACTGATGTAGTATTAATACTACAAAGCTATCCCCCCCAAACCCATGTAGTAACATTACCCTATGTTCAGGCACTAGTTTTATGATCTCCAAAACCTGATGTAGTAACAATACTACAACTGATGTAGTATTAATACTACAAAGCTATCCCCCTAAACCCATGTAGTAACATTACCCTATGTTCAGGCACTAATTTTATGATCTCCAAAACCTGATGTAGTAACAATACTACAACTGATGTAGTATTAATACTACAAAGCTATCCCCCTAAACCCATGTAGTAACATTACCCTATGTTCAGGCACTAATTTTATGATCTCCAAAACCCGATGTAGTAACATTACCCTATGTTCAGGCAACAATTTTATGATTTCCAAAACCTGATGTAGTAACAATACTGCAACTGATGTAGTATTAATACTACAAAGCTATCCCCCCAAACCCATGTAGTAACATTACCCTATGTTCAGGCACTAATTTTATGATCTCCAAAACCCGATGTAGTAACATTACCCTATGTTCAGGCAATAATTTTATGATTTCCAAAACCTGATGTAGTAACAATACTACAACTGATGTAGTATTAATACTACAAAGCTACCACCCCCCCCAAACCCATGTAGTAACATTACCCTATGTTCAGGCACCAATTTTATGATTTCCAAAACCTGATGTAGTAACAATACTACAACTGATGTAGTATTAATACTACAAAGCTACCCCCCCCCCCAAACCCATGTAGTAACATTACGCTATGTTCAGGCAATAATTTTTTGATCTCCAAAATCTGATGTAGTAACAATACTACAACTGATGTAGTAGCAATACTACATAATTTGCCAACAATATGGAGATTAACATGGATGAAACTCTAGTGCACTTTGATCTTGATGGACTGATGATAAAATGGGGGTTAAATATGTGAGAATTAGCATGACTGGTGCAGATTGATAAAAAAATCTGACTTTGGTCCTTACAGTTTCCACTTCAAGAGATGTGTTGCCTCCAACGATAATTATTCACGACATGAGAAAGGTTAACAAATATTCATGCACCGAATTAATGGATCATACATGTGCAGGAGAAGGGTTGTGTAGATGAAATGATGATGCAGTGGACTAGAGAATTTTTTCTCAATTGCACAGTTTTATATTTTTTACAATAACATTAAAGTTGGAGTGTGTTTTCCGACATGTAATTTTGGAATGATTTATAAGTTGTCCCAAAACTTACTACTAAAAAAACACGATGTGCTCCAGAACATACCGTGCACAAAAAAATTACTTCACAAATTAATTTATGGTGTCCCAACAAATATGGTGTCCTAACATATATGGTAAATACAGTAATACTGCTACAGAGATGAAGTTTACTGATATGCATTAATGTTTTTAGTTAATGTGATAATATTACTATATTGTTACTCCTGACAGCCTTGTTGTAATGATGTTATTTGATAATAATTCTTTACTACTTTGTTATATCAAAACTCTTGCAGTAATATCACCATATTTGTAAGGTCATTCTTGAGTACCATTGTTTTAATCTGCAAAACCATTAGTAGGTATTATTACTATAAAGCTGAAGTTTAAACCCATGCCATAATGCTACTTGCTGCATTTCTACATTGATAAACTTAAAATCCTTTTTTAATAATGCTGTTCCAAGGAGACTGCATTGTTCTGAAGCTCTCATCACCAAGCCTGGTTTAATAGTATGGCCAGTAATAATACAGTCTAGATGAAATTGTTGAAGGTGCTACATATACAAGATATTCAGTATATTGAAGTACTTGTACACAATATTTTAATCATCATAAAATATAAATATTTTCAACACTAATGTAAGGCAAATTTCTTTCTCATTTAATAGAATTAAAATGTCAGTAGCATCTCTTGCTGTTATTTCTGGTAGTTCTTCCATATAACGCAGATATTTGGTAATTCTTTCATTAGGAGATTGTTTGAGTTTCATATAAATTCTGTTCTGCTCTTCCATTGATCTCTTTTCAACATGTAGCCTACACAGAGAGTCATTGTCTCCACTAATACAGTGTTTTCCTTATCAATTTTCTGAAAAGACAAAATAGTTTATTTGAAAACATTGCAGACACTAGCATGGAAATTCTGTTAATACTACTTTGATCCACCAAACACATCTCATACAAGTATTCTAACCATATACTATCAATATCTAAATCAATGATCTTCAATAATTTAAAATTCCCGTTATTATATTTAGCTTAACTACTACAGATATTGCAATATTTGCTTATATTATTAAAATAAAACACATTGAACATGTTTAATGATAGAAAAGCTACTTAGGTCATATCTCTAGGAAGTAGTTTCAATTATGTTTGCTTCTGATTTGAAATGGTAGTTGGTGGGGAGCAATAATATTACCATCAGCATTCAGATTTATTTTACTTAATTTTTCATATTAATATTCCAGGCATAACTATTACGTTTCTGTTGTACTTATATTGGTGCATCTTCTACTAGATATACATACTTGTTTCACAACTGGGCATACTTGTCACAATCTTCTTTTTACCTTTTCTCCGCTTGTGTTTTTAATGAGAAGTAGGATATTGAAGAATCATATAAAATAATGTAATTGCTAACTCCTACATCTGAGAAAAAAATGGTAGATATTACAATTAATTACAAGCAGAAAATATAGAATCCACAAATACATTGCATTTATTTTCAGGTTTATAAATATTTTGTGGTATAACATTTAAGATGCTACATACCTTGGTCCTTTCAGTAAATGATGGGTTCACAATCTGGCTATACAGGAAGCAACTGTTTGAATCTGCTGGTTTTGTAGACATTATTGATGATCCAAATGCATCAACATCATCTTTCTTTGTCATGTTATCATCTTGAAAAGTGATGGCTTCCTCTGCAACTGATATATCTGAAGCATCGTGACTTTTTGACTGATCTTCTTTCAAAGAACTTCCCAATTTGTCAATAAGTGATGCACCCAGAACTTCAATACTTTTGGATATATCATTATCCTGCCACACATTATTGTCCATTAATGAGGTTCCTAAAGCATTATCATAATTTTTTTCCATAGAATTGCCAAGTTCATCAAAGGCAAAGTCTGTTTCACTGGCCATTTCAGCTTTATATGGCAATTCATTCAAGGATATACTTCAGGCAGCTTATATTACTATCAACTTTAATAAGCCATATGTTTACTTTTACTGCCATATATTAACAGTTATAATACAAAGCATTCACATTACATGAACAACATCTAGCATAGCTAATGTTAGTGATTGGACTCTCTCCAGTCAAAACATTTCTACATTAATTAGAGAGCCATTGGGATCCCATTCAATGCCCAACAGGTGCTGACATTTAGTTTGATACACCAACCATCAGATCTCAGACACTAGCAAATTTTACAATTATAGTCCAACAATCCCCCCCCCCCCTCCCTTGCGATGTCAGTCAAAAGAACTGCACTGCCATTCTCTGCAACTGCTATCAACAGCTGTCAACTTTGATCTTTTCACACAAGGGATTTGTCCCTCTATTTGAAGTAATTATAAAATAACTTTACCAAACCCCAGGTTTCTCCATAATACAAGTGGGTGGGGGATATTATGCTTTCCTTCATTCTTGAAACAATCAATTTCCTTGCATGCATTCTGATTAAAGTATATTTAAAGGTGGTATACTTATTACAATGGATGTAGACAGAAATAGGCTTGCATTTCTGTCCTACAGAATAATGTCATATACATCATATGGACAAGAACTTTGAGTATGTATGTATGTATGTATGTATGTATGTATGTATGTATGTATGTATGTATGTATTGTTACATGTTTAGGCTCGAATAAACAGTAACACAGAAAAAGTGAAAACAAAAAGCTTTGTATAATTTAACAAATAATTTATATCCGTGGAAAAATTCTGTAAAAATGAAAAAATAATAACTTACAGTTTCAAGAATCAAATCCAAAAATAATCCAAGAATAATCCATGAATTAAATTACAAAAGTCCTAATAACAAAATGTTCTAATGAATTCAAGTTCGAGTCCTGATGGAAAATCCATGATGGATGACGATGACATATGCTGTAGTCTGTACAGTGTGGTCATTTACAGTTCCGGTGTTTGAAATCCGAATAAAATTTGTAAGCAATGTCTTTCCAAAAATTCTATATGAGCACTCTTCAAATATTTCCAGAGAAAAAGAATTAATCCTTTTGAAATCCAAATGATCTGAAGATAATTATAAGTCAAAATCTGGCTAAAACAAAAGAGAACAACTTGATTCCAAGTGTAAAATCCAGAAACTGAGAATATTTCTCTAAAACAAAGGTTATATCGTATTCTAAGATGCAGTTTTGAAAATCACCCAAGTTGCAAAATCAGGAGAGGGGGGACACGTGATCGTGTTTACATATAAAACGTACACATAATATGGCCTTAATTAGACGAATGATTTTACTCCAAGAATAAAAAAAATTGTTTACATCTTAAATCATGTAGTCCCATCATGACCTTCACAACAACCAATCATTTTAAAATAAAAATAGTACTTATTTACGTGGCTGCTACCAATTTTGAATCAAGGTCAGGATCCAGGCCTACACCTGGTGTTTACAAAAAGAATGATTCAGGTCAACTGATTTTCTGGAAAAATATCATCTCAGTGAATAAATTTATATTATAATAGCATGTAACAGATTAAAAAATTGAAAACTGACAAACAAACAATTCAATTAAAAGATATATTAAATCAGATATACATAGCAAAATGAATGCATGTATGTATGTATGTATGTATGTATGTATGTATGTATGTATGTATGTACGTATGAATGAGTTTAATTTGCTAATAATTGTAACTGATGAGATAAGCCACTCTTCAGATTTGCGCAAATTCATGTGGGTGCTCTTAGATCTAATTGAGCTTAATTTTACTTTTTTTTTTTAAACAGCTTCCAAGCTCAATATCAAGCTCTAATAGTCGGGATTGGTTTATAAAACTATTATACACATATGTAGACCATCTCCAATAATATCCTAAACTTCTAAGCCTAGAGACTTGAACAGTTTGGAGGACATGTGCAATATTATTAATAAATCAACCCATCCATGTATCTAGGATCGTATAATCCCTAAATTTTCATCAAAATACTCAAGGGAACAAGTAGATTTACTTTCTGTTTTTTTGGGGAAAACAGTAATTATATTTATTCAATCAGAAACTACTCTTGGTTTTACATCTTAATGAATCTCTCTCTCTCTCTCTCTCTCACTCTCTCTCTCTCTCTCTCTCTCTCTGTTTTGTCAGATAAGAATGTATAAAGGCTTAATTGGTTGTTAACACCTGCTGTGCATCTGACTGTGTTTTACTGCCATCACCAGCTTGCTAAACAAGTATGGGCTCACAATTAGCAAATTCCTCAGTAAGGAGAGTGCATGGATCAGATGTTTACAGTGATAGCTTGGTGTATGCTCTTCATCTTTAATCTGAAATACACTAATCCATTTGCTCTCTTCTACAGATATAAATATCTAAATATATTGAAACACAATAGCATTATCTGACCATGATGGCTTAGAAGTGTCTATGTTGCTACTGCTGGAAAACAATTTGTTGCACATAGATGACATAATAATAATAATAATAATAATAATAATAATAATAATAAGAATAATAATAAGAATAATAATCCCTTTTGATAACTTTTGTTGAACAATTTACTGCCAATGATGAGTTTATATTTAATTAAGAATAAGCTAATCATGTGAAAATGTTTAGGAGGTGACTGCTAATTGAGGTAAGAATTTTTGTAATCGAAAGGTCAACATCCAAAAAGTTGTTGTTGTTGTTACTGTGGGGTTTAACACCATTTTTCAGCACACGATAGGCTATGCATGGAGGCCAGTATTAATGGTGGAGGAATAACCTGGGAAAACCCTGGGCAGAACCACCGACCCATGATAAACTACTTGCAAGCTTTCTAACATACCCACATTGGCTGAATCCTAGACTCAAACCCACGCAGACAGAGATGAGATGGCAACGGAGAGTGCATTAGACCACTCGGCCACTCGGGGCCCCTCCAAAAAGTTAAAAGAAGGTATGAAAGCATTTCAAAGACTGCTGTAATATCCTGGTGATCTAAATAATTTATGTATATAATTTTATGATTCTTAGTTGAAATTTTTTTTGCCATCACACTAAAGTGGATTTGGAATGGGCATACTGATAAATGGATATAAGGACATAAATTTCCTGAAGGACACAAGCAAAATTTTTTTAAAAAAATGCACAAGGAAGATTTTTAAGGATAAAGGAAGATATAATGAAAGCAACACATGACTTCATGGTAAAAGTAAAATATGAATCTTTGGAAACTGTTGTTTTTGTAATAGAAGAATATTGGGAAAAATGAATAATGAAAAACCTCAGATTCTGGATGAGATCAAACCTTTCAAAACTAATAGACCACTGACCAAGTATGTAAGCAAAACTTATAAATATAACTTTTTTAAAATTTAATATTTGGAAGTGTTCCTTTCCTACAATGCTCATCTTATGTTCGATATTTAACTTAATTAAATTGTTTGTAAAATAACTTTTTTCCTATCGAACTGCTAGTGGTTAGAGCATCCACCTCGGATGAATGAGGTTGCGGGTTTGTACCCTGGCCGAGTCATACCAAACACTTCTAACAATGGTACTAACAGCTATCTCGCACTCTGCATTATGAGGTTAGTGTTAGGATTGGTCAGCCTATTGTCAGGATCATGTGACTGGGTGGGACATCAAGCTACATGTCTGCGGCTTGATACCCCAGTGCTATACATCACTATAAACTGCTACACTTCAGACATCATAGCGATATTACTGAATTATTTTAAAACTATGTTAAAAATCCAAATCACACACACTTGCACATTTAACCTTCTTTCTATCTTGACAAGGAAGATAATTCTTGGTGTATTCATAGGTAACAATCTTATTTGGTCTATTCACATTAAACACATTTCAAAAAGGTTAATTCTTATCTTTGGCTACTGAGGAAAATCAAAACATACATTCCTCGTCAATATAGGGTCATCTTTTATAAAAGTTATATTCAGCCATATCTGGAATACTGTAATGTAATTTGGGGTAATACCTCAAATTCAAACATAACAGCACTTTTAAGAGGGCTTGCCATTTAATTCTAGATCAATGTATAGACAATTTTCAGGATGCAATAAAATAATATAAAGTTTTTGAAAATACATGAAATAATATTTTTTAGAAAGGCCAAATTGATGTATAAAGTCTTCAGAAAAGCCATTCCTGTCTATCTAAGCAATATCTTTCATCAAAAGAGATGCTGATGGTACTCCAAATTTAAGCTCCATTAGAAGAAAAAATTACATTATACCAAGGCCAAAGAAGAAATTGTTTAAAAAAAGTTTTCAATATACTGGTCCACTGGTATAGAACAACATTCCCAGTGACATAAGGCTGGCTCCTAGCATTTCTTCTTTTCATAATCAATGTCTTAAATGGATGAAATCTTTAAAAAAATTTACAGTTCTAGTACCAAAAAATATACTGCCTGCTTTTCTGTAATTTTGCATCATTTTCATAGCTGAGTTTTTCAATGCAGGATGATATTTTATGTTTTATATATGTTTATGTTTACACAGATGCCTGTACATGTGTTCCGGGCTTGATACTTTGAATTTTACAATTACTTAATTATTTAGTGTCAAGCCAGACTTTTCACATCATGTTGTATATACTGTATATATTGTACATAGCAGATAGAAGGCCTCAAGATAGATTAGTTCTGTACCTAACTTAGTTGCCTTCTCTAAATAAAGTCTTTATTATATAAAATATAACTGGAAGTACAATAAGGTACTGTGAAGAATATCATTTAGATTGGAATACATCTTATTTTATGTATGTAGGTACATGTGTTACATTCTCTATAGAATATTATTTAGATTGGAATACATCTTATTTTATGTATGTAGGTACATGTGTTACATTCTCTATAGAATATTATTTAGATTGGAATACATCTTATTTTATGTATGTAGGTACATGTGTTACATTCTCTATAGAATATCATTTAGATTGGAATACATCTTATTATATGTATGTAGGTACATGTGTTACATTCTCTATAGAATATCATTTAGATTGGAATACATCTTATTTTATGTATGTAGGTACATGTGTTACATTCTCTATAGAATATCATTTAGATTGGAATACATCTTATTTTATGTATGTAGGTACATGTGTTACATTCTCTATAGAATATCATTTAGATTGGAATACATCTTATTTTATGTATGTAGGTACATGTGTTACATTCTCTATAGAATATCATTTAGATTGGAATACATCTTATTATATGTATGTAGGTACATGTGTTACATTCTCTATAGAATATCATTTAGATTGGAATACATCTTATTATATGTATGTAGGTACATGTGTTACATTCTCTATAGAATATCATTTAGATTGGAATACATCTTATTTTATGTATGTAGGTACATGTGTTACATTCTCTATAGAGTTAGATGATATGGTCAGCTTAATTATGAAAGCAAATTTAGCAAAGTTAAATAATTACTTTTACAGTTGTCCGTATGGCCATGTTTATTTAATGCTTTTGTTGAAAGGAAAAGAAACACATAGCAGTTGTATATACACATCAGTAGAGTAATTTCAAAGGTAATAATGCAGTAAATTTTTAAAGTGCTAATTGTCTCATAGGAGATTGGTAATAAGAGAAAATAATCATTTAAAATAGTAACAAAATGCAAATATTGACAACAGTATAAAACTTGTAATAATAAGCAAATGTCTAAGTATTTGTGTTTATATATATGTGTGTATACTAAATATGTGTTCATGTAAAAAAAATGCTTACAATAAATATATGTTCTTTTTCTACTCGCACTCTATTCTTTTATTTGCACTCTCTCTCCTTAAGAGACTGCTGACATATTTGTCTCGCTCTTTCTTTTTCTCTCTGTAAAGTAGCCAATATTAAGTTCTGTATTGGGCTTAGAATATAATGCTAAATAGTAGTGTTAACCAATATTCCCTATAAAGTAATTTGCTTATAATGAATTATGAGGTAGTCAGTCAGATGGTTCCCTTACCCACTGCTGCCTATGTTTAAGGAATAATTAAAAAAATGTCCCATTCTGCTATGGCAGTGGTGCCATAAAAAATGTTAACATGAAATAAGTGCAATTTCTCAACATTAATAATATTTCTGTTTTCCAAAATTGCTCTGTTCGAATTGTTTGCATTTAAAGTTATATCGCATTTGTGCAAATCAACCTTCACTGATGCATACAACACATGATCAGAACATTGTAATGCCAAAAGTTACCTACTATTTATTTGGTTATTTGATCTGATGCACATAAACTTATTTTTACTTAAGTCATTCTTTACCAGTAATGTTTTCCTTTTATTGTCATATTAATGTATTTTTATTAGGATCCTATTTTTGCTAACATGGATATATCCTAAGCCCAATTTGCAAACATGTTGAAATTATTTTAATATTATGTACTTTAATGTACACAGTCTATGACATAACAGTGATTTGATACACAGAAAAAGCTTAGTTGGCATAGTGTAGGACTATAATCCAAGATATTCAGGTTTGATACTGGCCTATGCCAGCCTGGGTTACCTGTCTTGGTGTGTCCTTGGGAAAATTACTTAGCTCCAATTTCCTCAGCATGATTTAGCCAATAATGTGTTGAAAGTGCCATAAAAAGCACAAGAAAATTGATACTGGGAAATGTCTGAGGCCCAAAAAGTATATTTACTATTGCACTGTTTTTATATATATATATATATATATATATATATATATATATATATATATATATATATATATATATATATATATATTAAAATGACTAGTATATATAATGACTACTAAGCACATCAACACTTCAAATACTTTGCTAACCAGCTCAATTAGATGCACAAATAAATTTTGGGATTATAAAATAATTAATTTCTTTTTCTTAATCTGCGGGTGTGGGAGTGCTAGGGTCAGCAACAAAAAACAGATTGTCAGTCGACCAGAAACACATATTTTCCTTTTTATGACTAATGTAGTGATTTTTGCTGAGATGTGGCTTAAGCATAGTATTCTAAATCAGCGGTTCTCAACATGTGGGTCGCGACCCCGTCAGGGGTCAAATAACGATTTGCCAGGGGTCGCTTACGACCATCGGAAATAGACATTTTTACAGTTATGAACGAAACAAATTTTACGGTTGGGTCGCCACAACATTTGGAATTGCATTAAAAGGGTCGCGGCACTAGAAAGGTTGAGAACCACTGTTCTAAATGATGAAATACAGGAAGGAAAGGTTACACTTGAGTGTGAATCAAGTATTAAAAAAACATTCATACTGTTCTACAGTGTGACTTGGATATTTCTGACCTTGAATGTTCATAGATAGAACTAAACAATACAGGTAAGAAGGTAGTAGCTGCAGGAATATAAAGATCACCCAATTATAACATAGCTGTTTAGGAGCAACTTTAATTTAGTATAGAGATAGCCCAATCCACTATACTTAGCCATTTCATTTCAGTAGATTTTATCTGAAAATTTTCTCCTTCCTAAATAAAAGAAAATCACTGTTTTGAAACCTAAACTCAGCTAATGTGTAAGGATATAGAAATGGTCCCAAATTTAGTTGGTCACATTGAATTCATAGAAGACTGAATTAAATCCAATACAGTATCATGAAATGGGTACTCAAACTAACCAAATATTAATACATGGCTGAAACAAACATGCAAAGAATTACTAAATATGCTCATTTGGGTGTTATTTTTGTTAGTGATTCCTCATAGTACGAACATACTCAATATATTCCTGATAAAACCTGCAAGGAAGTTTAAAACTTGATTGTCCTTGGAAAAGTGTACACAATGGTTATATTTTATCAATTTTGGCTGAAATTCAGTCTCAGTTTGATGAACTTAGGATTTAATGGACACAATGATTTCTGTATTAATATACAGATATACAAATCTATTTAAAGCATAATAAAGATGGTTTTCCTTAGAAGATATGGAGCTATGAATATGTAATATTGCCACTGATTTTCTTGTTTCAGTTTTTCTTTTCGTTTTTATTCAAGAATGCTACACAGAGCATACATTCAATGAATTTTGTAATTTTTATATATAAATGATAGCTATTTTAAGTAAATTTATGACCAGGAATGTGTATCTGCCAAAAGTGACAGTCACATTGTACCAAGAGTGACAGTCACACTGCACCAAGAGTGATAGTCACATTGCAGTAAAGAGTGACAGTCACATTGCACCAAGAGTGACAGTCACACTGAACCAAGAGTAACAGTTATTTTGCAGTAAAGAGTGAGTCACATTGCACCAAGAGCGACTGTCACATTGCAGTAAAGAGTGAGTCACATTGCATCAAGAGTAATAGTCACTTTGCAGAAAAGAGTGACAGTCACATTGCATGAAGAGTGACAGTCACATTGCAGTAAAGAGTGAGTCACATTGCACCAAGAGTGAGTTACATTGCAGTAAAGAGTGAGTCACATTGCACCAAGAGTGACAATCACATTGCATTAAAGAATGAGTCACATTGCACCAAGAGTAACAGTCACTTTGCAGTAAAGAGTGACAGTCATATTGCAGTAAAGAGTGATAGTCACATTGCACCAAGAGTAACAGTCACTTTGCAGTAAATAGTGACAGTCATATTGCACCAAGAGCAAAAGTCACATTGCAGTAAAGAATGACAGTCACACTGCACTAAAAGCAAAAGTCACATTGCAGTAAAGAGTGAGTCACATTGCACCAAAAGTAAAAGTCACATTGCAGTAAATTCTAAACTGGTTGCCCATAATTCATGAGAAAACAATCAATGGTGAATTGCAGTCTACAAAGCATGTATTTACTGTGTAATGGTGAGAATTACAGCAAATTCAATTTCTAAAATCAAGTAAAACATATATGTTGCTTCTACTGACACGGATGTAGCTTCCTCTTGTGTTTGCATGAAGTTCAGGCATGTATAATACTTTTAATTAGTTTGCCATATTATCCACCATTGCATGCAATAATCAGTATCAATGATATCATGATTTCCATAATCACTGCAAAGTTATAAAACTGACAAGTTATAAAACTTGTGCATGTCTAGTTTTAAAATGACTTAAACACACAAACCTTAAGATATATTACTACATACTATTGCATAAAGTATGTCTGCAAAGATGGTATTAAAATTATTATGTATCATATCTAAGAATAGCAGACAATGGGACATATATAGCATTTGGCTAAATCCATGGTAGATATATTATTAAGATTGCTTCAATTCATGTTTAAAGCTTGCTTTTGAAGCAATCCAGACTGTGAGTGAGACATTTTATGCAAATTTTAAATTTTTTATGTAAAATTTGTACAGCTTGATAAATATGTTTTAAGTGTTATGAAGTAAGGTTGGGGGTAACTGGTTACCAATTTTTGTAAATGGTTACCAATAATATCGGAATGATCAGCAGTCATTCCGGGTAATCAACACAGTACCGGTACTTATAAATATGGCATAAAGTAGCCACCACAAGAACCAAAACACTTTGAATTGAATTTTATTTGGGTTCAAGACTGACAGATTAGAGGACGTTGAGATTAGGTTTCTGTTCAATGTTCAATGCATCAGAAAGACCACATATTTAAACATAGTTATAAGCCATCATGAGATTGACCTTCTTGGAATATATTTTCATATAATTTTTACACCTGGATAGAGAGGTGATCTATGATTTTTTTTCAAAACTGACAAGACAAAATCTTAAACCTAGTTTTTATGATAGTTTATAACATCAGCACTGTTTACAGGAAAATATACTGTTTGCTACATATAGATGCTATAAATAAATGGAACCAATCAAAAGTACTATATTGTTACTATACAAAATGGTTTATTGTAGTAAGATATTATACTTACAAGCATGTTTGCTGGAAGCACACTGATGCAGAAAATGTCATACAGTGTGAAAAAATAATAGTGACAGCATCATAGCTTTGAGTACTACACATATAGTTTATACTGGAGCATATATCAGTATATGAGAGAGAGAGAGAGAGAGAGAGAGAGAGAGAGAGAGAGAGAGAGAGAGAGAGAGGAATGGGTACACAAAACTTGTGAGGGCTGAATGTTTTTTGGCTTAAAATTCATTTTGGTATGATAATCATATTAGACATGGTTCTATATGTAAGGGGTTATGCCTGACATACTGGCTACAAATAAATTCAAGCTATATGTTTATGGTTGCTTTTTCTCCTTATTTACTTGTGTGCCTTTACTAAATAATAAGTTCCATTCTGTTATTTATTGTACACTTTTACACAGGTGTAGGGGAGTCATGCACATGAAATTGTTGATTATGGTTAAATCTTTATTGCCATCTTCTCTAAACAAAGGCTGACTCTGAACTACAAGCTATGATACTTTGAAGACCATGCAACTTAGGCAGATGCTCTGATAATTAACAGAGATTGATGTATCATTGGACAACCAGGACCAGCAAATCTGATTAGTAGCACAGATAAGAGATAATTGTGATTGACTGTAATTAAGAAGAGCTATAGAACACTTGTACTAACAGATGAAATAATTTTCAGCCTAACAACTGCATATCAAAGCTATCTTCATTAACTAATTCCCAAGGGTTAGTGGTGAACAAAGTCAGTGTCTGAACCTAATGCTGCCTCTAATGTTAACCCACTCCTGTTGAAAAGAGCATCACTCTGAATGTAGAATGAAGAAGGTCAGTTTTTTAATTACAATGAATTGGAATAAAGGTATGGTATATCACTCAGCTGATAACTTATGCTAATGTGACAAATTAATTAATGTAACCATTTGTTACTTTACATAAGCCAGAGAACCATTGAAATTATTTTAGAAAAGTAGTCTCTAGATGCAACTGTGAACAAGAATTTTGAAGTAGAAAACAAATTCAGATACAAGTTATCTTGACAATGAAATGCTGTTCAAAATGATAATACAGGGCATGTCAAAAAATAGCGAGGTTAATTTTGTTTTCCTTGTTATTGTAAATATTTGTTCTTAGAGTCTGCTTCATTAGCTATTATATTGTTGAGCCGGATTTTACTATTTGCTTTTTGTTTCTTGCTTTTGTTGGTTTTGTCAGCACCGTTATGACCAAATACTTTTCCCAAGGACACACCAAAGCAGTTAGCTCAATGCTGGTTTGAGCCAGCCTGTCAAAGCTTGAATGTTAGGATTACTAGTCTGATTCCCTGTCAACTGAGCTTGTTTTACTAGGTGAAATTACATACATACATACATACATACATACATACATACATACATACATACATACATACATACATAAATACATACATACATACCTACATACCTACCTACCTACCTACCTACATACATGCATGCATGCATACATTCACACACACACATGCATGCACCCTTGGATACATACATACATAAATACATACATACATGCATGCATAAATACATACATACACACACACACACACACATGCACGCACCCATGGACATACAGACATACATACATACACACACACACACACACACACATACATACATACATACATACATACATACATACATACATACATACATACATACTTTCCCATAAACAGTTACAATAGGCTTATATAAATACATACATAGCCAATCATGATATAGACAGAATATTGTGCATTTCTTGGACTTGGAATTGTTGCAAGATAGCATGTTCAAGTACAAAGTGTGGAAAGTAAAACAATACAATGAGGTTATAATGTCCTGAACATCTAATTGGGTCAATTATATATATATATATATATATATATATATATATATATATAAGCTGTCTTCTCCAGTTGTTTTTACTTAATTGTGCTAAAAAGTTTTTATTTTCAAAATCTAATTCTG
The DNA here is from genome assembly GCA_029339505.1 of Unio delphinus. Classification (NCBI taxonomy): domain Eukaryota; kingdom Metazoa; phylum Mollusca; class Bivalvia; order Unionida; family Unionidae; genus Unio; species Unio delphinus. The sequence goes on along the minus strand of JAQISU010000210.1, from coordinate 15,947,512 downwards.
AAAAGCCTACATCCAGGTGACCCTGCACAGCTACACAGGAAAAGCTGCAGAATAGTGTTGTAGTATTAATACTACATCAGTTGTAGTATTGTTACTACATCAGGTTTATGAGATCATAAAATTGGTGCCTGAACATAGGGTAATGTTACTACATGGGTTTGGGGGGATAGCTTTGTAGTATTAATACTACATCAGTTGTAGTATTGTTACTACATCAGGTTTTGGAGATCATAAAATTACTGCCTGAACATAGAGTAATGTTACTACATGGGTTTTGGGGGGATAGCTTTGTAGTATTAATACTACATCAGTTGTAGTATTGTTACTACATCAGGTTTTGGAGATCATAAAATTAGTGCTTGCACATAGAGTAATGTTACTACATGGGTTTGGGGGGGATAGTGTTGTAGTATTAATACTAAATCAGTTGTAGTATTGTTACTACATCAGGTTTTGGAGATCATAAAATTAGTGCCTGAACATAGGGTAATGTTACTACAAGGGTTTGGGGGGATAGCTTTGTAGTATTAATACTACATCAGTTGTAGTATTGTTACTACATCAAGTTTTGGAGATCATAAAATTGGTGCCTGAACATAGGGTAATGTTACTACATGGGTTTGGGGGGATAGCTTTGTAGTATTAATACTACATCAGTTGTAGTATTGTTACTACATCAGGTTTTGGAGATCATAAAATTAGTGCCTGAATATAGGGTAATGTTACTACATGGGTTTGGGGGGATAGCTTTGTAGTATTAATACTACATCAGTTGTAGTATTGTTACTACATCAGGTTTTGGAGATCATAAAATTAGTGCCTGAACATAGGGTAATGTTACTACATGGGTTTGGGGGGATAGCTTTGTAGTATTAATACTACATCAGTTGTAGTATTGTTACTACATCAGGTTTTGGAGATCATAAAATTACTGCCTGATCATAGGGTAATGTTACTACATGGGTTTGGGGGGATAGCTTTGTAGTATTAATACTACATCAGTTGTAGTATTGTTACTACATCAGATTTTGGAGATCATAAAATTAGTGCCTGAACATAGGGTAATGTTACTACATGGGTTTGGGGGGATAGCTTTGTAGTATTAATACTACATCAGTTGTAGTATTGTTACTATAGCTAAATTCCTTTAAAAAGGACAAGCAAGCAATTCCTCTTTTATTCTGACAGCCCATATATATATGTGTGTGTGTGTGTGTGTGTGTGTTTGTGTAATTCAGACACAGACTAAGCAACAGTAGAATCAACAGGAATCAACCTCATAAACTTTATTTACTAATATCAATATAATCTGACAGACTTAATGGAACATTTTACATGGCTTTTTGTTTTACATATTTTGCACAGCTTGTTGATTATATTTCTTTGCAAGTAATGGTGAGTGAAAAATATAAATTATTTGACATGTTTCACAGTTAACTGGTAGAAAGCAAAGGTATAAAATTACAGTTTTCCATCAAGAAATCGTGTCCGACCTTACAAATGCCTTAAAATTCGTCAAGAGGAAATGGACTGTATCAATCCCATTAAGCAATGTTGTGACATAACAGAGTATTTCATTTTACTGATTGTGTTCGAGTTTCCAGTGTTTAGCACAATATCTGAACAAACAGCAATATGTCAACATTGGTAGCATATCAGAATTTGAGGTAAAACAAAATAGCAGTCATACAAATTAACTATTCTCAGGTGTATCATGGTTATTACTAACAACTATTTCACTGAAAAAAACTGGAAACAATGGAACCCTTCCAAACACCATGAAAATAAAGTAATACATAGTGAATTTTTAAAGAAAACATTTTCAACATACACAAAACCAACAAAATCCCATTACCATCAGCATCTAGAACAATTCTACGTTTGTCCTCTGGAGTCGTTGGAAACGTAGTGTTATCACCAGCTCCAACTAACCAGTCCAACTTTGATGCTGGCACACTGCTGGGCTGATGTTCACATGGCATACTAAAATATGAATATTCATTCACAGTTGGGTTGGTGGTCTTTGCTTTATCAAAACCAGTCAGAGCTGAAATTAAATTCAAAAATTTTATTTGAATGAACTGAAGATATTGCTGCTGATTACTGGTGTAGTATCACTGGTTATAGGCAATAATGAATGTTTGTGTGTGTGTGTCTGCATTGTGTCAATTTAAAGTTATGTCAAGCACTGGGGCATCATGCCACAAACATGTATCATGATGTACCACCCTGTCACATTATCCTGACACCAGGCTAACCAGTCCTAACCCTAACCTCTCAATGCTGAGTACCAAGCGAGGCAGCAGTTACTAACATTTTTGTTAAGTCATTGGTATGACTCTGAGGTGATTACTGGTGTAGTTTAACTGTTATAGGTAATAATGAATGTAATTAGAAGGTAACCATTAAATGTACACAACTGGCATCAAATAGGTGCTCAGCATGCCACAATTCAGATAAATACATCTGTCCATGCAATGTTTCCTAACCATGATTCCCACCATTTATCTGACGAGAAATTTCTAGGGATTTTCTTCTAGATGATTTTTTTTTCATGATTCACAACTAACCATTACTGAATGGAAGTAAAGAATATTTTTGCTTATAAGACTTGCATTTTATAAATCAAAAGATGCTTCTACTTTCTTTAAGACTCTCTCAACACATTAGTCAGATATGTGATCATGTTCTAAACTACAAAAATGAATCATACGAAACAAGTTTCATAACTGTATATACATATAAATTGGCATGTAAAGTCATTTTAAATCCATTAAAAAATTCTCACTTTCCCTTGCTGAATTACGTTATCAGAAAATAAAATAATGAAAATAATTTTATTTTCCTTTTAAAGCTTGAAATATTGCAAGAAAACTAAATAGTGATAGCATGTAAAGTAATCAGATCCTAAAAACAAAAAATACAAAGTATATGAATCCTATCGAAAGAAAATAAATTTGAATACTGAATTAATCTGTGTCAATAAAACCCACAACTAAGAAGATTTTTTAAAACAACCTCATCTCCTTAACGCAATTTAGGTACAAAACCAACTTTTAAGAATGTTACACAAAGGATGATTTAAATTTTGACCAAATAGTCTTGACAATTTTATAGTACTGTATATACAAGGATTTAAGTTTCAGTAAAATCAACACATTTCCACTTGAAACGCAATAAACCAATCCTGTATTGATAACACTAGCACTCATATCAGTTCTTAATATATAATGCAAGGGATGATCTCGTGCAACCTGATTGGTCATGTGTTGTAATCCACCAAACAGTTGTATTTTAATAATTACATGATGTAATGGTATAAAAAGAAACTTTTGTACATTCGTTTGACAATTAATTATATATTTTTTAAGGACCGAGGCTTATTTTCAAGTACTATCGTCTTAATGCTGAGCGAGAAGTGAGGCAGCTGTTAGTACCATTTTTGTAAGTCTTTGGTATGACTCGGCCAGGGATCGAACCCTCCCGCTACCGAGGCAGATGCTCAAACCACGAGGGCACCGGAGCGGTTCCTAATGATTTGTTTATGGCAACCACCCTAATGATTTGAACTCTGAATCATCAATAAATGTATGTGCATGTGTATGATTTAGATTTTCTATGTTACTTTACTATGCTGTCTGCAGTGTGGCAATTTACATGTTAGCTTGTGAGATGTGTACTTGTGTGACCCGGTCAAATTTCAATAATGCTGTAGTTTCATCTCATCTTTTAGCAGATTAAGAACATTGTAATATTCTCAATTTCTGAGAAATAAAATAATTTTCCTCTCTATCTGTCTACTAGATCAATCAAATCCCCTGAGTATTTTGATTAACAATATATATATATATATATATATATATATACACACACCATATATACTCGCGTATAAGCCAAGAAATATTAGGACAAAAATAAGGCCTGAAAGAAGGGGGGGGGGGGGTCGGCTTATATGCGGGTCAAGTTCCAAATCTGAAATTTACAATGCTTTTTCCCCTCAATTTCCAGTATTTATTGTTTCCGTCGATCGCCGAATATGAGATCACATGCCTAAGGATGCCACATGGCTGATAAGATTTGTCCTGTCGTGAAGGAAAACAAATATTTTTTTCTAACATAAGTGGTAGGATAATGAATGAAAAACATGTTTTAAAGTACTTGACGTCTATTTGACAGATGTCCATCCACCAGAAAATACATCCATACGTGTTATTTGAACCACGCAAATACGTGTATTTTCCAAAAGAACCGCCATGTTAGTAATCTCTATTCAAGTATTTAACCCTCAGCTAATCAGTAATCATTAAACTCTACAGTTTTGTAGAAATGCGTGCTAGTTTATTTCAGTGTAAATATCAAAAGAATCTACGTAAAAAAATACAAGAATTACGATACTGAAGGTATACAGCCATACGTGTTATTTGAACTACGGAAATACGTGTATTTTCCAAAAGAACCGCCATATTAATAATCTCTAATCTAGTAAACCCTCAGCTAATCAGTAATAATTAAACTCGACGGTTTTGTAGAAATGCACGCTAACCTATTTCAGTGTAAATATGAAAAGAATCTACATAAACAAAATAAAAGAATTACGATACTGAAGGTATATACAACAAACATTTTGATCGAGAGTAGAAATACATGTACAATAGTCTTAAAGAAACAATAGCGAGAGGCTCTGTAAGGGTTTGTTGCACGGACGCTTAGGAAGGGTAAATAACATTGCAATATGCGAGTCAGCGTGAATAATTGTAAAATAATATAATTTGTTGGATTTCTTTAATAGGTGTTTTAGACGTAATAGGCAGCCACAGTTTATACACTACTGTTGACTGGTTGTTTGTAAAGCAAAGTGGTTTCTCAACGGCAAAGTGTTGCACAATTGCTACCATATGCTTAATCTGTGGTAAATGCCTCGGGGATAATAGGGTTTTTTTTTGTTGCACAATGCCAATGACTTTACTGAAACATGCCGACTCTCTGATGTATCGTTTACTAAGATATGGTAGTGGACATGGTTTCTGCTCAAAGTTATCAACTGTCACAATACTTGAATCATGGCCACGCTGAAACCAGTCATATTTTGATCAATTGAATCACACTACCGGTAGTTTAAAAAACACACAAATAAACAACAATGATAAATAATTATCAAATACAAATTGATAATCAACTGTGGAAATAATTACAGGATAAGGTATATAAATATTTCACTACCAATATAAGAAATTATTTCAGTTTAATCTCTTTAGAAGTTTATATTCAATTCAATCGGATAACATGAGTAGTATAGAAAGTAAAAGAAAGCGTTTTGCGTATGATGAAACATTCAAACTTAACGTTATTGAATATGCAGAAGCAAATAACTGTGCTGCAGCACGCAAATTTTTGTGAACAAGAAGCAAGTACGGGAATGGCAGAAATTCGTCTACGTGCTACGCAGATGGCAAAAAAATAAATATAAGTTGGCAGATTCAAAATTTGTTGCATCTGCCGGCTGGTGCTCTCTTTTTAAGAACCGGACTATCGGATGACCATGATGACAATGATGACGTATATGATGAAAGCACACCCGTAATAGAAGCCGAGTTTCGTGAACTGTTTGGCAAGTCTGATACAGAGCCCGATTTTAAAGGATTCTAAATGTGATTGAACTTTTATAATTTATGATTTTAGAATGAGGATTAATTAAATTTTCATTAAGACTTAACACGTTAGAATTGTTTTCATTTCAACATATAAATTAGCTTTCTTACTTTCATTTTATTTAATGTGATTTGCCTAAATAAACGTATTCAGAACTCACTTTGTGCATCTTGTGATGTACAGGTAGTCTAGAAATAATGGGTCGGCTTATACGCGGGTCATGCACTTTATAACAGTTTTACCGATTCAGTTTGGGGGATCTGCTTATACGTGAATGGGCTTATATGTGAGTATATACGGTATATATATAAATATATATATATATATATATATATATATATATATAGTAATAAATTTGGAGTATATGTGATTTGACAGCATCCCGTTTTTAATTTGTGTGAGTATTTGGTCTTTGGTGCCATGGAAACATTACTAGCCCGAAATAGTTAGTCAGTTAGTAGGAGCAAACATCACAGAGCCGAGTGTTAGTGAATTTGAACCATGCTGGGGTCGTTAGTAGTGAGTTTAGGCACAAGCCGAATGACTGTCCCTTTCAGTAACATAGTCCATATTAAAATTCCGCGGTGTATATAAGTGTTGTGATTGAAATGGCAGTATTTATGGGGGGGAATATAATGGAATCAATAAGTTGGAACTTGGTAGGTACCGTTTATGTGTCCATAGTGGAAAATGGGCGTATGTATATGAGCGTGATACGCCGGAAATTCTGTGGATAGACTGGCCTAGGGGCGCGCAGTTAAATATTTCCCAGTTAGTAAGGGAATACTAGTGGAATTTCTATGGCATGACGGGCTTGCGGTACGGAAATAGGATGATAATGAGGAAAAACCATGCTAAGGTGCGGTTAATGGACTCTTGGGCAAGTTGTCTCCTCTGGGTCGCCCATTGATAACAGCAAAGGTTAATAATTATAGCAGACACGTCTTTCTTTCCATTTTACAACTCAAGTTGTATGGAAGTCTTTGGAAATTTGGGGAAAACATATGACTTCCAGCGTAACTCGCGCCAGGGTTTTGACACCGCTCGGTCAAGTGAATACCCCTGTGCGTGTAACAATATATATATATATATATATATATACATACACACACACACAACAGTGGAGCCTCGTTAATCCGGAAACCTCACTATCCGGACCTAATTCAACGGGAACGGAATTCCTATACGTTAATTTGCTCCGTTAATCCAGAAATCTGCTTTCCGGATCCGGAAATTAAAATTGGAAACCAAAGTGTAAAATTACATTAAAACTTGTCTCGATAATCCGGAAATAATCTGTCCAAAACTAGGAAAATTCGAAAAATCGTATACGAAAAAACATTCCTCAGAATAATACATAAAACACAATAGTGAAGCCTGTGAGAATATATGGCCACTATCAATAACTAAGTAGCGTAACCATATTGTAACCAGCGATTGTGTAAACAATGTTTTAGCTAGTCGACGACAGGGGTGGTAATAATTATATAAACACACTGGAATAAAATCGTCCACGCTTTTTGACATAACATATGGTAAATAGATTAAAAGTGTCATTAAGCCTCTTTGTTGTTTACCAGTTGTATGTAACACGATCACAGTTTATTGATGGCTGTACAAAGTTGACTAATTTAAGTTGTGGGCAGTATAGTTCTTCATTTCTGAATAAAAAAAATTCTTGGCCATGTCTAGTGAGGCAAATGTCTTAGCTGGAAATTAAATGTTTAGAACGTCATTTCTTTTCATCACAACAGATTTTTTTAAATCATTCACCAGACAATCCCTGATATCTTTGTAGTATAAGAACCCTAATCTATTTAATTTAATGAACAAGTTTCAGTCTAGTCAGACTTTTCACATTTTGCAAGAGTAACAAATCTACAAACTTCACGGATTTAACCAGCTTGTCATTCTGCACTGAAAAACACATATAAATTCAATGTTTAGAACTTCATTTATTTTCATCGCAACAGCATGGCAGTTGCAATATCAACCCTATTTGTTGATAATTTTGTTGCAACAAGAAAATAATTCATCCATTTTTCTGAAAATATATTCTAAACAGCAGACATCATGCTACTGATTCTCGTTCCTCAACTGTGAAAAGTTTAAAACTCTTAAAAATGTTCAATTCTTTGTTGGTCTTTGTAAGACCCATTTATGGATTCCTTCAACATTAAGAACTAAACAAAAACTTCCAATTAAATCTAAGCAGAGGGAGTAAAAATAATACTTACATGCTACTCTGACTTCCCAAAATCCGGACAGTGCTGTTCCCTGGCTATTTTGAGCAAAACACTGGTATGTTCCCTCTCCACTTAGAACTGTCACAGCTTTAATTTTTATGTCACCAGTATTTGAATTAATTTCAATGTTTGAATCAGTTGACAGTACAACTCCATCCTTTTTCCAGATGTACCTATAAAAAATGTCAAAATAATCTTATTAACCAACAATTTCTCTCAGCTGAATTATTTGTTTAAAAGTTGTTCTACAGAATGTTAGTACCTTTAAAATACATCAAGACCTAATATCTGAACTCTTTTTAAATTCCTTGTTAATAATAAATATATATATGATTCTAACCTTCAATGGTTTCTTCCATGTTTAATATTGTTACGATTCTTTCAAACTAAGCAACAGAAAGAAACCAACAAGTTTTGTGAAATTTAATACAGAATTTAATTATCAATTCATAGATGAAAATGTGTGAGGAACTCACAGTATTATGATGTGAATGCAGAATAATACTGATAAAGTTATATGTAAGCTACAAATGAATGAAAAGTTTGAATAACGTTAAAAACCGGAAATGAACTGGTTCAGCCAAGAACATTAAAGTCAAGATGATATCATCCAAAATGTCTACCATACAATTCACAACAGTACCAAAATGATATTATAGTCTAAATAATGTGCACTTTCTATTTCCAATGAACAGTCCAAATGGGGGGCCCCGAGTGGCAGAGTGGTCTAAAGTTCTGTATGCGTGGGTTCGAGTCTTAGATTCGGCTAATGTAGTTATGTGAGAAAGCTTGCCAGGGGCTTCTCGTGGGTTGGAGGTTCTTTCTGGAAACCGTATTCTTGCTCCACCAATAATACTGGCCGCCATGTATAGCATATCGTATGCTGAAAAATGGCGTTCAATCCTAAAACAACAACAACAGTCCAAAGGTTTTTCATCTTGAATATCTCTGTACGACATAAAACAGGTCTGCAGAATTATGACAGCAAGACAAGAAACAAAAAATGACTAAAAAATCAGAATGCATCTTATATACATATAATATTAGGACTATATTCAAAATAATCCCCATGTGACAGATCATACAATGCATTTTATGTCAAACCTATCCATGTGACCTAATCCTACCAATGGGAAGTAACTGAATACTTCCTGAAACATCGAAACACAATCAACCAATGACACATCAAGTCAAGGTGCCATTTAGTCTTTTTATTAATATTTGTCAACACATGTCAAAATCTATTTATACAGCTTTTGTAATACTATTCTCTTAACACATTAACCCCTGGAAGTTTTTGCTGTTTTTGCATGAAATGCGAGTAAGAAACATAATGTGGGGACTATTTCTGAATGCATCGTAATACATTGATTTCAAAGCAATAATCAATTAGACAAATGGGTACTCGTGCTAAAAAAAACTGTTTTTCATTGATTAGTTTGCTGGCGCATGAGCAGAAGGACAAAAATCGGACTTTTTTTTTTTTTGCTTAACCCATAATTTTCGTATGGAGAAGACTCTTTATTCAAATTGTCCACCTTATCCTACTTTTTGCACAGGTTCACCTGTCTGTGTACGTTTCAGACCGGTCTGCTGTAGATCTGAGGCCATAAAAGTCTAAAATCTTGACACAAATTCGGGATCCGACCATGGGTGATTTTTGGGTGAAAAAAAAAACGGGTCCAAAAACTTATGGTTTTTCCCTCTGTATTTTGTAATGCAACTAAAATGTCCAGATTACTTGCTATCATTATAGAGCTACATCTGTCTACCTTTCTATGATACCACCCACTTTCGTGTATCATGTATGACCTTGATGCTACAGACCTTGGAAGTAGGCTACTACCTCATGCCCTGTAAAATCGTCGCTAGAGGTTAATGTGCTAACAGACTCAGGTCACATGGGATAAACTAAATATATTCTGTACAATTTACAGCCAAAAATACAAATTATACAATTTTAATAACAACATATGCCAAGATTTAAAAAAATATAGATATACATAACAAATATGTTCTATAATTCAATACAGCATTGAGAGAATAAATGGTGGCCTTATCATATCAATATGTAATGTCCAACTGGTTCCTTCCATAGCATCAGTGCATCCATCACATACTAAAGTGGTGCTCATATAGACCAGATACAACAGTATGGTATCATGTGGACTACAATGGAACTCAGATTTACCCTAAAAGATCAAGGTGGTCCCAATCATTTTTGTACCAAATTACCGCAAACAGAGCGTGCTAACATAGCACAGTGGTACTTACGTGGGTTTAGGATCTCCACCAGCCTGACACTTTTCTTGTGCACTACTGCCTGGCTTGACATATTGTGTGTTGAAATAAGTTGACAACATGTTAGGAGGGACAGCCCCTATAATGGATATAAGAATGAAATTTATAATACTTTGTGAAAAGATTTCCAAGAGATTATTTCTCTTTCCCTCAGTTATAACAATAATTGTAATGAGAATGTCATGGTGACCAAGAAAAAAGCTTTTGGGCATGACACATTAGTAATGATAGTCTCCTGCGCTGTCCTATGATTATGCACTCTTATTGTGGATTAGGCTAATTTTAGTCATCCATTTTCCTCAGAGATAAATATGAACTGGAAGCTTAACAGTCCAGAAGAGAAAATAGCAGAGGTGAAATGATTCATCGATATAATTTATTTTCAATACTTGTGCTGTAATGCTACACAGAGTGATACGAGAGAGAAAATCCATACAAACGTTACCTATCATATGCAAGATATTTTAGTCTTTTCACAAATAATTAACTTTAGTTTGCCTTATTAATCTTTAAAGTTGGAATCATTATAAAAAAAGCATCTGCTCCAACAGGCACTCATTTTTATTAGAAAAAAACAGAAAAGACTTGAGAATATTCGCTTGCCAGCTGGAAATTAACACAAAGTGACATGGTTTGTAATTTGCCCCACCCTTCCATGCTAATTATTTTAACCAAGCAGCACATTTAGCATATACCAAACATTCCAAATGTGTTCCACATGTATAATACAATATTTAACTTGTGATTCAATAACCACTATAACAAGAAGTTACTTCATTAAACAACTTTGGTCAAATTTGAAAGCTACACTACTGTTAAATGTTACATTGGATTCTCATTATTGCTTGCTCTGTGTTAAATTGAATTCTCATTGGTTATTGCTTGTTCTGCGCTACATTGAAAATTCTCACTGGTTACTGCTTATTGTGTTACATTAAATTCTCACTAGTTATTGCCTGTTCTGTGTTACATTGAATTTATCACTGGTTAGTGCTTGTTCTGTGTTACAATGAATTCTCATTGGTTATTGCTTGTTAAATGTTACATTGAATTCTCATTGGTTATTGCTTGTTCTGTGTTACATCGAATTCTCACTGGTTATTGCTTGTTAAATGTTACATTGAATTGTCATTGGTTATTGCTTGTTTTGTGTTACATTGAATTCTGATTGGTTATTGCTTGTTTTGTGTTACATTAAATTATCATAGGTTATTGCTTGTTTTGTGTTACATTGAATTCTCATTGGTTATTGCTTGTACTGTTTTACACTGAATTCTCATTGGTTATTGCTTGTTTTGTGTTACATTGACTTCTCATTGGTTACTGCTTGTTAAATGTTACATTGAATTCTCATTGGTTATTGCTTACATTGAATTCTCATTGGTTATTGTTTGTTTTGTGTTACACTGAATTCTCATTGGTTATTGCTTGTTCTGTGTTAAATTGAATTCTCATTGGTCCTGCTTGTTCTGTGTTACATTGAATTCTCAATGGTTATTGCTTGTTCTGTGTTACATTGAATTCTCATTGGTTATTGCTTGTTCTATGTTACATTGAATTCTCATTGGTTCTTGCTTGTTTTGTGTTACATTGAATTCTCATTGGTTACTTCTTGTTAAATGTTACATTGAATTCTCGTTGCTTATTGCTTGTTCTGTGTTACATTAAATTCTCATAGTTTATTGCTTGTTTTATGTTACATTGAATTCTCATTGGTTATTGCTTATTCTGTGTTACACTGAATTCTCATTGGTTAATGCTTGTTCTGTTTTACATTGAATTCTCATTGGTTATTGCTTGTATTGTGTTACATTGAAGTCTCATTGGTTACTGCTTGTTAAATGTTACATTGAATTCTCATTGACTATGGCACTGATGGACTAAAATCTCTTTAATAGCAGACTATGGCACTGATGGACTAAAATCTCTACAATAGCAGACGATGGCATTGATGGACTAAAATCTCTATAATAGCAGACTATGGCACTGATGGACTAAAATCTCTATAAATTATAATAGCAGACTATGGAACTGAATCCCACTGATGGACTAAAATCTCTATAATAGCAGACTATGGAATTGATGGACTAAAATATCTACAACAGCAGACTACATGTATGGCATTGATGGACTAAAATCTCTACAATAGCAGACTATGGCACTGATGGACTAAAATCTCTGTAATAGCAGGCAATGGCATTGATGGACTAAAATCTCTATAATAGCAGACTATGGCATTGATGGATTAGAATCTCTATAATAGTAGCAACCCCAGTCATTTTTTGGATATTGAAATAACTGCAAACACTTGTTTTCTTCATATGGATCTTTTTAACAGTTTATTGTTTTAAAATATCTATTAGAAAAAAAGTTATGTAACTTTTAAGTTCCAAAATATTAAAAAATTTCTAGAATTTGTGTCTTATGTAAATGTATTCAGATCATGTGCCAGTCGCGGAACCGAAGTAAAATTTGATTTCTATAAAAATTTTATAACTTTCTTATTTGTTGAGATATTAATATGAAATTTGATATTCTGATTGCATTTTTCCTGCTGAATGCATTACTCGCATTAAATATGTTGTCTGACTTCAATATTTTCACTTACAACTGAAAATCATATTAAAAAATTCACAACTTTTATGGCAGTTAACTGAATACAAATGTTATCACATAGCAAAAGTTCATATGTAAGTAAAATAACTTCGAAAACAACAAAAATGAAATGTTTTTTCAATACTGTGATTGAAACAATGTTGCAGGACCTAATTAAAAACATACTGTGATGTTAAACAATGTCACTAATTCCTCGTATAGAAGAAGAAGAAAAAAAAATGAAGAATTTACAATACTAACAAGAATTCTATTTTCCAGCCAGAGACCATGCTTTAATTAAAAGTATGTACATTTAAAGTTTTTATACTGCCTTTCAATTTCATTAAACTCTTTGATGTACCATTGTCGACCTGAATTTATGCAATCGGGAATTAACTTGTTTGACAGAATAAAGTTCTTGTCAACAATTTGTGTGTCTGCCCTACAAGGCCATTGAAAGTACCCTTCCTTTCTGCATGGTGACATGAACTTCACACTTGCTGTTTGATTATCCTTCACTCTTTCAACAATACCAGGATACCAGGAGTCTTGGTAAGCAATTGCCACATACTCATTTTCTCTGAACATGTGGTTTAATCCTTTAAACATTATGTCATGAGAATCGACCGAAACTTTCCGCTGATTCTCTCTTTTTCCACCTTTCAGCAGCAGGATTCCTTTTCCCTCTTTCAGCAGCAGATCCTTTCCTTTTTTGTCCTATCTTTGTGACCATTTCAGTGTGAATTTCAGCCACAACTTTATTTTCGTTTGATATGTGGTCTTGTCGCATTTCCCGACCACCTTTTCGTGCTGAAAGCTATGACGACTATCAGGCTTCATTTCACTTAACCACTTCATCATGGGAATTCTGTTCCATTTCAACAACTGTACGGATGTATGGTGGTGCATTGATGCACTAGGTCGCCTCCTCTGACTGCTGTCCAGATCGCCAAAGTGATACTCACATCCAAGATTAGTTAAGATGAGCAAAATTTGTTCTCTGTTCTTCCGTTTCACTGATCATTTCAGCATCGATATGGTACTTTCCACCATCAAGAAAGTATATCAGCTGTTTGTCGATTACTGCAACCATAGCTGAGGCAACAGTTATGATGGTCTTCAACAACAGATCTCTGGTCTCTTTTTTTATTGAAAACAGACAGTCAGCTAATCTTTGATGATGATTGACCTTTCCAATATCTAAGGGGTCATTTGGTGACCAATGTTCATTTTGGTTCAGAAGATGAGTGGGTGTTTCCATACACTGTTGTAAAAATTCTTTAATTTCCAGAATATGTTGTGAAAGGTCTAGATAAATTACTTTGCCTGTGGTGATGAGATTCCAGTATGTCAACTTCATGAAAAATAGACCAAAGCACTGTAAAAATGTACAGACTATGTCAGACTTTAAATCCATTAATACAGATTTTAGCTTCAGATTGGGATTCTCCAATGTTTCAATAACTTTTATAAAGTCCTGTCTATGGATAAATACTTCAGCTGAAGTTTCAAATACTGCATTAAACCTGTTGTCTCTGTAATTTCCTATTACTGACTTAATACCATTTGCCATGCAGTGTGCATCCCACCTGTCCCGTATTCCATTGTGGTCACCAGCTGGTCCAAACACTTCTGATGTTGTACGAGCAACCCTCTCAATGACAGTTTCTTTTATACTCCAATACTGGAACACTGGTAGAGCATAACGTCCAACCGGTCCCACTGAATCGACTAGTTCAGTTTCTAATTTTTTAATGCCGGGTTTGGTGTAGCTATGAAAGCCAAGAAGCACATGAGCTATACAGTAGAAATGATGAACAATACCTTTGTCCCCTTCAAAGTCTTTCAAAACATCATCACGCCATTCTAACTACTTATTGGCCAATTTTTCATTGCTTGCTCTATCGCTCATTGTGTAAGATAATTTCTCTAAAGAACGGGCCACAAATGTTGCTTCATCTTCTGTTTCTTCCTTGACCATGTTTGCATGAAGTTTACCAAGCTCATTCAGGTGGTTCTTTGTAACATTATTTATGGAAATTGCATTCTCTTTATAAACTCAATCAAACCCTAAACTGATCACATCACCACTGTCAAGTGTTATTGAAGTGTCTACAATTTTCAGCCTTTTCCGTGTTGTGCCATCCCTACCTAAGCCCCAGTTTTCAGCTTTATTGAGTTTTTCTGAAATAAATGTTTTTGCTATGTAATGTCCTTCATCGACTATTGCTTGAGTTGTTGTTGGGTTTGGCAAATCTGATCTGTCTAAACTTTTTCCTAAGATATGTCTTAACACAGACTGAATTACTGGAGACACTTTCTCAACAGCAACTTCTAACCCAACCAGTTCAATGACACAAAGACGAACCTCGTGGCTATAGCTTCCATCTTCATTTTTGGTCTTTATACTTTCCTTTATAATTTCATCGACATCTTAAACTTGTGCTACTTTGTTCTCCTTGTCTAATATTTGAGATCTAATCATTTTACAGCTGTAACATTTGGCATTACATCTTTCAGCATCATCAGGTACAAAAGACTCTCTCTGTTTCAATTTCAAGCGGAGACTTTTAATTTCAGTTCTTAAATAACTGTTGCTTTTCTGAAGGGACAAGATCTTTGATTTCTCACTATTTCTTTTCTCGGAAATAATTCTTACTTGCTCTGTCGATACAGTAATTATGTCAGCTGATGCTTGGTTCTCATTAGTCACAGTTTCAAACTTGAGTCCACTTTCTTTCAATTTTTCCGTCATCATCTTTATTTGGTTCTTTTGCCTGCTGATTAATGGTTTCATGCCATGCAATGCTTGCAAGTGTTTCTTTGAGGTCTCATCTCTTTTATTTACATTTCGCACAGAATAGTGACCAATCCTATTTTTAATGTTTTCTAACTTCTCAGTATTTTCTGCAATTTTCTTCTGAAGTTTTGAACACAGTTTCAACTGTTTCTTATTTGAATACTTAAGAAAGTTAGTTTCTTTTTTCAAAGTTTCATCATCATTATCACTGTCAACAAGATTACAACTTACCTGATCAGTGGGATTTTTCATAGTGCAAAATTCATTTTCACTTAAATTCTCATTTTCTATCTGCTGAATAGTTTCCTTTGTATCTGCTTCATCACAAAACACTGTTTGTTCATATTTTTGTGTGCTCAGATATGGACTGAATGTGGCACCCATTAGCTCCTTTACATTTTTGGAGTTCAACTTTGAAATAATATTGAACAAGGAATATAAGTTTTTGACACGGTGTTCAATGTATGAATTGATTTCAAGGACAAGTCCATTTGTTAGTTCCTGAATTGGATTAAAGTTATTTTCAAGTCCTGTGTTGTTATGTTTAGTTCCTTGCAGAATGGACCAGGGAATGCAGCCATCTTTCACATTGAATGGTAAACATTTAATATCATATACCTACAAAAATAAATATCACTTTTTCGACTTTATTTTATTTCTATTTGGAAAACATTATTGATGCTATCAAACATCATCAATGTATTTTGAATTTAAGATCCCACTTGAAGTGTGCGCGTAATTAAGTTGCTACATTTTGTCAAAGTAAAAAAAAAAACTAAAAAAAAAAATCATAGCAAAACTGTGCATTTGTTTCATAGTGGTGTGATTTTAATCTCATAAACAAATGAATAATGAATATCAGGTTGAACATATTTTAAAACCGATTAAAGTTTGTCAGTTGAGATATTTACAGCATCGAACTTAAGCCTATTTAAAGCAGACGAAAATCGACGCTTTAAGTTTGCGTGTTCATTTTGCGACTGTGTATACTGTCTAAACCATATAACAAGCATTATTACGATAAAAACTATTAAAAAATATCTTTCCTTGTTCTTCTTGCACACAAATTTGTACGTAAATAATAATAAGATTATTTTTGGAACATCGGTTGTGGAAAGGTTGACGTCGTCATCAGCTGTTAGAAAATTCAAATATGGCGGCGGATGTCGACACCGGGTGATTCTAATATTTTACAAATTCGATGCTCGTTGTGGGTGATTTAAAATTGTTTCCGATATATAAATTTGGTATCATTATAAAGCTTGGAATATGCCAATTTTGATGGTATATGTTGCATTTATTTAAATTGTCAAATTTGTGGCCAAATCTGCGTAACGTTTGAGGGATTATTTCTTTGCGTAGGAATATCATAGGAAATTGCTACAACAACTGACCGAATTGTTTACATCTCCTCTGATCGGATTGAAAATTTCATGAATATTCATAAAGTTTTAATAACCCTCTGATCGGATTGAAAATTTCATGAATATTCATAAAGTTTTAATAACCCGCATTTTGTTTCAAAGAACCGTAGGGTCACACGATCGCGGCATGATTAACGCGTTTTCCAATGACGCGTGAAATCGCATGAAATCTGTAATTTTCGATGATTATGGAGGAATAATTCCATTAATATAGCATCACATGTAAAAAGAAAACATGTTCATTATAGATAATTCTATTAGCTTTTACAATATATATATATATATATATATATATATATATATATATATATATATATATATATATATATATATATATATATATATATAATGTGTTACAATCAAATGACAAATATTGATGCTGCAATTAAAGTTCTACACTTGGTCAACAGTTTCATCAGATCTCCAGGTAAACTGGCATGTTGACCGTGTTAGCCCGGGGTTGCTAATAATAGCAGACTATGGGACTGATGGACTAAAATCTCTATAAATTATAATAGCAGACTATGGCATTGATGGACTAAAATCTCTATAAATTATAATAGCAGACTATGGCACTGGTGGACTAAAATCTCTATAATAGCAGACTATGGCATTGATGGACTAAAATCTATAAATTATAATAGCAGACTATGGCATTGATGGACTAAAATCTCTACAAATTATAATAGCAGACTATGGCACTGATGGACTAAAAACTCTATAAATTATAATAGTAGCCTATGGCATTGATGGACTAAAATCTCTATAATAGCAGACTATGGCATTGAAGGACTAAAATCTCTATAATAGCAGACAATGGCACTCATGGACTAAAATCTCTATAAATTATAATAGCAGACTATGGCATTGATGGACTAAAATCTCGATAATAGCAGACTATGGCATTGATGGACTAAATTATCGACAATAGCAGACTATGGAATTGATGGACTAAAATCTCTATAAATTATAATAGCAGACTATGGCACTGGTGGACTAAAATCTCTATAATAGCAGACTATGGCACTGATGGACTAAAATCTCGATAATAGCAGACTATGGCATTGATGGACTAAAATCTCTACAATAGCAGACTATGGCATTGATGGACTAAAATCTCTATAAATTATAATAGCAGACTATGGCACTGGTGGACTAAAATCTCTATAATAGCAGACTATGGCATTGATGGACTAAAATCTCTATAATAGCAGACTATGGCATTGATGGACTAAAATCTCTATAATAGCAGACTATGGCATTGATGGACGAAAATCTCTATAATAGCAGACTATGGCATAGATGGACTAAAATCTCTATAATAGCAGACTATGGCATTGATGGACGAAAATCTCTATAATAGCAGACTATGGCATAGATGGACTAAAATCTCTATAATAGCAGACTATGGCATTGATGGACAAAAATCTCTATAAATTATTATAGCAGACTATGACATTGATGGACTAAGATCTCTATAATAGCAGATTATGGCACTGATGGACTAAAATCTCTAAATTATAATAGCAGACTATGGCATTCATGGACTAAAATCACTATAATAGCAGACAATGGCATTGATGGACTAAAATCGTTATAATAGCAGACAATGGCATTGATGGACTAAAATCTCTATAATAGCAGACTATGGCACTGATGGACTAAAATCTCTATAAATTATAATAGCAGACTATGGCATTGATGGACTAAAATCTCTACAATAGCAGACTATGGCACTAATGGACTAAAATCTCTATAAATTATAATAGCAGACAATGGCACTGATGGACTAAAATCTCTATAAATAATAATAGCAGACTATGGCATTGATGGACTAAAATCTCTATAATAGCAGACTATGGCATTGATGGACGAAAATCTCTATAATAGCAGACTATGGCACTGATGGACTAAAATCTCTATAATAGCAGACTATGGCATTGATGGACTAAAATCTCTATAAATTATAATAGCAGACAATGGCATTGATGGACTAAAATCTCTATAATAGCGAACAATGGCATTGATGGACTAAAATCTCTATAATAGCAGACTATGGCATTGATGGACTAAAATCTATATAAATTATAATAGCAGACTATGGCATTGATGGACTAAAATCTCTATAATAGCAGACTATGGCATTGAAGGACTAAAATCTCTATAATAGCAGACAATGGCACTGATTGACTAAAATCTCTATAAATTATAATAGCAGACTATGGCATTGATGGACTAAAATCTCTATAATAGCTGACAATAGCATTGATGGACTAAAATCTCTACAATAGCAAACTATGGCATTGATGGACTAAACTCTCTACAATAGCAGACTATGGCGCTGATTTACTAAAATCTCTATAATAGCAGGCAATGGCATTAATGGACTAAAATCTCTATAATAGCAGACAATGGCATTGATGGACTAAAATCTCTATAAATTATAATAGCAGACCATGGCATTGATGGACTAAAATCTCTATAATAGCAGACTATGGCATTGATGGACTAAAATCTCTATATTAGCAGACTATGGCATTGATGGACTAAAATCTCTATAAATAATAATAGCAGACAATGGCATTGATGGACTAAAATCTATAAATTATAATAGCAGACTATGGCATTGATGGACTAAAATCTCTATAAATTATAATAGCAGACTATGGCATTGATGGACTAAAATCTCTATAAACTATAATAGCAGACTATGGCATTGATGGACTAAAATCTCTATAATAGCAGACTATGGCATTGATGGACTAAAATCTCTACAAATTATAATAGCAGACTATGGCACTGATGGACTAAAAACTCTATAAATTATAATAGTAGCCAATGGCATTGATGGACTAAAATCTCTATAATAGCAGACTATGGCATTGAAGGACTAAAATCTCTATAATAGCAGACAATGACACTCATGGACTAAAATCTCTATAAATTATAATAGCAGACTATGGCATTGACGGACTAAAATCTCGATAATAGCAGACTATGGCATTGATGGACTAAATTCTCTACAATAGCAGACTATGGAATTGATGGACTAAAATCTCTATAAATTATAATAGCAGACTATTGCACTGGTGGACTAAAATCTCTATAATAGCAGACTATGGCATTGATGGACTAAAATCTCGATAATAGCAGACTATGGCATTGATGGACTAAAATCTCTACAATAGCAGACTATGGCATTGATGGACTAAAATCTCTATAAATTATAATAGCAGACTATGGCACTGGTGGACTAAAATCTCTATAATAGCAGACTATGGCATTGATGGACTAAAATCTCTATAATAGCAGACTATGGCATTGATGGACTAAAATGTCTATAATAGCAGACTATGGCATTGATGGACGAAAATCTCTATAATAGCAGACTATGGCATTGATGGACTAAAATCTCTATAAATTATAATAGTAGACTATGGCACTGATGGACAAAAATCTCTATAAATTATTATAGCAGACTATGACATTGATGGACTAAAATCTCTATAATAGCAGAGTATGGCACTGATGGACTAAAATCTCTAAATTATAATAGCAGACTATGGCGTTGATGGACTAAAATCTCTATAATAGCAGACTATGGTACTGATGGACTAAAATCTCTATAATAGCAGACTATGGCATTGATGGACGAAAATCTCTATAATAGCAGACTATGGCATTGATGGACTAAAATCTCTATAATAGCAGACTATGGCATTGATGGACTAAAATCTCCATAAATTATAATAGCAGTCTATGGCACTGATGGACTAAAATCTCTATAAATTATTATAGCAGACTATGACATAGATGGACTAAAATCTCTATAATAGCAGACTATGGCACTGATGGACTAAAATCTCTAAATTATAATAGCAGACTATGGCATTCATGGACTAAAATCTCTATAATAGCAGACAATGGCATTGATGGACTAAAATCGTTATAATAGCAGACAATGGCATTGATGGACTAAAATCTCTATAATAGCAGACTATGGCACTGATGGACTAAAATCTCTATAAATTATAATAGCAGACTATGGCATTGATGGACTAAAATCTCTACAATAGCAGACTATGGCACTAATGGACTAAAATCTCTATAAATTATAATAGCAGACAATGGCACTGATGGACTAAAATCTCTATAAATAATAATAGCAGACTATGGCAATGATGGACTAAAATCTCTATAATAGCAGACTATGGCATTGATGGACTAAAATCTCTATAATAGCAGACTATAGCACTGATGGACTAAAATCTCTATAATAGCAGACTATGGCATTGATGGACTAAAATCTCTATAAATTATAATAGCAGACAATGGCATTGATGGACAAAAATCTCTATAATAGCGAACTATGGCAATGATGGACTAAAATCTCTATAATAGCAGACTATGGTATTGATGGACTAAAATCTATATAAATTATAAAAGCAGACTATGGCATTGATGGACTAAAATCTCAATAATAGCAGACTATGGCATTGAAGGACTAAAATCTCTATAATAGCAGACAATGGCACTGATGGACTAAAATCTCTATAAATTATAATAGCAGACTATGGCATTGATGGACTAAAATCTCTATAATAGCAGACTATAGCATTGATGGACTAAAATCTCTACAATAGCAAACTATGGCATTGATGGACTAAAATCTCTACAATAGCAGACTATGGCGCTGATTTACTAAAATCTCTATAATAGCAGGCAATGGCATTAATGGACTAAAATCTCTATAATAGCATACTATGGCATTGATGGACTAAAATCTCTATAATAGCAGACTATGGCATTGATGGATTAAAATCTCTATAATAGCAGACCATGGCACTGATGGACTAAAACCTCTAAAATAGCAGACTATGGCATTGATGGACTAAAATCTCTATAAACTATAATAGCAGACTATGGCATTGATGGACTAAAATCTCTATAAAAGCGAACTATGGCATTGATGGACTAAAATCTCTATAATAGCAGACTATGGCATTGATGGACTAAAATCTCTAAAAATTATAATAGCAGGCTATGGCATTGATAGACTAAAATCTCTATAATAGCAGACTATGGCATTGAAGGACTAAAATCTCTATAATAGCAGACAATGGCATTGATGGACTAAAATCTCTATAATAGCAGACTATGGCACTGATGGACTAAAATCTCTATAATAGCAGACTATGGCATTGATGGACTAAAATCTCTATATTAGCAGACTATGGCATTGATGGACTAAAATCTCTATAATAGCAGACTATGGCATTGATGGACTAAAATCTATAAATTCTAATAGCAGACAATGGCACTGATGGACTAAAATCTCTATAATTATAATAGCAGACTGGCGTTGATGGACTAAAATCTGTATAAATTATAATAGCAGACTATGGCACTGATGGACTAAAATCTCTATAAATTATAATAGCAGACTATGACATTGATGGACTAAAATCTCTATAAATTATAATAGCAGACTATGGCATTGATGGACTAAAATCTCTACAAATTATAATAGCAGACTATGGCACTGATGGACTAAAATCTCTATAATAGCAGTCTATGGCACTGATGGACTAAAATCTCTAAATTATAATAATAGCAGACTATGGCACTGATGGACTAAAATCTCTATAAATTATAATAGCAGACTATGGCATTGATGGACTAAAATCTCTACAAATTATAATAGCAGACTATGGCATTGATGGACTAAAATCTCTATAATAGCAGACAATGGCACTGATGGACTAAAATCTCTATAATAGCAGACAATGGCATTGATGGACTAAAATCTCTATAATAGCAGACTATGGCACTGATGGAGTAAAATCTCTATAAATAATAATAGCAGACTATGGCATTGATGGACTAAAATCTCTATAAATAATAATAGCAGACTATGGCATTGATGGACTAAAATCTCTATAATAGCAGACTATGGCACTGATGGACTAAAATCTCCTCAATTGCAGACTATGGCATTGATGGACTAAAATCTCTATAAATTATAATAGCAGACTATGGCATTGATGGACTAAAATCTCTATAATAGCGAACTATGGCATTGATGGACTAAAATCTCTATAATAGCAGACTATGGCACTGATGGACTTAAATCTCTATAAAGCAGACTATGGCATTGATGGACTAAAATCTCTACAATAGCAGACTATGGCATTGATGGACTAAAATCTCTATAAATGATAATAGCAGACTATGGCACTGATGGACTAAAATCTCTATAATAGCAGACTATGGCACTGATGGACCAAAATCTCTATAAATTATAATAGCAGACTATGGCACTGATGGACTAAAATCTCTATAATAGCATTATGAAATAAATAAGAAAAATCTGACAGTAGATAATTTGGTTGGTTCTTTGATTAGGATTTTTAACATAGCTTTAAAAACATTCAGTCATATCACTACGATATCTGCAGTGAGGCAGTTTATAGTGATGTCCAGCACTAGGGCATCATGCCGCAGACATGTAGCATGATGTCCATCCCAGTCACATTATCTTGACACCAGGCCGACCAGTCCAAACACTAACCTTATAGTGGTGAGTGCCAAGCAAGACAGCTATTAGTAGTGATGGGAATCAGTCAGAAATTCGTAATCGATAATCGGTTCCCTTTAACCAACTGCTCATAAATTATAATCGATTACTAAGAGCAAACTTAATTTTGACCATGCATTAATGACTATATGTTCTTTCAAAATATGAATTATAAGGTTTTTTATTTGTAGATGCAATGGGATTAATAAATGTCAGGTCAACTTTAGTGGGTGGGAGTTTTACTGACCTTTGTGCTTTGCATACATCTAAAACGTACACTTACACACAATCAATTATGGAGTTCACAATCGATTGTCTTGTTGGTTTGCTCAACCAACTGATAATCGTTTATAATCGATAATCGGAACAACACTAGCTGTTAGTACCATTCTACGGTATGACTTGGGCGGGGATTGAATCCACAACCTCCCCCTCCCAATGCTCTAACCACTAGGCCACCAGAGCGGTTCATATTAGTCAGTAAACCACTGAGTTAACAAAGGTGATGTCAGTGAAAAATCATATTTTGGATCAGATGTATCCAAATGATAATATCTGATAATATGATAAAATACAATTAGAGGTGACATCTTTTTTTGAAAGATGTTGACTTCAGTAGAACTCTAAGAAAATGGAGCTGGCAGATATTAAAGTGTTAGGTAAATATTGAATTCTGGCCATTTCATCCTCTCCCTCCTGTTCTTCCATTCCTCCTTTATTTCTCTTACAAAGTAAGAGGTCCGCCTCAAGACCATATACGTTACGGATTCACATTGTTGTGGGGTATAGCAAAGACTGTATGAGCATGTATTACGTTGCTGTAAAATTATTTTCACATTTTCTTCTTCTAAATCTTGCTTAACTTACCCATTACAGAGGTCACCAAAATAAGGGTACATAGTATCACTCGGAATATAGATCCCATTATTATTTTCACGTCTTCTAAATCTTACTTAACTTACCCATTACAAATGTCACCAACATGAGGGTACATCCTATCAGTGGGGATATAAATCCCATTCTGTCACCTTCTATCTGACTCCCAAGTGATCACAGTCAGTATGGCTCTCTTATCCTTTCTCTGTCTTTTAAACTCTGTAGTGATTTATATGAAAAAGAAATGATGAAGAATGCTATATTAATATCAATTAATATATCGGTCCAGTAGACCTGAAAATAAAAGTCCTTTCAGCCTAGATGCTTTTTCATTTAACCAAAATCTGTTTTAAAAAGTTCTTTAGAGGAAAATAAAGGACCTTAGAGACTGGATGATTTCTGTTAACATTTTTAGGAGAAGATTAACTTTAGGTAAGTTTGTAAGTAATGATCATTTGGTATTTTTAATAATCACACATGCATGGCTTTTTAAAAAAAAATACTACATTTAAGACGGATCTGAACATGGCATGATACTGAGTTTATTTAAAGAAATATTATTATTCTTTGTTAAGTACTAATTTTCATGGATTTTGTTACTACTACAAACCTTAACCTATGCATAGTACACGTACCACATATAATTTTAGACTTTGTCAGTCATGAGCCACAGTAATTAGTACGATCCAAAATAGCCATCACAATTTACAGTATCTTCCTATTGATACTTATAGATCTTCATAGACACTTAAATACTTGCATATTGACACCAAGCTACCTTCCTAGACACATAAATACCTTCATATTGACATGAACTGTGTTAGCACTTAGATTGTATGCATGGCATGGGTTAAATAAAACCACATTAACAGCATTTCAGTACTGTAGCAGGTAATTTGGGTTTACTCACATCTGTAATGTCATACATGATATATGTAATGTTTAGTCATATCCAGTTATAACACTCCATAATTGGAAAGGTTAGAATGATTGACATATTAATAAGAGACCAGAGGCTTTGTCAAGCTTGAGTGTCTGTATTATCCACAATTAAGATTCTCTGAAAGGTTCATTGTGCTAGTTTAGAACTTCTAACACTAACACTGGTGCCAATCCAGTATGTTAAGGAATACACTAATTTTATGCATTTCCTCAACATGAATTCATCTCCATCTCTCAAGACAATTATCTTGTTCAATATCTACTTCTAATTACTTTAATATATCTGCAAAAACATCATTTAACCATTTCAATGAATTTTACTTGTAACAATTTTAGCTATGAGCAAAAATGCCGCAAACAATTTGATAACATAACACTTGTTCTCAGCTGCAATTATGATTATTGTGCCTAACTTAAAACCATTCATAGAGTTACATTTGTCTCAAAACAGTGAAATAAAATATGGCAAAACAGTTTGGGCTATTATTTATTTTACAATTGTACTGTTGTATCAAATCAAATGAACACCCTTCCCCAATGTCATGCAGATCTCCATAAATAATTGATATACTTTTATTAAACATTTCTGTCTGAGAATAAGAACACTCTTTACTTTTTAGTACATTGCTTGCTCTTGCTTCCTATATCCAAATGATGTCATTTTGTGGAGATAAAATTCCTCGTTTTGTTGGTCAACTTTACATGCAACAAGGAAAATAATAGTAACTACAAAAAAACACTGCTGCCACATCTTGCTTTTAATGTCAAAATTATAAACAATATCAATTCAGCATAATTAATAGATCCAGATATGCTACAGCATAATTAACAGATCCAGATATGCTACAGCATAATTAAGAGTAAGAGATCCAGATATGCTACAGCATAATTAACAGATCCAGATATGCTACAGCATTACGTAATGGCAAATCTGGATCTATGCAGTCCGCATTTGGACCCAACCTACAAGTCAGCACATACTGTATATACAGTATATAGTGTAACCTCTTTTCACATATAGCTCCCTTAAACAATCACCTCTTTTATCAAGGCAGTGCCTGACTTTCCCAAATATACTCAATACTCTGCAAATATATTGTATGCATTAATTAAACTATCACATATCTCAATAAAGAAGACTGGTCCATAGGTACATATATCCCATGTATTTTTCTAAAACTATTTTAAGGACTTGCAGTTCTAATGATACAAAACAAGTGTGAACCAGTCTAGAAATGGCTGTACATAATACAAAGTATGTATGTTGATCAACAAAAGGTTAATATTAAGAATTCAATTTTTTTTGTTATTCATTTGGTAAAAAATTGATAATGTTTCATGCACAGCAAGATGACATAGGTCATATAGTATTCTCCACACAGAAACTTGCACCAAGGATGAAATATATAGCTCTAATCAGGTGCACCCAGAAATTTCAATTTACTGAATTGGTACAAAATGATACATATATACACATACAAAATGCTTTATAATTCAATAGTAATTTAAATTTAGTCCACAACAGCTTTTGCAGACATGCACTCATTGTCTGATTGAGAAGAAAAAAACTATTGACAACACCCACTTGCTATCTACAAGTTAACACAAGGTAACTAACTCACAATATTGATCACTGCCCATCCCTCCAAATATGGTATTTCCTTTATGATTATTTCATCTATTTCATTTCTTCAGGATGTTCAGCCACTGATAACATGTATCAATTTAAATATCTACCAATTAGTTAATAGCCATTTTAACACAAAGAACTACTTAGAATAATTTACCAATTAGTTAATAGCTACTTTAACACAAAGATCTACTTAGAATAATTTACCGATTAGTAAATAGCTAATTTAACACAAAGATCTACTTAGAATAATTTACCGATTAGTTAATAGCTAATTTAACACAAAGATCTACTTAGACCAAGTTTGAAGCTACACTTCATGCATGTCACTCTAAAATATGTACCGATAACATAACTAGAGGGCACTAATCAGTCTGGCCGAATACCACCATCTTATTATTTTTTAACAGAGAGGGTACCCCTATCTCCAGGGCTACCCATCTTTTAACTTGGAATAATTATAAAAAAAATTAATTGCACTCACAAATATTTTCAATTGAGCTGATTAATTCCAATTACACCATGACTCTATTTTAAGCACTTTTCAATTTACACCTGCTTTAAGTAAGTGGAATAAACGTTGCAACTGATGGTCACAAACGGGGACTGTGCTTCCGCTAGGCGAACTAGGCAATCATCTAGGGCGCTGGGCTAAGGGTTTATGTCATGGTATAACGGTACCAATTGCACAAGTCCAGGTGGGTGTAGCTTAAGGTGTAGGGAACCTTGCATTCAGAAATAAACAACACTTGCTGTGATTGGTGGATTATGTAGGAGTTGTACTTTCAGTTAGGATTTAAAAAATGTTTAGCCTGTTGGCAACATATGAATTTATGCTAATTCCTATATCGATCATATTTTTTTATTTTTTATGATTTTTTTGAAGAT
This sequence comes from Unio delphinus, assembly GCA_029339505.1. NCBI lineage: Eukaryota > Metazoa > Mollusca > Bivalvia > Unionida > Unionidae > Unio > Unio delphinus. The sequence goes on along the minus strand of JAQISU010000210.1, from coordinate 15,919,584 downwards.
GTGATACGCATTACTGACTACAAGGATGTTGTCTAGTTCAAGCAGAGTTATCTCTCTTAAATGCAATGGAGTACCTGGTTCTGTCATTGTCAAATTAAAAATCTAACATTGTTCTCTGTGACAGTGTGTGACATACATGCTGAAATAGCATAGAAAGTATATTTATTTCACAAAACATTAGCATTGAGGTCTATGGAAAAACAATTGGTACCGTAATACCTATATAATGGGCGGGGGGAGGGGGGCATGAGTGGAAGGGGGCGCCAGATATCTCACCTAGGGTGCCAAAATGCCTTGCACCAGCCCTGGTCACAAAACTAAATTTTTGGCTATAAAAAGAAAATCAATTATGTGTTGTAAATCTTGTTTCTTTATTTTCATTGGCTGAAGGCCTGAATGTATCATCCTCAGTGGGCCAGAGTGGCTAGAGTCAATGCCATTTTTAAGAATATCTGCCACTAAAAGTAACAGTAACTACAGTTGTACCTCGTCGCTGTCCCGGATTACGTGCAATTCATTTTGCATCTATATCATCGTCCTCAAGAAAAGACAGCATTAAGCTGTTGTTGCAGGGAACGATTTTCCTCTTGCAGTCTTGCAAGCTGAACCATGGGGGGGGGGGAGATTAAACGTGGGTTGGGTGTATTGATTTTAAAGAGCTTTAATTACACGTTTATAGATTTATCGTGATAGCTTCAGAAAAAAACTAGTGACGAGAATTAATGATTATTGCAATAAATGTCACTGTTAAACAGCAGTATATTTAAATGAGTAACTTCGATGTTTACTGTACCTGAAATAAAGTGGTTCCCGCACACGAGATCGTACTCAGTTGGAATCCAGCTTTTTCGGTTAATCCCATCCCAGAGGCGTAGCTAGAATGTTTGGCGCCCGGGGGCAATATTCATCCCCCACCCACACCTCAACTCTGAAACCCATTATTTTCATCAATAAAATCACCATTACCCGTTACAACCTATTTCAAAGCCCATTTTGGCGCCCCCACTAGTATGGCGCCCGGGGACATATGTAACCCCCTCCACCACCACCCCTAGCTACGCCTCTGTCGCATCCAACCATTTCTGCCTTTTAGATGGATCCTTTGGTAGGCGGTAAAATACTAGATCCTTTGGTTTTAAACGTCTAGAACAATTAACGACACAGCAAGACACGACCATTGTTAACAATGGTAACAAACGTATTCAGTGCAATATGGAGAAAGCCTACAGTACAGTTTTTCTGCCAACCAGACTAGGGACCCCCCACGTGATCATGCCCGTGACGTCACGGTGATGTTCCTATTACTGATTTTTTTCTTTCTTTCGGTTCTCCTTTAATTAGCTATTTAATTGGAATAGGTTTTGTAAACACAATAAAATAATTAAAGATAATAAATGTAGCGCCCTTCGGATCTAATTATTAAGCGGACCCCTATTTGTCAAAGAAAAAGATTTTAAAAAAAAATAACTGATTTATTTTATTTTTTAATTGTATAAATGTTAGTCCGAGTTTCCTCTGACCCTTTCCACCCCATTTTTTGATATTTGGACATTCACGTTGGGGTGTAGGGTCAGAGCGCATTCCCTATCAAAAAAGTTAGAATTCTAATGTCTGGTGTCGGCATTGGGTAGCCGTTTAATTGCCAGCCCAGCAAACTTAAACGATCTTTCATCGAGATATACCTGATTGAAATCGATATGAATATGATTTATTTTCTAAACGCGAACATAGCATTCGTTATGTCTTTAATCTGCTGACAGATGAGACTAAGATACATCGTTGCAGAAATTTGATCTGGATCTGGCCATTTGCATTCTTAGTCACGTGACTGCACAAATCTCGCAACTTACATGTCCATGACATCAGAGGTCATACTGTCACGTGATATCAACACTACGCTATACCTAAAGTTGCTGCAGGAAAACAAATCCAACATAAAACTGAGCGTCAGCTAATTTTTGTTTAAAAAAACGAAGAAAATTAAGTTCCCAAACTATTTATTGCAAAAACAACGACCGAAATATGTAAAATATATAAAAATAAATGTAAATGTTGCAGCAATTTGAGGAAAACCGATTCATTACGCAGAGAGCATTGCAAGGTACAAGGTGTCACGTGCAACAAACAAATACATCGCTGACACGTGCTCGGTACTTCTTGAAAATAGTTTTCTCCACCCATCTGTAATACTGGCACGTTTCTGGTCATTGATCACACCCCAACATGAATGTCCAAATATTAAAAAAATGGGTGGAAAGGGTCAGAGGAAACTCGGACTATATAAATGCAGGGCCGGACCTAAGTTTTTCAGGGGGGGGGGGGGGCAAAACTTGTTACTGGGTTAAGCGAAGGCGCGAAGCGCCGAGCCTTCTAGGGGGGTCCGGGGGCATGCACGTCCCCTCTCCCGAATTTTTTTTTCTTCAAGGATGTAAAATAGTGCATTCTGGTGCTATCTGAACCTTGAAAAAGGGATCTAACAAAAGTGACTAAAAACTGCAATGTTTTAAAAACACTGAACAAAATATTTTAAAAAAAATAAATAAAAAAATATAAAATTCGGAACCCCCTTTGCATCTTTTATCAAAAAGCAGTAAATATTTTTTTTCAAAGGAAGGGGGGAGGCGGCCGGGCCCCTATAGCAGGTCCGGCCCTAAAATGTATACTGGTTACATATAGACCCGACGCTGATATTTATGTTTTTGGCGTCAAACAAAATCAACATGTGCTATATCCAGTCCCGGATTACCCATTAGGCAGAGTAGGCAACTGCCTATGGACCCCGCGACTTTTATGGGCCCCATTAGGGGCCCCCATGAGACCGTGACCGTGGGTCTGGGGCCCCAAAAGTTTGACTGCCTATGGGCCTCCACGGTGCTTAATCCGGCGCTGGCTATGTCTTACCACATTAGTCTGATGTTTTATCAATAAAGTACGGCACAGGAGTCTGACGTTTTATCAACAAAGTACGGCGAAATGTCTCCTGTGGTCTTACAGGTAGGACTAGTGAGAGTATTTAGGGAGAGTCTTGGGGTGATTAGTTGCTCCCTAATCTGTGTGATAAACTATTAACATAGTAGTTGAAAAAAAATGTTTTTACTTACCTCTGTTCTCAACTTGAGACTCAAGGTATGACTGAAATCAAAAAGTTTGATCACTTTTATTATACGCAGAGCAGTCTGGCGGCAATATCCATCTCCGTCGAGAATGTTCCAGAAGGCATATGTTCTGGAACATTCTCGACGGGGATGGATATGGAATCACATCACAATTAATACTTCCAGTTCCTCTCTCCTTTTGGTGGTGATACAAGAGTTATATTGATGCATCTTTGGTATGGATTTAAAGTTAATTGTTTATTCTTGAGAATAGAAGCTCTGAGAGTGGTTGTCTGTGTGTATTTTGGCGACAGTGCACATGGAGTAATAAGGCATTGGTGATCATCCGGAAGTGAAATATGTGGTCTGTGTACATGCTGTTCTGTGTACAGTGCAGCCGTTCAAAAAAAATGCCGATCAACCCCTGACAAGACTTTCACAGTGAAGTCATCTTTGGGGGTATTTTAGATTTTCATATGATTTGTATTGATTGTCACACTGTGGAAAGGTCAGTGCTGAGAAATATATGTAGAGAACAAATAGTAAAATTAATTGTGGTGTATGGCCATATATTGGATAAATATACAAATGAGTTTCGTACAAACGACGGTTTTCATTGGACAATGTGTATTTACACACAAAACGGTTCATTGTGCTACTAGAAATATGGGTTGGGTCGGGAATCCGGGCACTTTCTCACATCCGGGCATTTTCAGTGCATGGTTACGACCGCCGAGGTGAAAACAACCGCCATTGTTCTAGTTACTTAAGTAACGTATGCCGTGTGGGGAACATTTACACATTTTAAGATTTGCAGTGTTGGTGTTTGCACAAACCATCATATGCAAAAGAACAATTTAAATAATTAAAAACTCTTCCTAAATTACCAAATACGTCTTTTCTCTCTCGCCAATAACTACATAAATATACAATTACAAGTGTCTATTTTAGGTTTAAAATAAACAAATAAGCTACAAATTATACCTTTAACCGCTCAGCTTTTCCGTCGTTTATATCTTCCGCAGATTATAAATCGAACCGAATCACGCTTATTTCCTTGACACTCCATCGTTCATATTTGCCATTATAATGCAAACTCCAAACCAAATATATGTCATACGAGCCAACTATATGTGCCCACCCTGAATTGTTCTTTTAAATGATTGACTACTCTGATTGTGTGCCATTTCTTTAATCTCTTTAATCATGAGAACGACCAGGATACTGCCGTAATTAGCAGGTATTAATTAAATTCACATACACATAAAAACGGAAATATAAAAACCGAAAACTGTCTTTTTTTAAACAGTCATATGTTGACTACTTTTAGATGTGGATGGGGTATCCGACGAACCAACAAACCAACTACTTTAAAAATAAACAGCACGCAAAACTTGAAAGTTTTTTTTAGTGCTAAGACATTTTGTAAAAGATAGCATTGGATCCGCAATTTTCGCTGAAGCAAGAAAATGGGATTCTCTAATTATCACCATGAAAGTTTAACAACATAATATGCTAATTCAAAATTTTATATAGAAGTATTTTGGCGCATGTTAAATTCCAGTCTACAGGCAAGCAGAAAAACGAATTGATTTGGCAAGTTTGTCAGGGTCGAAAAGCAGATTCTTGAGAGTTTGGAGAATCTAAGGTGATGGAGTCGAGTTTAAAAAATAATATACATTCATTTTGTATTGAAATGAGAAGAAAAAAAATTGCCGTCCTTCTTTGCATTTTCCTATGTACGTTTTACATGTTTATGTAAAGGTAAAAAAAATATAGAAGTATTTTTTTTATGTGTAAAGACAGGAAATATGGGAGCATTTACATGGAAATTCGTAAAGCATTTCAACATGAACGCAAGCGTTAACATTTCGGTACTTGAGTGAGTTTACACCCCTATTCTAGCGGAGGAGTAGGGGTAGGCCTAGCAAAATGAGAGGTTGATGATAAAGTTTAGTGAATTCTGGATACGGATAATATGCTTCTCTTTTTTTCTTCTAAGTCGATTGTCATTAAAATTCCCAAACAAGCAAAAGGAGAAATACCAAAACAAATTCCACAAAAGAACACCGTTTTTCTCTTGGTAAGACAAAGTCGATGTAAAATATCATTTTCGTAACTATGTAAAGAGTCTTTGGAATATAACATCTACCGAAAGAACTGACAGCTTTTCTTTAAAGATATGACCTGCTAACTCGTTGTATTCTACGAATTTATAATCAAGACCTTGACGGTTAACATCTTATTACAGTAATAGAATCTGGTCAACGATGTTGACCATGTTTTGTACTCTATCATGTAAAATATAAATCAGATTGTGTAGTTGTGTATTTTAAAGAAAAATAATTTTCTGGGATTTCTTCACTGGTTATACTGGCAATATAATAAAGACTTTGTATATCTTAGGTGTTGGGAGAAGAACTTTCAATTCCCTTTATTTTGATATATGATTGATGGGTGTACTTTAGGTTCTAGAGTATACAGCTTGGGCTAACATAAGATCTGCTCATGTAAACAAACTGCTAGCTCCGCATGGTCATTTTCACTCCCTGGACTTCAGAGGTAAATTGTAGAAAAATGGTACGATAACTTTTTTTACTTTTCAGATATTTTGTAATTTGTTCATTGCACTTTCAGAAGCTGCTATTGCCTACTTCAGCAAAATTCGTTTTCCCTAGTTTAATAACTGCTAAAGTTAGTGTACTTTTGATTAATTCTGGCTAATTTTTCAAGCACATGGGAGCATCCATTTTGTTATACCATGCGCTTAGATCATTTACAATTTCCACAAGTGCAGTATCCAAAGAAATATCAGCCACATTGCATCAAAGTAGCATTGAGATATGCCAACATTATCTCCATTGTGCATGTCACAAATGCAAACAACTTCACCTCACATACGTCACTATCTGAAAAGTACATATTAACTGGTGAGCGCCCCCATATACTTCAACCATTCCTAATAATTCATTTCACATTTTATTTCAGCACTACTAATACCATTTTATTTTAATATTAAAATAGTTAGCTACCGTTTTAATTCAGAATTTCATTGGTTGCGTTATCAATTTTCGTGGATTGTTTCAATTATTATTATTATTATTATTATTATTATTATTATTATTATATAGAAGTAGTGGTAATAGTGTTGTTATTGTTTGAAACGTAACAATAAATTCGTTAAACGTTTATATTTTTAATCAGTAAGTGTTTAAATAAAAATGGAAATTCAGCCATATATGTTTGTTACCGTTATCAGTTTTCGTAGATTAGTAAAATCAAAAAAAAGATCGCATTGTTTTAATAATATTTAGGAGTATTATATATATTGAAATTGTTCTTATTAATTCATTTACTTGTTTTGTTTGGTTCTATCAGTTATATTTCTTTCTAATTAGTCCATTTTACATTTACATAGAGCAAAGAACAACAAATACTTAACATCTTGAATGTCATTGTTTTTATTGAGTTTATTGTCGATTGTAGACTTTAAGACCTCAAATATCATAGCACTCATGTGTATTAGAGAACACGAAAGAAAAAGAAACAATTATAATTTTGAATCATTTTAGATCAAAACTGATATGTCTGAGTCTCATAAATTTTCTAACATAACTACACAACTGTTATGATCGTTTTTGGTCTGCATGAACGATAAATATAGACTTTATGCAGCTACATCGCTAAAATATGTGTAATGATTATTAGTTTCCATATACATGTACTCATTAAGTTCTGCCCATACCCCATATATACCAAAATTTATCAAAATCTGCAAAAACAAGATTATTACAACCTTGATTGTAAGCATATTTATATTTTACATTCAGCTGATCATTAACGTAAGAACAGTCCATTCAGCTACTGAAGTACTTTGAATAACACTTTATCATTACTCATCCATATCTGGTGATAATAATAGTCATTACTATTTGAGTTTTAAAAATAACCGAGGTCTCGCTAAGATTTTAAAACTAGGAATCCAGGACTCCCTTTTAGGTCAAAAATGGAGTCTCACCAGCAGAAATTGCAGTCCCTTCCCTAAAAACTATGCAAATTAGAGGAAATATTTGTTGCCACTGAGTTTAATTTCTACATTCTTTATAGCACTGACATAGCTTTTGTTTGTCTATCAGAGTGAGACTAAATTGTGTCAGTCCTAAGAATGTCTTTTTTCAAGCACTAAGCTAGGCATCACACACTTTATTACACTTTGCTACTGTCCCATCCTAACTATCAGTTCAAGCAACTTGAGTACTCTTTTTGAATCTCAAAATTTATAGTCATTGTCAGTTTGCCTTTTAACCCGAAAATACTTATCTAAAATGTGCAAATGGCATTTTGTCTAATTCTCAACTTGTCTTGATTCATAGGTGAATTGCATTGCTTATTCTGCTATGCTCAGAACTTAACACAGATTTAAAATTAAACTATAAATTTGTTTCTTCGATGTACTCTTTTAAATGACCACATGTGTATCTATGGGTCTTTCTGACTGAATTCAATCACAGTAAATATCAATACAATGTCACACTCAGCCGCCAGTCAAAGCCTTTGAACCTGCTACCCAGCTATTGCATCATGTTCTTTTGACTTACTCTTATAATGGCAGCATGTAAATCATTGAGTCTTTCAGCCATTAAATTCTGACTGTCTTTGAATTTTGCCACCCACCTATTACATGCATATGGAGGACTCAAGCCTAAATGATTTTCAGCATCCAAGATAAAACATTGGCGTTCAAATACGCCTCATTGAGTTTCCAAGACCTCTGAAATAACATGTTCATATAAATGTACATTTGCTTGTGTATTATATAATGATTTATATAAATCTTGTGATAAGTGACCTTCTAATTCATTCTCACATATAATTATATAATTGTTTTCTCCTACACTAACGGATCATCCATAAAGTATGCATGTATGAAGTGAGGGTGAAGTGTTCTGAAAAGCATTAGCAGCAAGGTGACTGTTAATCGGCATTTTCTGCAGCTGCAGTTGTCAATATCCCTTGATAACTGATGTTTAATAAGATTATGCTTAGGCAGTCAAGTCAGAATTGTAACCTGTCCAGTACAGTAGTTGAGTTAGATACAATGTGGCTCCTATGCTAAGTGAAGCAGAGTTAATACTAAAAACTATGAAGTGTGATATGTTGTAGTGTTCTTGCCCATGTGGCACTTGGTTGGAGACATATTTTCCTCTTCATTTTCTGACATGAATTGTTTGGATATCTCATGATTCCATCATATTATGCCTTTTGACTCTGGCACCTCATGTGAGTTTGTTTAGCCATACCTTGCCACATTGGGACAGCATATTGTATTTGGATAAACCAAGAGGTACATTGATTACCTTTTTGACACATATTGTCCAATACTTTTAGAAAAGTGAGACTCATTAGCACATATGTGTTGTGTTAAGTAATTTATAACCCATCCCAGTCCGTCATGAAATTTCACATGATCATTACAGTATTTGTCATGCAATATATAACTGTTGATGTTTATGATATGGATGATATCGAAGTTGATGATAAATATTAAACTCCAGTTATTCCAAGTGATGTCAAGCCTGACAGTATTCCAGTAATTAATTTTGATTGGTTGAAATCATTATTTTAGTCAATCTCTGATTTTTTACTATTACAGTTTTTAATCTGTTAAAATCTAAGAAATATTAGCTGCTGACACATTACAGTTTATTACTTACATTTGTCCTAGAAAAGCATTGGTTATGATATTTTGTAAAATTAAAGCAATGTAGTACTGTTGTAGCTTCTGTTTAACACTGTCCAACTTTCATTTTCAAAGTTTCATTACAAAGTATTAAATTAAACCTCTGCTTATATTTAATTAATATCGTAATAGCTTCATCATTCAAAATTCAACTGTTATCGGAAAGGTGATTGTGATTCACTGATATGCTTACATGTTGTACTTTTTTAAAAAAAAATATAAGCTTTGCAATCTGTAGGGGCAAAGGTTGTCGAAAATCACAAGTGGTGTCATACATATTTTAAGGAGAACCCCTTACATCGTTATCACCATATTATAATCACCAAACTTAGGTTAAATTATTGGATAGATAAGGAATTATTCGTAACATGTTTTATCGGCAAGACCATAATGTCTTTATTGTTCAGTTGCGCATAAAATATTGTAATTTATAATTATTTCCTTCTATATTTCAGCTGATTCTGGTAATTAAATGGACCATTACAGAAGGGCTTTGTCACCTTATAGTCAGCTAGATGTTCTCATGACATTTTTCCTCTGTTGAAGTATTCTAAATGAGTCATATGCTATGGACAAGCTAACAAGAACATTTCAATTTGTCATAAAAAGGTATGCTTTTCTTACCTTAAGCTATATATGGTCATTAATTGTATATTATTTATTAATATAAACTTTAAAACTTTGTCATAGTTGTACGATTACTCAATTTTACAATATAGTAAATCTTTTTACTCTCAATCAGCCCTAATTATCACTAATTCACTTTATAACTAATTATCACTTTTCCTACATGCGCCAAAGGGGTGCCCCGAGGGGTCTAAAGCGCTCTCTGTTATGGATCACTGCCATCTCACGTATGTCTGTGTGGGTTTCAAGTCTCAAATCCGGCTAATGTGGGTATGTGAGAAAGCTTGCAAATAACTTCTTGTAAAGGGTGGGGGTCTTTCCGGGGTTTTTCCGGGTTGTTCCTTCACCATTAATACTGCTTGCCATGTATAGTCTATATATGTGGTGAAAAATGGTTTTAAACCCCAACAATAACAAGTGCTAAAGGCAATAAGTGCCATGTTTCTGTATTAAACAAAATAATTCCATTTATCCTTAGATAATAGTATTTGTACATGTATTTGTTGTTGCAGTTCATATTAATAACCTAATAATATGAAAATAATGTCATGGCCATTCATTACCTGCACTGATGTTACTAATGGTGCCACAAGCAAGCATCATTCTTAGGTTGTATTTACTATATGCCAGTGTGTAGTGGAAGACTAGCTGGTACATGATTTCTTGTCATGCTCACAATTGTTAGTTTCAGTACCATTAATAAGCTGACAATAGTTGGAATTACAATGATTATTGAATTGGTGGTAATTTATCTTTTAACTCATATGCAATATGTATTTTTGTAATTGAGTGGTAATTGGTGGTAGCTTATCTTTTAATTCATTTGCAGTATGTATTTTTATTGAGTTAGAAATGTTCTGACAATATTGCATGCATTGATTACCCATTTACTGGGTATGGCAAATGCTTTGAGGACATTAAATGCCTATCACTATGTTGCTTTGCTATATCACTGTAGATGCGGTCAAGAACTGAGCAGAATCCTGTTACCCAACTTACCCTCTATTTGTGTATAAGCCATCAAAACCCCAACATCCTCTATTGAGGTCACTCTGTTAAAGTAAAGTGACAGTGAAACAGATAATCTTTAAATTTCAGTAATGTGTTTTATATGCCAGCACGCTTTTTTATTACAATAATCGATGACATTTTTGTAGGACATTGATAATGAACATTTTGTGGTTACATAATTGTGAGATATGTTAAAACTATAAACTGATTTGTACGACATACATTCGACAAACATGGCTTGTAAATTGTTGGTATGAGCAATTTGATATATCAGCAAGCCTTGTTTCCTTTTAATAAAAATGTATACATCATGTGGTATATCATTGATACAGCGTACTACATACTATACATACATTCTATATATATATATATATATATATATATATATATATATATATATATATATATATATATTGTTTTTTTTTCAGCATCGTTTCAGGAACCCAAAACTATTTCATTCAAAACATCCATTTTGAGATAGTTCATTGTGGGATTGATATATGTTACCAAAATTGTTTCAAGAAGAAAAGTTACGAGATCTCTCTCCACATGCAGTACTCATGCCAGCAGATTATGATATCACAATGCACTGTTCAGATGGTTTGGTTATTACAGTCTGAGCAAAAGTTATTCATCTGTGTATTACATGGCATAATTACAGAAAACCAGATGAAAAACATCAATCTATTTTTTCTGCTTACATAAATCTCAAGTTCCTTAAAATGGTAATCACAAATGAGCGATCATAGGCTTATAGCCAGTTATCTTCACTTTAAACTGTAAGATCATGGCATGGGTCAAAGCGGTCCAAGATTATTTCCAGTAGATATTTCCTACTCAACAAACATACTACATAAAGATAGGATCTTTATCATGCTTTACAAAATGTCTTAAATCGGATTGATTATATATGTTATCGTTGTTGAGAGAATTTTATAAATACAAGGAGCTAAGTTGTCTGGGCAGCTACAAAGGAGTTAATTGAATGAGAAGTAAATATTAAGCATAATCAGCGAGTTGCTAAAGGAAAATCACATTTTCTCTGCATAAAAATAAATTACTCATTTTAATATTACATGATTATTTATAAGGAAAATAGTTTTCAACCGATTCTTATCCCTAGAATCATAATCATGGACAATTCAGCAGTTCATTCTGAATAATAGTTGAGTAAAAATGTTGGACGTATTAGATACGATTTTAGCTGTATACTTTAGAAATATAAAAGATTCTCATTGAATAATGTTTGCATTAAATATATATATATATATATATATATATATATATATATATATATATATATATATATATATATATATATATATATATATGAAATATTATTATGGTAATGTCATATGTCCTTTTTTCCAATTGTCAATTTTCTTCCTTTAGTTTGAATATCTGTGTTAATAAGTTTTTCAAAAGATGTGGTCCTAGACCAGCATTTAGAGATCGCTCACATGCGAAATCGTTGGACCAATAGAGTACAAAATGTACAAAAGTCATGGCGGGCATGATGTTTAGTATTTTTTGTAGAGCTAGTCATTGGTCTAGACGGTGGTTTTTTTTATAGCTGAAACTGTTATACAAGAGACCTTAAATGCATCGAGGTAGGTAGATTTATATTATATGTATAGTATTCACATACTGTCCCTTTTGTTTGTAAGCCTTTCTGTGCATTTCTGATTTATATATTAGTCTGTTTCACTGAACTTTCAGTAGTTGCCTCGTTCTACATGTAAGACCTCGACTGTAATATTTATGTTGTGGGCATCATATCATTAAAACAAAAACGTGCTATGTCTTACATTGTAGGGCTAAGTAGAAGCTGTGTCATCTGCGTCTGATATACCGTTATTCAATGTTTTCTTCTAATATTTCAATGACACTTTGAACAAATAGAAGGATTTCTTGTATCATCATCGTCGTCATCAGTCTCTTGACCTAGCGTGGTCGTTGAGACACTTTGCTGCAGAACATCTTACCAGTTCCCTCCACTTGTCACAATCATGTGCCAATGCCTGTGTCTCCGCAAAACTTTTCCTGGCCCATTATGTGATGTTATCAGTCCACTTTTTTCTCTGTCTACCTCTCTTTCTGCCACCCTTTATGCTACCATGCAGTATTGTTGTGGATATACTGTTGGATCTAGTGACATGGCCATACCATTTCATCTTTTACTTTTTGACAGTGGTGAGGAGGTCTTTCCTAATGGCCAACTTTTGTGCCTGATTGTGTTACAAACTTCTTCATTTGTGTTGTGATCCATGTAAGGGATGCCAAGGATGGTTCTTTAACATCTCATTTGAAGTGCCTGGATTCTTCGTTGTAATTCTGCTGTCAGGGTTCAGGCCTCACATAAATACAAAAAGATTGAGATGACTAGTGTTTTCAATATTCTGATTTTAGTTTTCAGACAGATATTCATGTCTCTCCAGATGGGTCTTACCTTTGACATAGCTACCGTTGTTTGTGCTGCTCGTGACAAAATTCTGCTTCTTGATCCCGCTTTGTTGATTCTGGAACCAATATATTTGATCTGGCCCACTGTCGCAGATCCTGTCCTCGGACTTTAATCTTGGTTAAAATTTGTTTGCCACTATTTGTCATCAGCTTTGTCTTCATGGCACTTATCTCCATGTCAAATCTGGAAGATGTTTCTCCAGGTTCTTCACTAAGGTGACAAGCTTATCTTCACTGCCTGCCAGCCCATCAGTGTCATTTGCAAAGTGTAGGTTGGTTCAATTCTGACTGCCCCATAGTTGATTTCCAGGCCTTCGCTATGATGTGCTCAAAGTAGATGTTGATTCGCATGGGTGACAGGAGGTACTCCACTGTTGTCTAGAACCAGTCCCCTTCCGAATCTTGAGCAATTACTGCACTTGTAGCCTTGGTATACAGTTGCTTGATGGTAGTGGTCAACTTTTGCCCTATGTTGTACTTCTTCATTGTGGCCCACAACGCCTCATGCCACACTCTGTCAAAAGTCTTTTTTGAAATCTATGAACACATTATAGATGTCTTGTTGATCTTGTGAGTACTTTTCACACAGAACATCATGTATTCACGTGTTCAAAGAATATAAATCCCAAATTTATGGAATTACTGAGATCTTCAAAGACAGTAATTTCAATCACAACTGTGCTTGAAAACAGAAGCAGGCCCAAGCAAAAACGGTGACCATGTTGCTAAAGAAGCTCCCTTTTGATTAAAAAAAAGTTAGCAGTGTTTGCAGCAAATCAGTTTAGAACTCATAAATCAGTGAATGCAATGGTTAATTTTTTTACATTTTTATATATCTTTTATTCTTTATGTTTTTCAAATCAATAGGGTGGTGTGTGAGGATACTTTAGTGGTTCATAACAAATCAGTAGCATAACAGGCAATCATTTGTATAATTTAATGCATAGGTCAGGGATATTGTTGCTTACAATTTACGCAAATCATTTATTTATTACGACATGGTGTATATAGTACATATTATATTTTACATGAAAGTTTAGTATCAGGCTCTGCTTGGTTTTGAGAGAGCATGCCACTAGCTTCTCATTGGTCCGTGGTTCTTCCCAGTGGTTTTCAAAGGTTCTTCCTCCACTAGATATATTTACTGTTGTATAGCATGAAAAATTGCTGTAAGCTAATCCTAACTCTGTAAAACATCAACCCTGATGTTTATGTTTTGGGGATTTAGGTTTTACTGAATTAATAATAGTATGTATAATGATTTCCAATGTTGGCTAACATCAGAACAAGAAGTCAAATTTTCCAGAATATCTCACACTCTTGGCAGCCTGTCTCAACGTGTTTCTTCAAATTAAAATAATAAAGTTTATCAAACTTTACTAAGATTTTTTATAATTCAGATTCTCATACAAGCATGTTTTCAAGTTTATGGGGCTACATTTCAATTGGCGGTAAAGCAATGGAAGTCAGAAATGCCAAAATTGGTTGAAAGGATGAGAAGTATCTTGAACAAATGAAGCTATCTAACAACTTTCTTTAGTGTTAATATATTTTTTATTCATTTCATTAGCGAAATATACTTCATCTTTATCTGATTTTAGCATTCCCAAAATTAAGAACACAATGTACGTACAAACAAGAGTAGTATATGACCAAATACTGTGTTCTCTACACAATGAACAATTTCCCTTTTTGGATATTAGTCTGTATGATTGTGTAAAATATACAGTTTCACTGCTCATCTGTAAATCTGCATTAGCATGGAATACATTCATACAAGTTGTACTCTTTAGAGTAACTATCCATGCAACTGTAAGAGTAGTGTGTGTAACTCAAATTTATATGAAGTTGTTCTGGTGGCAAAATTATTTTTTTTGTATTTTCAGCACTGAATACCTCTTTTTTGATTGAGATGACCTGACAGAGAAACCACTTGGTGTCACAGCCGATGTCTAATTACCACACCCTGACAGGAATACAGAGTTAAAACCACAATGACCACAAACCATAGTATGATTTATAGCATGACCACTGTTTTAATTTTATGCATAATGACACATTAGAATTTTATGTATCAGTTAGTTGCTACCATGGGTAAAAATTTATTTGCATAATCACTGGCATAGTAAACTGAACACTGAGTTGTTTTCAATCTATCAATTTTGGCCGTTTTCGTTTTAATTTTGGTTACAATTATTCACAATGCTACTTTAAACCAATGTGATGATAGAGATTTTGTGATTGATGGTTTGGTAGCTTAGCCACAAATGTTTTGTTTTCATCATTTGAAAATATGTTTGAAAATTTCTGAGAACATAAAAGTTACTTTAGGAGCACAATAAATTAAATTTTTTAAAGCCCACATTACCCATCCATTGAAATTTGTTAAATTTTGAAACAATTTAATATCCAGTAGCTGTTTTTTATCTTTAGATTCATTACAAAGCAGATACAGAGATGCTTCCATAATCACAGTATTCAGTAAAGTACTAATTTGAAAATTTGGCAAAGCTTAAGTTTGTTAAAGATTCAGTTTTGGAGAAGAAGTGTCAGAAAGATCAAATATGATACCTTTGAGCACAAGAAAATTGTACTTAACTACCATAAAGAACCATTGGCTATCTATATGATTCTTTAAACATCATCCTATGAAAGGAAGGTTCTCAGACAGGAGTTTCAAAACACAAGTTATCTGGCCAAAATAAGTTCTTGAAGTACCAAAAATTGAGTTTTGCAAGCACTCTTGAATGGGATCAGTGTGTCTTTGTGTCTATTTTAATTCCACTTTGCTTGGTCCATGGTATGCAGAAGAATGCTGTCCACATGACTTTGTTTTCATAGTGGGAATAATCAGTATATAGTTGTCAGAAGAGAAACGTAAGTATCTTGCTGGTGTGTGTGTGTACACATGGGTGAGGTCAGATAGGACTTAAGTATGTCAGTGAAACGTAGCACAGAGAACACGTTTTGTGCTTGATTCTGGATCGAATGGATAGCCAGTGTAGGGTACAGAGCAGAAGGATATGTGCTCTCGTCTAAGTATGATCCGAGCTGCTGTGTTTGAACTGTTTGAAGTTTGTGGAGTAGATATTGAGATGAACTAGACAGAATTGGGTTATTAGTCTTGAAAGTGCTAATGAACCCTAATGGCAACAGCTGATAGATATTTACGAATGGAGCTGATGCGTCTCAGCTCAAGATATGCAGCCTTGCATATGTTCATGACATGTTGGTGAAATGTAAGAGTACTGTCCAGAGCAACTCCTAGGTTTCGTACTGACTGTGAATTTAATGTTGGTGTTGGTGATATTTATTGTTTGAGGTAAAGAATGTTAATGAGAAATTCTTTGTGTTGTGATCAGAATGGCCTCAGTTTTATCATCATTCATCTACAGCTTTTTACATGTCATCAATGATTTCACAACTTAAATGCACATCTCTAATACTTGGACGGTAGCATCAACTTTAGCTGGGTGTCATCAGTGTACAATTGGTGAGACACTGGATGATAATCTATGACACTTGAGAGTGGCTACGTCTATAGAATAATGAGAGCCGGTCCAAGAGCAGACCCCTGTGGAGCAATTCAACATATCAACTGTGAAGAGGTGTATTCCATTTGCAGATAAAATTTGTGTCCTGTTTCCCAAGTAGGACTTGAACCACAGTAAGGCTGTATTATGCTGGAGACTGTGAAATAATATATCATGGTCTATTTTGTCAAATGATGCAGTTGGGGGCTGTAATCTTTCTGCTATCCAACGCAAAGAGAATGACATTAACTACTTTTAGACTTGTAGTTTCAGTACTGTCAAGAGTGATATGCAGATTTTACATTGATAAAAAGACTGTTTGAATTCAGATGAGGTACAAGTTGGGATAGAACAACCTTTTCTATGATTGGGCTAATACAAGATATATTTGTTCTGGCAAACAATAGTCAGCTGACAGTCTTGTAAACATTCATTAGTACTAAAGAGTGAAAGGTAAGCACATGTATGAGCTTGATAAAGACAAAGAAAAAATGTATGAAATTGTAATGAATAATGTGGGCAATGTTCTTGACATGAGAAAACAATTATCAGCAGTGTTGCACTTTGAGGGAGATCTGTGGCAACCTCCTATCTAAAACAACCAATGTCCCCTATTGATTGATAATTATGTCGGCCAGAGATACATAAAATGCCCCCCCCTCCAAGCCCAACCAATACGCAACACTTGGTCAGCACTGACACTGCACTCATCTAATCATAGAGTGGTTTGAGAATCTTGACATTTTCAACTGACATTTCTAAAATGTTGGATTGTTTAATTTTAAGCCCCAAAAAGGTAAAGAAAAACAAAATTTGCCAGTAGCTTCCCATGCATCAGTTACGGTAGTTTTTCTCAGGTTCTTCCTCCACCAGTTAGAGTGGATGCTATGTATAATCTATTGTGTGCTGTAAAATGGCATAAAACCATCACAACAGCAACAACAATGGTTTTGATTCATCTGATACTACAGTGATGGCATTCATCATGACATTATTGCAAGCTTATTGATTTTTAAATGAAATGAATAGGAGATAAGTTTGCCAAACAGATTACAGTGGGACCCCGCTATAACCCGCCCCGCTATAACCCGAATTCGGATATAACCCGGTCGTGGCATGGCTCCTGAAATTTCGGGTAATTTTTATTACAGGTATTTTTCTCAAAGACAAAAAAAAAAACAAAAAAAAAATTTTTTAAGTATGAAAAAACAAAAAATACGTCACGAGTTTAATTATCATTCTCATATTCGTCGAAACAGTGCGAAAAAGAACGTGTAGAAAATGTATTATCAAATTTCTTCTAGTTTTGTGCCAAAATAAACGTCGGAAATACGAACCAATTGCTAGGCCCTACTGAGAACTTTGATCTTTGTTTATTATTGAAAAATTACAGCTCATAAGTGTCAATATTATAATTACTGATTCCTGAGTAATGAAGCCATCGTGTCTACTTTGTGTTTGTCTTGAATGCATTCTGAATACAATCGTTGCTCTAATAATCTCCGATATATGTTCTCTTAATTTCATACACAACTAAGCAATAGCCAATGCAGGGGTTGATAAAAGATTATCACCAGAATGTATAAATCAATCAATTTAAGTACATTGTTTATCATCAAAGTGAACTGCCGAGCTAAACAGTGACATAATTCAGTGGTTAAAATACAAGCCAGTTCGCCTGCTGTATTAGAGTACATCAAAAGAACATGACGCAATAGCTGGGCAGCAAGTTCAAAGGACTTTGACTAGCAGCTTGGGTGGGAAAATGTGCTGAAATTTACATTGATTGAATTCAGAGACAGACAGATCCTGAGATGTACATGTAGTTATTATAAGAATACACTTTAGCTTCCATTATTTAATCTACGGACATGTACTATTTCATCATTCATTACGTACACCCGTTACGTAATTATTTTTTTGTTTTTCATTGAATTCAGTCACATAATGATCTGTGACAAAATTATTGAATATTTTACATCCTTGTGTGGATATTTTCGATGGAAATATTTGTATTATGGATTCAGTGTATGTTACAAGATTCGCTGGTGAGTACACGGTGTTGATACTCTTTTCATGCAATAGATTATACATGTATATATAAATTAGACACGTGTATGTACCAATGCATGGTTCTCTGAATAAAGTAATATATTAAATCTGCAATTTCTGTTACCACAGGAAATGTTTTTCTCATTTAATATATATTGATCAAAAATGGTAATTGTGCCATGCATTTTCGCACCCGTCTTTATGTAAATCCCCCCCCCTCCCAATTAAATCCAAAAATGTGTTGGTATTGTACATGGTTGCTTATAACACGGTTCGGTTCATAGCCTGGTCGGATTCTATGGCTCCCAACTACCGTGTTATAACGGGGTCCCACTGTATTAAGAAATTAATCACATCAATATCTCCCATTGCATGAAACAATATGGTTATGCCAGGCTTGATCAGGTCCAGTGTGAATGTGGTTGTTAAAAAATTTCCAAAAGGCCCTGACTTCCTCGAAAGGGCACCAAAGCTAAACTCTGTGTGTCTGTTCACTCCAAGTGTGCATACTACCCAATAAACATGTGCAAGAATAAAATGATGGTCAAATTTAAAGTGTACATTTGTGTCTATGGTTTTTTTTTAAGCGAGCGGTGTGCAGGCCAGATCCACACCCTTCTGGCTATGTTGATGCAAAGTGTTTTAATGCAAAACTGCACAAACATATTGAATAAAGTACATTTTGTTCACATGCAATTGATATGGATTCCATTATTGAGTAGTTGAACAAGTTTGCTAACATTCTCTTTGGAAAAGTAGCTTGCTGTCTTCAAGGCATGTTAGGTATTTGCATCAATACCTATTAATTTGTCTTTGCAGTATTTTATATATAACTGAATAGTTTGTAAACAAATCTTCATATTTGCATTACATGTACTTGTTATTCACAGTATTTTAGTTAAATCATGACAATTAAATAAGCCTTATTGTTCTAGTGTCTTTTATCCAAAAATATTGTTAAAAATTTTCATACCAAAAAACAGTTTGTTTACCTTATTCCAATTTCAATTTCTAAGTAAACTTGACAAAAGTCTTATGGTAGTGTACAAAATTATTTTTTCATTTTTTTCTTCTTTATTGGCTTTGATTTTAAAGATTATAAACTCATTATAGGTTTCACATCTAATAAAAGCAGTAAGCTTGTTTTAAAAGATTATGTTTTGTCTTTCTTATTACAGACTTGCACTGAATACACTGGAAACTGCCCATGATAATGAAAAGATGAAGTTAAAAAAGTGATGCAGATAATTAGCCAATTATGGTAACTGCAAATAGATCAAATTATATTACTAAAATATTCATGATTATAAATGTAAGACGGAATAGAATGCCGCTAGAATCTGGTTGATATACACATGTTCATCTGTAGGGCTGTCAAAAACCACGGAAAACTGACCCGTGTACCCGTTGTGCCGTTCAACAGGTACCCGGGTACTAGTTGGAACATGTAAGACATGTACAATCCTTGACCAACAATTGTTTTTACCCACTAAATTACCCATTAGGCGTAAACGTATAGATTATGTCTTTTATGGTATATCAGCCTTCCAAAACTCTTGTTTCTATTAACATTCCATTAATCCCACAGACCGTATTTTAGAAAAGACTGCTTTACGTAACTTCAGTACAAGTGTACGCTTGTCCCTGGACTCTTCTTACAGTGTCATGTTCTGTTTATAGCAAACCTGGTTCTACTTTCTCTCGAATTATATTTATATCATCTGAGCTGAATGAGGAGAGACAAACAGACTATATTTATTTATGTGGCTAATATATAATATGTCCAAATTATATGTACTACAACTTTGGAAATTTGTTTATTGTCGATATCAGGTGACTGTATGACCATTGATGTCATTGACAAGTAGGTTGCGAGAGTTGTGTAGTTACGTGACTAAGAATGCAAATGACCAGATCTGGATCACATTTCAGCAATGATGTACTTTCATCTCGTTTGTCTGCAGATTAAAGGCATAACAAATGCTATGCTCATGATTTTTGAGGAAATAAATCATATTCCTATCGATTTCATGCAGGTATATCTCGATGAAAGATTGTCCAAGTTTGTTGCGCCGGCATGTAAGAGGCTACCCCATGCCGATATCAAATGGTGTCGGCGAATTCCAACTTTTCGATAGGAAATGCGCTTTGATCCATCACCCCAACATGAATGTCCAAATATCAAAAATGGGTTGGCAAGGTTCAGAGGAAACTCGGACTAATCAGACCAGTGTGCTGCTAATATATGACATTTTGATAGTGTTGTCGACAACTTATTTTTGTGAATGGGTACTTGTCATTAATTTTCAATGCCCAGGTTCATCACGATGGTCGGGTACCCGATTACCTGTTGACAGCCCTATTCATCTGCAACTACATTTCCTCTTAATCCACTGGGTGGAAATTGACCAACTGCTGTTGTAATAAATTTGTAAGAGAAGAATAACATTGTGAGTCCCATTGCTGGCATTCATGTAAGAATGTTTGATTTTTAAGAAAATATACAGAATAATAATGTTGCAAATAATTGTAAACTGTATGAAAATGACATACAGCATAGTGATTCTTGACCAAACTGTATGGAAATGACATCCAATATAGTGACTTTACCAAACTGTATCGATGTTTCTCTTTTGAGGATAACACATAAGATGATGTATTTATTTTCAAACACCTGGCTTATGGCATGGAAAGGCAATGGGGAAAGCATGTTATATATACCTCACTTATGGCATGGAAGGGCAATGTGGGAAGCAATGCTTTATATACCTCACTTATGGCATGGAAGGACAATGTGGGAAACATGCTATGGCATGGAAGGGCAATAGGGGAAACATGCTTTATATACCTCACTTATGGCATGGAAGGACAACGGGGGAAGCATTTTATGTATGAAAAAGGCACTGAATATTACATGGCAAGCAATGAAAGTAATTATATTTCAGTTTCTAAAGTAGTTTATTACTTGTATTTTCTTCCGTACAGCAATTTTTCAGTATCGTGTACGTTTTATACAATTTGTACACTCAACTTCTTACAAAATCCCTGTTAGCAATCACACGCATACACACCCAGAGGAACAATCAGGTTACAACTTGGATGACATTTTTGGATTGACAGGATAGCATTGTTTAAAATTTTCATCAAATATGACAATGTATCTGTTTTTCAATGGGGCTCTCATGTTTTATAAACACTATTTGTTCTTGTTATTTCTATTAAATCTTATGATTATTTAAATTTAAGCACATGTAAACTATGTCTAGCTAGGACTTTAATATGATCAATATAATATGTTTATAAAAATTATATATCTAAAACATTTGTAATTAAGCTTTTCTTTTGCATTATTTTTTTTTGTTGGTATTATTTATGCAATAGATTTCAAATATGCAACTTTTACCTTTATAGGATTCTTTATAAGATAATAAATACATGCAGTCCCAATTATCCTTCGAATGTGTTGATTGTATTTCACAATGTATGCAAGAAACAATCTTCTTATTTTGTCATTGATTAAAGAATGTATCATTGGGGGCCATACATTAAGTGCATGTGCATGGAGGTTGGATGGTGATTAACTAAAATGCATACACTTGCGTATGGGAGGTGTCTACTGCAAATGTGTTTGCACATATGAAACAGGGTGGTGGTAGTGAAACCTCCATAATTGTCTAGTATGTAACCTGTTTGACTGTGTTCAGTTGGCATTTGAATTTTATTGGACTTTTTGAAGTTGCGCAGCTTATTTATTTGGTGCAGCCAGACCGAGACATTTAACATCAGTGGTATATCTGTGTTATTAAAAACATTGATATTATTAATCCTTCATTCCTTTCTGAGTATTAAGTATTGTTTGTTCTTTAGAATTGTAGGGTGGTGATGCATCAAGCATACATACATGGGGTTGAGGTGTAATAAAGCATGTGTATAAGGGATGGGGTCAAGCTTTGTCCTATTTTTGCTTATGTATTAAAGGGATGGCCACTTGACAGTTAAACTTGTATTCTGCCTGTATTAAAGGGATGGCCACTTGACAGTTAAACTTGTATACTGCCTATTTAGTATGGTTTTTTTTGGTCAGTTTTAGGTCTATTTGCCAACTGAACCTTGTGATCTGTGCTCTGACCAGTGAAAACATTTGAATGTGCCAAAAGTGTGTAGGTATTTCTCATATGGGTCTACAGATTTGAGTGTGCATTATAAAGTTTTGAAACATTATAAGAAAGATGGAAGGGAAAATAATGAAATTACTATTTTTAGCTTGCAGACACTGACTTTGATATATATGATTAGCAGCATATTTTATACCCAAATATTAATGTCAAATTCTGGGCTAAATCATAAAATTGTAACATTACAATTTTTCAGTTGCTTTAAAATAAACTTAATTTTTAAGAAAAAGTAAGTGAATAATTGATATGCATGATGTGTATTTTTAGCATGTAATATATTGTTCAGTTTATCTTCATCGCCAAATTCTCTAAACTGCTCTACTTGTTAAAATTTTGCACAGTTTATTTTTTATGACAGTTTGGATTCATGTAATTTATGTTTATCTGGTAAAAATAGAAAAACCTGTCCATCCATCTTCTAAACAACCAGAAAAATGAAAACAAAACTTAGCCCACAGCATCTATGCAGAGTTTGACATTTTTAGGGATAAAACCATATCTGTCAATATTTTATTAAATGAAACTTTGAACAACTACTTTAAAAAAATCACTGAATATATTTTCATACATTTATCAGAAAGTATCAAGGCATTATGCTGATCCACTCTCCTTATATCACGACTTTACTTAACATGGAGTGCATTAAATACTTTTAAAAAATTTCAAATGAATTTGATGAATCATCTGATTTGGCCACCAGTACTCAAAGGAATAATCTTTAAAATGACTTCAAATCACAGTTATCTTTGCATAAGATCTAGCTTTGAGGGACTTCTCATAATAAATTTCAGCCTGGTAAGTTAGTAAAAGTTTGCTTGTAAGAATGATGTCATCCATTTTTAATACTCATTGATCGTGTACCTATTATATTCTGTATTAAAATCCACATGAGATAAAATAAATCTCAGAATTATCACAAGACATCTTGAAAAAAGTTTTATTTTCATTAAACATATAATGCATTAATTATATTTATTTCCAAACCTTAAGATCCTAGATACTTTGACAAGTGAGCAGTGTTGCAGTAACCATACAAAAGAAAAAAATAATTGTGAACAATATAGACAGAAAAGAGTGTCATACATGATTTCGTACAAATGTACACCTGAAATAAGCTTAACCTCTCCTTTCTGATTGACGTGTAAAAACAACCTACAATTTAATTCATTTGGGCATTAATATATAATAAGATCAAAACAAAGCATTATCACATTGTTACATCAAAAATGTTGCCAGCATTACATTCTTGTTGTCTTGTTGGAGCATCGATGGTTATTCTATTGATTATTTGTAGCATAATTGATGAGAGAAGCCAAATGATCCTTTTGGGCAATAACTATCCATTTTGTATGTTATGATTTTTTAATCTCATAAACTTCTAATGAGATAATATTGTGCATTTGGACATGATTACAGCAGATCATACACCATTTTAAGAAACTTAAGTCTCATTTGTGTGTTTTTTTCTCACTTGCTCATACTATTGAAAATAACATGATTAATTGTTATTGTGCATTAGCTGAAAGATGAAAAAAAGTTCTATAATGGGGAAACATCCTGCTTTCTGTTACCATTTTTTATTTCTTTGTTCCACCTTAATTTAGACATTAATTAAAGTTCAGCTTCTCTGATTCAGAAAGAAATGTTTCTTTGAGAATCAGGCAGAACTGACCACTCTCCTAGTGTCCGATATTAAAGGGTATGGTGTTTTTAATATATTTTTGTCAGCAACATACAAGTTTAATTAAACACAAAATTCCTGTAACGTGTTTCTCAGAGGTTTTAGATTAACGTATTTTTGGTGGTAGTAACTTGTAACATTATAACCATTTATTGTAATAACAGTCAATTTTTGTGACTTTAATGTGAAAGACTACTAGAGCACAGTCATAAGGTTCATGCTAGGGTTATCTTCCCATTTTAGTGTCTTTTGTGTTGCTCACTAATCAGGATTTATGTTAGGATCATAGGAATATCAAACAGTGCTCTGCTTCTTTACATTAAGACGGTAACCATGACAGCATGTGTACCTACGTCATTGACATTTTAGTTTTAAATATTGATTGATTCCTTGATTGAAAGAAGCTAGTGTAAATATGTAGTCTTTCAAAAGTCAGAAAAGATTATTACATTTCAAGGTTGATTTAGCAGGGTCTTTTAAAACAAGATCTAGGTCAAGTAAGTTTGCCTGATGATTTTACATAATTTAAGGGTTATTTAGAGATTATACTCTCACCAAATGCTGTAAATATGGTTTAAGTGCAACAGCCCACTTACAAATGTGTAAAAGCTCTTAATCAATTGTTTCATGGAAGCAAGTAGTGAGTTCTCGTTACTACGTTGGTGCCGCCGCTGCCACTAGTCAATTAATCGGATTACCTCTGTACTTGACCTTCAATAGATAAACAAACAAATCACTTATTGGATTGAATTTTGAGGCTAAAATTT
The DNA here is from genome assembly GCA_029339505.1 of Unio delphinus. NCBI lineage: Eukaryota > Metazoa > Mollusca > Bivalvia > Unionida > Unionidae > Unio > Unio delphinus. Next base: position 15,894,440 of record JAQISU010000210.1, on the reverse strand, counting down.
CTTTAAACGACAGGTACTTCTATGGTACTGAGAGGGGTGAAAAAATTTAATTCCCAGACATCTATGTACATATGACTTGCACGATGAGATTTATTTACAAAACCTGAAGATTCAGCCAGAAATGGAAAATTAAAACTCTTTGGACACAACAAGTCCATGTACTGAATTCCCAAAATCCTCCATGTAGCTCAGTACAGTGACTGTTGCCTGTCATTTGTGACAACATTTTATGTTTTTGCTATTAGTGCTTAGTGCTACTTGTTTTGATCTTGCCTTACTCGTTTACCCAAATAATTCATAGTTTTAATAATGAGATTAAATGTTCTTCATTATGCCAGGTATGTGTTATTGTGTGCCTGTTTTGTAAGAAATGAGAGAAAAATAAGTAGGCAAATAATACAAATTGAACTAATGATAGTTTTAGGCAAAACACTTACAATTTTAACAATGAAGTACTCTATAAATATCAGATCGATATTTTGATTTATATTTGATTTGGAGTATAATGTGCACATCCATATAAAAAATGATTTTAAAATACATAGTTGTGGAGTAAATAGATTTACTTCATTGTACAATATTTAGCTGGGATAACTTTTAAGGCCAAATGAACTAAGCATGACAATTGACACCTTCAAAGAGTAAACTGATCATAAAAGAACTCTACTACATGTGATCAATTTCTGACGAATTTCTACTTTGGCTTCATTAATGTAATGTGCTAAGAACCACCTTTTAACTTACAAGCCTTTCAACCAGCTCATCTTCCTGAAATCCTCACATTTCATGAACATAATTCTTCTCTCCGCTTGAGAATCATTATTAAACCAAATTATGATTCCATGATCAATACCCAAACGTTCTTTGGAGCATATATTGATATATGTGTACATCAGTTGGTAGCAATGGAACTGCCTATAAATTTTCAAGGGTGGAGAGATGATCACTATTCCCCATTTTATATCAAAAACTTCAAAAAATATATATGATATTGCTGCCATGTCACTTAGACCTTAAAAAGATTTCCAGTGGATAGTGTTTTTTTACTACATGTTATTATCTGCTTTTTAATTCTATACATAAAACATAGTCCTAAGATTAATGGCAATAGCATACAAACAAGAGTTTGATATGAAAATATTTTTGTATCACACTCACAGATCAGACAAATCTTCATGATATGAATATGAGGATTTGGATAAAATAATCATGCTGTCCCACAAGGATCTGTGGTTAAAGTGCATGATGAAAACATACCTTATAGTATGATTTAATAAAACGAAAAGTCCCTCAGAGGGGCAAATGCTTGACTGTCCTGTTATTTTTTTTAATCATTATGGTTAAACCATTATTGATAAATTATAAAACTCCACCAAGCCAAATTTGTATTAAAATAGTATTTTCCTACATGTCCAAGTTGACACGTTTGCATGATTACTGTAAGTGTAGTACAAAATTCTTTATGATGAACATTAACCTTGAACCAGATATAATGGGTAGAAAATCATTAATCTTGTTTCAGTGTTAAGATATGCCAATATGCTGTATTTGGTTAATCATAATTTAAAGTTTTGAGCCTCTACTGGTCACAGACAAAGAGAGGTTATATGATGGTCTGCTGTTCTTTGTCTATTCATTGCCAAGTATTTGTTACTGACGTGCTAAACAACATGGAGTATTGCCATGAAACTTTACACATTAGTCACATGGTCTAGTTCCTCCTACTTGAAAATGGGGCTGTTCTGACAGCCAGTATGGCATCTAGTGACCATCTGGAAAATCTTTACTTCTTCCTTTGAATGGATTGTCATATCAACTCTGAATTTTACTAAAAGACCGAATATTATAGCAGTTGGTCCTAAATCAAATAGCCACCACAGCAAGAATCTTGAGGGGCCCCAAGTGGCTAAGTGGTCTAAAGCGCTCTATGTTACGGATCACTGCCATCTCACCTCAGTCTGCATGGATTTGAGTCGGATTCGGCCAATGTGGATATGTGAGAAAGCTTCCCAGTAGCTTCTCATTGGGCAGTGGGGTTTTCTGGTTCTTCCTCCATTAATACTAGCCGCAATGTATAGCATATATTGTGCTGAAAATTGGTGTTAAACCATAAAAAAAGCAAAAGAAGAATCTTGAAAATCTTGTTATTGCTACTCCTTGTGGACAAGACATTGATACTGAAGATGTATATTGTACATCCAATGTGGCTGCCATGATGAGTCTTGACAATCTTGTTGTCACTACTCACCCTTAATGGATACTGATATGAGGTTTTCACCAAAGATCTCAGCTTATCCAAAATGAAATTGGTGCCAATATGATGTCCAATGTGACTTCCACGGCAGTTAATTTGAAAATCATATTGCTTAAAGATATCACATTTTTTCAACACTCCTCAGTTAAAAGAAATAGTTATTTTCTAGAATTCCTTAAAATTCTTTTTAGCCAGTATAACATCAGTTTATTTGAGTGATTATTGTTTTTAAAGCAAAATCACATTTTCAAACATATTCAGAAGGCATATGCACAAACTGGGAATCAAAAGACAATAATTTTGTTTGTGTTATCATGAACTTATATACACCAGAGTACACAGCTGTAAATCCGAAACAAACCCATCAATAGAAATCAATAAATGTGTATTGTCAGCTTATTCACTGAATGCAAATAAATAATAACTATGGTAAAATTTCACTTGTATATGTATGTGTTGGTGTGTTCATAACCACATGTACACAAATGTAGGTAATGACTGTTGACTTTAATCCCAGGTCAGTTGTACAAGGAAGCGACACCGGTTTTCGAGTTGGTGAATAAAAGGTTTGAAAATTATGCGTGATAAACCAGAAGACGTGCATTATTAAGATGAATTCAGTTATACCTTCAGAATGAAAGTTGGTTCAGCCGTTGGAAAAAAGGCGAATTTATGTAGCGATTAGAGTTAGGGTTAAGGTTAAGCTTTTCTGTAGTAAACATACAAACAGACAGGCCAGATTAAACAGGATCTTTTGGCAATACTTGCCTCATCAACACCGATAAAATGGTACCTGGATGATGGTTTAGCAGTTTGTGAGAAAAATAAATTCTAATGACTTTTAGAGTTAGGGTTAGAGTTGTCTGGAGATAACGTACGAACCGAAATGAGTCTTGAAAGGAGTTTCTATTAAACAGTCATGGACGATAATAAACACCATCTAAAAGCTAAATAATTCACAAATGAATACTGAAATTTAAGTGTGATTCCGACTAGAACTGTTATTTTGTCATTTTAATGCAATGACTTAATTCATCAAAATCTTAACTGAAATCTACTCTCGATTTAATCACCTTTTTCTAACATAATCCTGCATAGCAGAACATCTTTTTCAATTGTAATAGCTTTTAAATTTAAACATTAAAATGCATAAGGTGTTCACAAATCTGCAATCATTCCTGGTATACATAAAACCTTCCGAATGCCAAAACTTATTAAAATTTTGAAGAATATATTATTTAAAATGTATATTTTGTATCAGATAGTATTTTATTTTATATCAAAGCAATTTATCACATCGAATATATTTTGTTGAACTTTGCAGCGTTAAGAAGTCAACCGAGATAAATTAGACATTATGGAAGACCATCCTTGAGTAAGCCTAAACATTGCACACTTCATTACATTTCACATACATACATATTTCCTTTGAACACGAGGATCATATTGAATATGTCTCATTAATATTTGATATGATCTGATAGACAGGAAGAACAATCAAATCAAATAAAATGTGCTGCATTCTTTACTCTGCTTGCATACCGTTACCTGTATGCAACGTTTCAGCAATCTTTGCCAAGTTGTTCGCATTGTAGCTTTTTTTTATTTGGAGTTACGGTTAAGTGTAAGGGTAAGCTAACCCTAATTTGCACTGACCTAGGGATAACTAATCGCTTCTTTAAAAGGTTTTTAATAAGAAAAAAAAACTAAATCTTTATTTGTGCAGTAGGCCCTGGTTATTTTGCATGAAATTTATTAATTTTCGGTAAATTTGAGTCATGTTTGTATAGATTTTCTCTAGTTGTGCTAATGTCGCGTAATGTGTCGTGATATCCATTTATTCGTGTAAAAGCCCAAAGACGTTACATTTCTTAATATTATAATCTCATTGCCCTATAAATATACTATACTTTCTTGGTTTATAAGTAATTATGTTTCAAGGGCAAAGCACTTTTTTTAACAAATTTCTTTGTGATATTAAAGTGGCTACGGGCCAGTTTATTTATATTGTGCGTGATATCAAACATGAGTCTTGCAAATCTGTCGATGTTTGGTGTGCATGTCAACCATAGTTTTCTGTATTTTGAACATGTAGTAAGGTAACTGATACTTTAAATAATTGAATACATGATGCCGCTTGACATAGAATCTATATTAATATATGACAGAGTTTTATTCTACAATACAGTTACAATTATTGCAGAAACATCCATTGATAGGTATATAAGCTATATGAACATGCCTGCTTTGCAGTATCATTTAATATTTTTCCAAGAAAGCGTTTGCAAATCTTCTACAAAGTCTATTAAATATAAATTCTGCTAAAACTTTAATCCTCAAATCGTGGTTTTTGAATATCTGATTACTTGCGTTATTAAATCTCTGATTACTTGCTTGGTAACAATGATTGTTCCAGGGAGCATTCAGCATTCAAGTGGAACAAAGACATCTACAAATGTAACTTGTTGGCACACACAACCTTCAGTTCTGTGACTTTCAAAAGCAGCCTGAAAGGCAGTCCATTCAAAATAATTACTGGCAGAAAAATAACTGAAATGTAGGAAAAGAAAACATTATTCTTTTATTGCATGCACGTTGAAACAAATCAATGATTAATATTTCTGGAGGAAGATTTTTTTAAACAAAATGTAAGACCCTGCTAAACGACTACACCGCTAAAGCAACTGACAATCTCAAGTACCAATTTTTTTCTCTTTAGTATTTTTGGTCACAGATTGCAAACAGTAAAGCCAAACCCATTATGAGATCTCAAACAAAACAAATGATCATAAGTCATGTCACATTTCAACAATATGATGCACATGTCGGGCAGCATGTAATAGCAATCACTCACAAAGACAATATTGGATCTTTCTTTCAGTAATTAGACTATAAAACGGATATTGTACAGACTCAATTCTTATTAAAAAAAAGACCAATAACTCATTCAGCAATTGAGATGCAAAGACAATCATTAAAAGAATCAAGTTCACATACAATGCAGTTTACCTTGTGAACTATATTGAATTTCTGTTAACCCTTAAAGTGCTGCATTGTTTTGCAGTACAAGGTCTCTCAGTGCTGAATTCTTTCAGGGGAGAAAAGAAGAAAACTGCACAGTCTTTAACTTGCGTGTATTTCATTAAATATACACAACTGATAGAAAAACCCTATATGAAAAATAATGGTGTATGTCTAAACTTTAAGATTAGCATCAAGAAACATGTGTAAGTTTAACATATGTGCATGTACAGGTGTAAATACAGGTAAAATGGTGGCCAGTATTATTGGTACCGGAAAGAACCACCGACACACGACAAGCTACTGGCAAGCTTTCTCACATAACTACATTAGCCGAATCTTAGACTTGAACCCATGCAGACAGAGGTGAGATGGCAGTGATCCGTAAAGGAGAGCGCTTTAGACCACTTGGCTACTCAGCCCCCTCCCCCCCCCGAAATGCCTGTAAAGAACCTTATGCCCACAACCCTTACACAAATTATGAGAGATTGGACAGTTGGTGCATATTTCTGTAATGACCAGCCATATAACATGAAGGACCAATAATTAAGTGTGCTGAATGGAAGGATTAGAATTAGTAAGTGAGCACGGTTATAACAAAGGAAACTGAAAAATAGATATAGAAAAACTGGTGGCAAAGGTAATAATAATTTCCTGTATTTCTTCTTAATACTTACTTCACACTCTGCTTGTCTTTGTAGCTCTTTTTCTTCTCTATGTAGACCATCACCCACATACACTCAAAATTATTTTCTTTGAAAACATTTGTTTGTATGTGATGAAGATGATCTAAGGACTTTCTAATACTGTTTTTGTTTTGGAACAGTATTTCAGAATACCTTCTTCCTGTGGATGGTAATTTCTTTGACTCTGTAATGAAACAAAAAAACACTATTAGCATACATGATATGGTGTTTAATTTGCCCGTTAGAGATAATCAAATGAAGGTTATGGCATGCTCTTCTTGCCAGCATGCACTAAAATCCATACCCTCGGTCAAAAGAACTAAAAGTGACTATTTCCATTCAAGTTATATACATGGCAAAATATACAAGGTATAGATGTTAAATTTTAGTAAAATGAGCAAAAAGTATAAAGGTATTAATGGGTTGAAAGGTGCAAATTTTGTTTGCAGGGTGAGTGTTCTTTGTGGATGTCATTCACTTTATCTTGCTTTTTACCTGTAGCTGCTTAATATTTAACAATTTGAAACAGTCTGATTAAAGTGTTTTGATGTTGTTGCCATTTTGGTTTCTGGCTACCTTTCTTTTACAAAATGACATATTTTCAATTTTTACTACTTATATTTGTTATCTAATATAAACCTCAAAATGATGTACTTTTCTTATGGACACTACAGTACGTTATGTTGTTTAAGCTGAATTCTTGAATTAGGAGTTGACAAGTGTATAATACATTGGCATCAAACACTACAAAATATAAAATTAAATGCACTATGAAAATCAAATATTAAATACAATCTTCTGTTCAAATTTCACATCAATAATGTATGTATTGTTATCAATTCTGTTTTGTTCAAAGTTTGGTTTTAATATAGATGATTTGGTGGCTTTTAAACACTTCAACTATAAAGCTGGCAAGCTCTATGTATATTTGGCCAATTATTTATAAGAAGAAAAGCTTGGATAATGCACAAACCTGGCTCTGGCAGCTTTTTGCGTTTCTTGGCTAGCAAATTAAAGTACTCTTCTTCAGCTTTAATATCATCCAATGAAAATATGTTTTCCAAAATAAATCCTCATTTCTACCACATTCAAGAGTATGTTTCATAATATCCAAAACCCTGAAAGAGAAAGATTTATAGGTAAAATGTTGTGACTCAATTCTGGAGATCAACAAATCATGCATACAATGATTGATCAGCTATACTACTTCTGAATGAAAAGTTAACAATGTTGTATATATATATATATATATATATATATATATATATAACTGATATATCAACATATAATTTTATACCTTTATAGCTGATATTGTTTTTACCCCTCCCGTGTGGTTCCTCCAAGCTGGTCTTAGGTCAAATAAAGAGAAAATGCAATTACAAAGAGATGTCTATGAATTGAATTTGACAAATGCTTACAAATATAAGCACAATGTACTCTGTGCTTTGATCACCCGTTAACCATCCAGTAATTAGGAGCCAGTTTGAATGTCCCAAAATGCATGTGCAATTGCTTCAGTGAGTCTCAAATGTTGCCATAATGTTATGATGATGTGATTACCTTTGCTATTAAAGAATCCACTGAAAATGCCACTTACAAAAATTTGTAAATAGTGCAGACGTCCCAGGCGAAACACACCACCATATACACAGCCTTCCGACAATCCTGATATTGCCATTTCCATCATCATATTCTTCTGCAAAAGGAACATGTAAGATGTTTCTAGTGAAGTTGTCTTTTGAAGAAGATGACAAAATGGTGATTGATGAGTCACTACAGCATGACATAATTCCATGTTATGTCTGAGGTTGGATGTCCACTTAGACCAGCTAACTTGGTCTCTAAGCCTTTTTTATATTTTGAATTGACGGCTCAGTTCAAAATATAAAAAAATGATTAGAGACCAAGTTTGCTGGTCTAGATGTCCACTCGGTAAATACACAAAATAAAAATATATATATATATTAATCCCAGTTTGCATTATTTTTGAGACTGCACACAAATGTTTACTTCATCATTATCTCATATAAATATTTCAACACCAATATATTATTAGTTCTACATATGTACAGCTTATCTACCAACCTGACAAGACTGACAAGAGAAATGGATCTTTCAAAAAATATACATGTATATATATATATATATATATATATATATATATATATATATAGTCAACTCCGCTTATATGCATAGCCTTGGGACTGGACCCAAGCTATGCATATAATTTATTATTATGAAGATGGAGCATTTGTGAACGAAAAAGACAATAAACTTTTCCCTCGATAACTCATGCACATCAGGGTCCAAAAACATGGATCACACTTTAAGTGAGGCACGAGTTAGCGTGGGACCTATAATAAAAACAAAACAATAAATGGTTCAACACAAAAACGAAGGGGGAGGGGGGTTAGTTTGGCAGAGTATAGTGTTGAAATACTCACTTTATAATTGTACTGAGATTAACTGTGAATAAATATCTCTTCATAACGGTGTAGTTTATTTCTTCCTCATAGAGTAACATTAATTTGAGGATAAAGTACAGTACATGTATATTGAGGACATCATCGAAAACATTATTCCACATGGTTTTCGTTCGCTTAACATCTGTACCACTTCACACATTGTGTACTACGTCACTCATTTTTGTGTTGAATTGGATATGTTCTAGTGTTATTGTTTGATCCAAATTAGACTTATTTTTTTAATGCAAAACTCTCTTTTCGAGAAGCAATGTCGATCAATCGACAGATTTGATTGCGGTAGAAGTAAAATGAAAATAAAAACAAGGGTTTATCATTACCAACATGAATTTAATGGGTCTACAAATTTTAAACAATGTAAATTAGAACACAATAATAAAATCTGGTTGTGATATGTTTGACAAATGTTGTTTATTTCATTGTATTGCCAGCTGTTAGGATTTACCAGATGTTTTCATTGATCGCTCTTTCACCAGACTGTTTATTTACAGTGTATTGATGATTATTTATCAACAAATAAACACTAACATAATATGTAATATCTTATTTAGGGCTTATGATCATTTCGTAGCCAAGTCAATTCGTACCCAAAAGAGTTGTTTCGTACCCAACGCAATGGTCGTTTCGTACCCACGGTGCTATAGTCGTTTCAAATGTAACTACAAATATCACAAAAATATATTTCATACGTATTTTCTATGCTGCTTTTTAGCTATTGTGATAGATATACATATAAATAATAATAATATGACTTTTTATACTTTAACGGGAATCATAATTGAAATGTTATAAAATGCTAAAATCCTTGGATATCAAGTAAGTTTAAGCTTTCGAGCTTAATTCTATTTCACACGTGTTTGATTACAATGTTTTTTAAAAAAAAATTTAACTTTATCTTCATAATTTAAAATTTGTTTTTCTATCTTTTCATATAAGTAAATGAAGCCAGCTTTTTTATGCTTCTGTGCAAACAACATCTGACTAGAAAACGCAATACAGGTATAAATAGTTGAGATGGTTTATAAAAAAGTATTATAAGAAATAGTCAGACATCAACACACACAGGCAAATAAAAGCTAGAAATGGACAATCACAGGCTACATTACATAAACGATGTTTAGATGTGAACAAGTAATTACGATTAAGAAATAGATAAACAACTTTATTCCTTCTTCAATTTTTTTTTCTTTCTCTATATGTAATTTTTTATAATTTAATTTTAATTTTTAATGTTTAATTATTTTTTTAAAATGGTGCTGGGCCATCACAGATACAAAATATGTAGTTACACTTTTTTAATGAATTAATTTTAAAGAATAGGGAACTTAATGAGGAAAGTACATTATGAGGATGTCATAGGGCTATATCACATGGCGCTGCGCGGAGTGGACAGGCCTATAGAAGTGTTTGGAAAAACACCCCATTAAGGAAAATATTTTTAGATTAGGAATAGTGAAAGATTCTAAACTTTTGGATGCTAAACATCCAAAAAACTCTTTCTCTGTGCAATTCCCGCTATAATAACCCTTCTGTCATAAATAATATTACAAATATTGATATATGTATTTCATGAACTAACATATGAAAATAAATGTAGGTTCCATTCTGGATGTGCTGTTGCATAGTTTATTTATCAATTTATCACATACTTCCCATTAAACTTTTTTTTTTTGTAATAAAATAAATTTTCTTACACTGACATTTAGTTTGGAATATCAACCTGAAACAGTAGTTTATGCTTTGCATGTGATTTAAACAAAATCAAATTAAATATTAGTTTATCAAGTCCATGAAAATGTATAACGCTTACATAGCAGACAAATTTTGTCAAGCGTGATGGTGAACTAGCTCAAAAATATCTGTTATGGATAATAAAGGTTATTTATGTTGCTTAAATTTTATCTAATTAATGCAGGCCATACAAGTTAACAACACTGACAGTTTGTATTAAAACACATTATGATTTGTGGTGAGACAAATAAATGTAAGGATAATGAATAGATGGACAAGCACATGGAAAATTTATTTTACAAATATTCAAAAAGAATTGTGAATAGCAAACGGCATATCAGAACCACCAGCTTAATAAGTCTAACAAGTTTTATAAAATGTTTTGAATTGTTTGGGAATGCTGCTCTTAAACTGAAAATGTGTTTGACAGATGGCAATATAGAATACATCTTTTGTCAACATAAGTTATGTTGGTGGATGAAATCAAAATGTCACCAAAGTACTATTCTGAAATAATCAATCCATAACAGGCCTGTGCAGGATTAAACTATTGGTACATATATTAAACAAATAAGAATGCAAGAAAGTTTTGACTACAAAACACTGCTTTGACATCATTGTTTAAATCAGTTACAGCTCTTAAATGATTATATTTATTGTCAAAAGAAGATGTTATATCCTCTCAAGTTTTGGTCTTCACTATGAGTTTCCAATACATTCGTAACTTTCAAAGTGGTTAAAACACCTGGTGATTTGAGGGATAGATCATTGGATACCACTTTTAAGTTAGTTTATTATAAACATACAAGAATCTAGCATATGTATAAATTTTAGAAACATTTTCTTGGACACTGTATACATTGATGGACATTTCATCATAGTAACAACTCATAACTCATTCACCTCTTCACTTTGAACAATATTTGAAGTGTCTTTTGTGAAGATACAAGAACAGAAACAAATCTTTCAGCCTTTACCAGACAATAAACCAAAACCTAGCAAAAGCACTATAGAACTGTTATGGAGGATAATCGGCAAATATAGTAATTTAAAACTTTTCTGTTAGTCATATGGAAATGGATAATCAATGCACACTTAGAGAACTACCTTTGTTTTGCTGCATTGTTGCTATGTATATACCAAGTTCTGGTCAGTCTGATGGAACACCCATGACAAGCACCTGTAAGAAAATAATATTCTTTATAAAATGAAGGGTACGGATGGACGTTTACATGACTTTTAGTGATTTAACATAACCAATTAAAAAAAAACAGTATGGCCACATGTATATAATGATATTGTTCTTGGGTGTTTTTATAATTTTTTAACAATAGCTTTCACATGTTTACAGTCATATCACTACAATGTCTGACACCAGGCTGACCGGTCCTAATACCAGCCTCTAAATTCTGAATGCCAAGCGAGGCAGCTGTTCGAACCATGTTTATAAGTCTTTTGTATACCTTGGCTGGGGTTTGAATCTGTAACATCACACATACAGTGCAGATGCTCTTATCACTAGGCTATTGAGACTGTTATACAATCTTTGAGCATATTTATGGATGTATGTATGGAGAGAGAGAGAGAGAGAGAGAGACTTCAACATAACACCGGTACATGCCTTACAAATTCCAACCATATTTGGTCAAAAATAATTTTAAAACGTAACTAATTTCATATCCCCACTTGGGCTTTGAAAACTGATGCTAAACTAAAATAAGATGAAGAAGATAGAACAAACATTAAGTCTTGTCTTTGATATAAATATGACATTAAAAATTATATGTCTCATTATTTCCTAGGTATGTCGAGTGGCTGGCAGAGTTATATATTCAAATCAAATATTCTTTATCTTTACTATATAGTATATATAGACGATCATATGTCACAATGGGTCATTGGGGATAATCTAAGGAATTTTTATCACTCCGCATTTTTCCCCTTTAGATTATTGTTTTTTATTTCACATCAAGCTCGCGTCGAATACATGTGCATATTTACAGCTGCTGAGTTTGGTTTTGTGTGTGATGTCATGACCACATGACACACTTTTAGAAGACATTATCCTATTGGATCCAATGGTTTCGCATGTTTATAATCTGAAATTTTGGATTTATCCAGATTTTGAATAATCCCAATTTTGCATTTGCCCAAAATTCGGATTTGTCCAGATTTTGATTTACACACATTTTGGGTATGACTAAATTCGGAAATCGACTAGATTTTTTTCTGAAGGTTTTTTCTTTTATATAGTTTATGTAATAAGAGTTAGTACCAGTCTCCAATAGGATTAATCTTTGATGTTACAGAAACATTAACTTTATTTTATAAAATCATTATTTTATAAAATCAAGTTCATAAAACATTGATGCTGAAATTTATATCTTTTAAGCATACATACAAAATTGTGTATTAAACAGACAATAATGTTTGATATATTAAATGTATAGTCATAAAGTAAAATTATTATTGTGTATGTCAATGTACATATGATCTTATGAATATTCGAGAACGAAAATGAGAGAGAGAACACAATAAAAAATAAAACATAATTCATTTTGTATTTACTTGTCATAGATAGCACACAGTTCTTCATTCTCCTCTACAATTTATTCAGTCTTTCTAGTCTTTTATTGTACAGAAATATCAATATAAACACCACAATAAAATTACTACAGAACCTTAACAAACGGTAGTAAAAATAGTGTCAGAAGTGGGATCTGAAAAACAAAAATGAAAAAACCAGAATCTTATGTAATATTAAAAATTAAATTAAATATATTAATTTTAATTTTTGTTAAAAAAAATTGTACATATTTACTTGTTGATCTGGTATTGGTGGTGAAAACAAAATGGATGAAATAAGCAAAAGCAATTCACTTGAAAGTGTTCCTGGAGGTGCATCTCCCTCCAGTGAAATTGATAATGAAATGAAAACAGAAATATGGATGAAAATTGGGAAGTGAATACTTCCTTCGAGAAAAGGTCAGATAGAAATCTGAGTCAGTTTACACACGAGGTGAAAAATACAATATCGTCTCTGAGTGAGACAATGAGTATGCAATTTAAAAATGTTTCTCACAAATTAAATGAAATGCAAGAAAGGCTTGAAAAAGTACAAGATAACTCATCTATTAAAGACAACTCAAAAGAAAATCGAATTGCAAAAGAATCAGAAGGCAAAATTGTAAACAAAAAATGTGCATTCATTGCATAAATTACCCCAGAATGGTAGAACAAACACAACCCCTAAAATTAGGTCTCAGTTATTTGATGGAAATATAGACATTTATGAATATCTCACTCAATTTAACATTGTGGGAGAAATCAGTGGTTGGAATAATCAAGAAAAAGCATTGTACCTAGCTAGTAGTTTGTCCGGCGTAGATAGTTAATTGCTCAGTGAATTGGAAAATGAACAAACTATGATAAGAGCTCTCTTCAATAGATTTGGTTCTATACATAGAGCAGAGATATTTCGCTCAAAATTGAAATCTAGATACCAAGAAAATTGGGAGACCCTTCCTGAACTTGCTCAGAATATCAAAAAACTTACAAGATTGGCCTATACTTCTGCAAGCACTGAAGTAGTAGAAATTTTAGCGATATAACAGTTCGCTGATGCTATCAATGACTCTGCTATAAGATTGAGACTTCGGGAACAAGGCCCTAAAACCATGTCAGAAGTAGTAACATTGGCTGTAAAACTAGAAGCACACAGAATAGCTGATAGACAAAGAAATAGAATGGTTGGTTCTGTTCAAGAAAATGGTATGAAATAGTTTAAATATTGCAAACAAAACTGTGGGAGTAATGAACTCAAACAAAGCTTTGAAACGTTGACTGCAACAATAGATCAATAGATGAACCTGTTCAACAAGTAAAATTGAACCAGCAAAGCAATAAATCACAAAATTTACATGGTCAAAGATATCAGATTAATGATAAAAATGATACAAATCAGGCAAGGGAAAGATTTGGTGGTTTTAACCATCAGCGAAAAATAATGAACATAATTGGGGAGATACCTCCAAACATAATTTAAATTATAGTTCAAATTATGACAATGCCAGAAGATTTCAGGGTGGATAGAGAGAAAACAAAAATCAACGTCAAAGGCAATACCAGGAAAAGTGGAAGGGGGCGAGCGAAGGGACCGAAACTCTTCCTTTCCTCACTCTAGGTCTTCATTGATTACGCTAAACGGTGTGGGAAAGGATGTGATCACTTTGAAAAGGGAACAGTAAACCATAATGAAATGAAATTGCTTTGTAACACAGGGGCAAGTGTGTCCATGTAAATAGTGTTGTAAAACTATAGTCAAATCAACCAAAACTCAATCTAGTAAATACCAGGTTATTGACAGTAACTGGAGAGAGACTTTACCATTTTTTGGTAAAGCAAATGTGGATATAAAACATGGAATAAAGTTTTTAAAACTGAGATGCTTATTGCAGAATTCAACAAGATGGGATCCTGGGAATGGACTTAATGAGAGCAAACAAATGTGACTTGATGAAAAGCAAGGGATGTTGAAATTTAAATGGAGAACAAGTTACCTGTTTCCTTTACAATAGAAAGGAACCTGTCTGTTGCTTGTTGGCAGTTACTGAAACTGTTGAGATTCCTGCACATTCTGAAATTATAGTAAACAGTAAACCATTAGGAATTGTGGGAGGTCTCGTATGGATTGATTGAACATGTAGTGAAATTTACTGAAAAGACAGGATCTGATCTTATATTTGGATGATCTGATTTGTTTTTCGACAACATTTGAGGGTCAACTTGAAAATCTTACCATTACCTTTGAGAGATTGCGACAAGCAAATTAAAAACTTAATCCAAAGAAGTGTTATCTTTTGCAGAAGCAAGTTTCTTTCTTAGGACACTTGATAACTGAATCAGGTGTTGGGACCTTGCCTGAAAAGATAAAAACGATTAATGAATGGCCTGTGTCAAGAAATGCCAAACAAACCAAAAGCTTTGTTTCTCTGTGTTCATATTATAGATCTTATGTTCACAGATTTGCAGATGTTGCTAAACCTCTCCATAAAATGGCAGAAAAGAATGTAAAGTTCAAGTGGATTGCTGAATGTCAAAGGTCATTTGATACTTTGAAACAAGCTTTAACAAAAAGTTCCGATACTTGCATTCCCAACTGAAAATGACCCATTCAGCCTTGATTGTGATGCTTTAAATATTGGACAGGGTGCTGTCCTATCACAAGTCCAAGATGGAAGGGAGAAGATTATGCGTTACTTTTGCAAATGCTTTTCAAAACCTAAGAGACAATACTGTGTAACTCACAGAGAGTTTTTGGCTATCGTAAATGCCATTAAACACTTTCACAATTATTTGTATGGTCGTAGGGTCACAGTGAGAACTGACCATGGTATTTTGAGATGGCTTATGGATTTTAAATTAGTGGAAAGACAATTGGCCAGATGGTTAACATTTCTGTCAGCGTATGACTATGTTATGGAATACAGGCGAGGAAAGATTCATAACAATGCTGATGCATTATCAAGAAGACCATGTCATGACATCCTCTGTAAATATTGTAATAGATTGGAAGAACGTTGCAATGAAACGCTGAAAATTGACCAGAGCAATGAGACCTGCAAAGTTGAAATTATTCCTATTCTATCCTGTAACGTATGCAGAAATAAAATAATTGACAATGTTGATAGTGTCAGTTGTAAGGAGGAATTACACGTTTGTATTAATATAGTTGGTCAAAGTGTCATAAATTAAATGTGTACAAAGAAA
The DNA here is from genome assembly GCA_029339505.1 of Unio delphinus. Lineage (NCBI taxonomy): Eukaryota > Metazoa > Mollusca > Bivalvia > Unionida > Unionidae > Unio > Unio delphinus. The sequence continues at coordinate 15,878,496 of JAQISU010000210.1, read as the reverse complement.
GTGTCATAAATTAAATGTGTACAAAGAACTTACACTATGGTATGATACTGTTTATGTTCTTAATTTCCAAGTAGCATCAGAAACCATGGCAACAATTGTTGTCCTCTTCTACTGCTTCATCTCAATCTTAGTAGAATACCATTGCCAAAACATGAATGTGAAAAGAATGATTCTAAAAATCTAACAAATCATGTACCTCAGCAACGGAATAGTACAGACAAGTCAGTATATAGCACTGATGAATTGAGTGAATGTGAAAACACATACTGTAATATCTTTAAAGAGATTAGTACTGAATTAGAGCAGACTAATAATAGAAATATAGAGAATAAATGTGCACCTGATTTATCATATGCTAAAGCTGAAGTACATGTAGTAACATAAATGGGTATTTGAAGTCTCAAGTTAATGATGCTGGAAATCCTAAAAACACAGATATTCATCAAGAGAACTTAGACATACAAAATTTGGAACTCAATGTTCTAGCAAAGTTACAATTACAAGATCCAATTTTAAAAACTATACATGACTGGTTGAAAAATAAGAATAAGCCTGATTGGGCTGATGTCGCTAAATATGGCCAAGAGATTAAGTACTTTTGTTACAGGTGGGAATCTCTGTGTCTAGAGGATAATGTTGTATACAGGAAATGGAAAAGTCATGATGGAAAAGAATTCACATTTCACATTATAATACCAAAATGTTTGAAAGCATTTGTTTTGACCCAACTGCATAATACTGTTAGCAGTGCACATCTTGGTATCACCAAAACTATACATAAAATAAGACAAAGATAAAGCTGGTATACCTTAAGAAAAAATGTAGAGAATTGGTGCAAGAATTGCACAATTTGTGGTTCGAGAAAGATAGCAAAGGCTCTCTTTAAACAATACCATGTGGGATTACCCATGGAAAGAATAGCAACTGATTTTATGGGACCTTTACCAAAATCAAAACAGGGTAAAAATTATCTAATGGTAGTTGCAGATTACTTTACAAAATGGACTGAAGCCATTCCATTACCAAATATCAAAGCACAAACTGTAGCAAAAGACTTGATTGAAAATTACATAACGATTTGGAATACCATTAATCATACACACAGATCAGGGATCTAATTTTAAAATTAATTTATTTCCAGAAATGTGTCAGGTTCTGGGTATTAAAAAAACCAAAACAACTACTGCAAGACCCCAATCAGATGGTATGGTTGAAATTGTACCTTAATGAATATGCTTTCCGCTTATGTGTCGGATCATCAAAGAGACTGGGATGAATAATGATTGGTAATGATGGCCTACAGGTCTTCAGTTCATGAACGTACTGGAACAAGCCCTGCTTTATGACATTTGGAAGGGAGATAACTCTACCCGTAGACATTGTCTTTGGTGACCCTGAGAAACAGCCATCTGAAGGGCAGAAATAAAAAACTGGTTATGCAAATTAACTAAAAGAGAGACTGAATGAAATACATGAACTTTCCAGAATGAAAATACAACTTTCTGGTGAAAATATGAAAAGGAATTATGATCTGAAAGTCAATCTCCATAACTACATTGTAGGTGATAAAGTATGGTATTTTGACCTCAAAAGAATAAAAAGCTTGAACTCAAAATTACAAAGGCCCTGGAAAGGTCCATTTAAAATTATTTCTAAACTTAATGTGCTTTAAAGAATATAAGAAGGCCCAAGGCATCAGCCAAAAATTGTACATCATGACAAACTAAAATCATTTCATGGAGAAGTTATTTCCCTTTGTTTGAATATTATTAATCACTGACAATAAAGTGCTTTCAGATGTAAATGTTTTCAGAATTTACACATATATCTAATTCTGCTTCTCCTAGTATAAGAAAATTATTTCTTTGGTTGCTGAATGAAATTTACTGAACTAGAATTGTTTTGAAATTGAATGAATGTAAATTTAATAGTTTCAAGATTTGTTTCAATAGGAATAAAAAAAAGAAATGGTATACATGTCTTATAAAATTACATTAACTGTATTGAATTATATATGTGTGTTTATTTATTGGTATCAAATCTTTAACTAAGCTGATCTTATTTTTATGAAATGAAGAGTGGTGAATGAATTTGTGGGATTTGTGAGGGCATCAGATTTTTTAACGGAAACAAGTGTGTTAGTCATTTGATTGAACAACATTCCCATATTAGTTTTAAGTGCACCTTATGCAAAAAGTTATTAATTAGGAATGACAATCCGCACACATGCAAAGCAAAGAAAGAAGACTTTGATAGATTCTCCCAAGTATCTGCAAAACAAGGCCATGATGCGGAGAAAGAGTTAAATGACTTTATCGCTACAGTGGTTAAAAGAAAAGAAAGAGAACAGGTAATAATTAATGAGAAAGGTAAAAAGGTCATGAGTGTTTTGAAAGGTAAGCATGTGAATAATGTTGAAAAGAGGAGAGTTAGAAATGAGAGATTGGAAGTAAAGTGGGACCTAGGCATGAAGACTGACAGTATAGTATTGAAACAGACAGTGAATAGAAAGAAAGCAAGCAATAACAATGTAAGAAGTAGAGGAATGGAGATACAAAGTAGATTAAAGGAACTACAACAACTGCAGAATAGTAAGATTATGCTAAATGTCGGAAGTTGTAAAACAGAAATCAGTCGAATCACTTTGTCTAAAGATCCTATGTCACTCTTTACAAGGGCAATAGCGTATAGTCACTCCAGTAAACATTGTTGTTCATCTAACAATGTTATTTTTATCCACAGAGACAGAGACCAAACTCATAGGTGATTTATATTAAATTACCTCCGTTACAATGGCTCTATGCCAGAGGCCTTAATCCCTAGAGACTGGCAAAATGTAACTGAAATTTTACATGAGGCTGAATATTATAATTTGAAAGGCCTGTCCGCACTACTCTGGAAAAGGCTAAATATGTTGAGTGGGGAGAAGTTTAAAAACAATAATGTCAGAAAGACATGTAATGAATAAAAATTTGATTGAAATAAATATAATGATAATGAAGGTTGAGATTTGATAAGACTGTCTGGAATTGAAAATTATTTAAAATTTATGAATGATTGGACTTGTGTTGGGAAACTGAAAATCAATTATGTGGACCACTGGACCCAAATATCACATGGACTGTTGGACTTAAATATGACTACTGGCTATCCTTCAAATGCAAAGATAAAAGGAATACATCAGAAAATGTAGAAAACTAAATACACAATCAAGATGTAAAGCCAATAATTTGCAAATGAATTTTGCTTTTAATTATTTTACGAAAACTTATCTATTTAATGTACAAGAGGATTATATATATATATATATATATATATATATATATATATATATATATATATATATATATATATATAATTTAATGTTCAACATATATGTATTGAAATATGATGTGCATTATTATGTATTTTAAAAATACAATTTGTATCATTTATATGTAATATTTTTAATTAAAAAAATGATTTATTGAAATTTGTTTGAACATAAGATGACTTTAACATATGAATTAATATTATGCTGGATTACCATGTCATTATATTTTTGGGTTGAAAGTTTTCATGTCAAAAATACAAAATGAAATTCTGGATTCATTTGTTAGATATCATTATCACTATGAATTATTTAAATGATGAATAAATGCCATGTTAGTTCTCTTATGAAAGGAATCGGGTGGGTTCGTATCCCACTGTGACTGACCTTGGTCAGTCACTGCAGAACCACTACAGATGATGGGAAAGGTATATATTACTAGAAAGGGTTCTGTGTAATTTGTTTAATTGTATGATACATTTTCAAATTAATTCCAAGAGTTATATATAAATATAAGGTTGTTTTATCTCTCAATCAAATATGTACAAGACAATTTTTCAAATCTGTATTGCATTCGTAAACACATGAATGATATTCATTATGTAAACAAAATTGCGAGACTGCAGCTGCACTGGAAAATCAAGTAATTTTTAGAATTTACATATCGTATATAATACATTTCTCACCAACTGGGGACCAATTCCTAATGATTGGGGGTAATGCTATACCAGTCTCACAATTTTATCTTATCCATACGTTTAGGATGATTATTTAAAATGTTGCCGTACATGTACCTTGTTTCCAATTATTGCGTTTCCTTGAGACGGTCCCTCCTTTAAAGAACATGCCGGCTTTGAATGAGATCGACCGGCACTCATTGCATCCATTCTGATGATTATTTCAACTCATCACTACGTTTCGAGTAACTGTTAGAAACTTGTGTATTACTAGATGATGATAATTTATGTTGTCTTATTTGTTTACAGTGTATTTTAATCAAAAAGTGCCTCCCGGAACGTGCTCCGCTGAGCGTGAGGTGATGGCGTACCCGTTTCTAACCCGAATCGGAAAATCTCGAATGTCTCCGTTGTTTGTTTGTGTAAACATTAGAGGTTCTCCAAGGGTATAGAGAGTATAAATACGACTCCCATCGTCTGAAGGTTTTTTTTTTATTATATAGTTTATGTAATTAGGGTTAGCACCATAGGATTAATCTTTTATGTTATAAAAACATTAACTTTATTTTATAAAATCTTTATTTTATACAGTCAAGTTCATTAAACATTGATGCTAAAATTGATGTCTTTTAAAGCATAGATACAAAATTGTGTATTAAACAGACAAGAATGTTTGAAATATCAAACGTATAGTCATAAAGTAAAATTATTATTGTGTATGTCAATGTACTTGTGATCTTGTGAATATTCGAGATATAAAATAAGAGAGAGAACACAATAAAAAGTAAAACATAATTTATTTTGTATTTACTTGTCATAGATATTACACAGTTCTTCATTCTCCTCTATAATCTCTTATGTTGTTCTAGTCTTTTATTGTACAGAAATATCAATATAAACACCATAATAAAATTGCTACATTCATTTCACCTCAAGCCAGAACCAGGCGAACCCAGAATAGGTTATGACTGACAGAACCTTAGCAAACGGTCGTAACAATATTTTCTATTATTATACCTAAAGACTATTTTACAAATATACATATTTTCTACTATTATACCTAAAGACTATTATACAAATATACATATTTTCTACTCTTATACCTAAAGACTATTATACAAATATACTTATTTTCTACTATAATTTTTAAAGCCTATTCTATAGATATACTTATTTTCTACTATTAAACCTAAAGACTATTATACAAATATACTTATTTTCTACTATTATACCTAAAGACTATTATACAAATATACATATTTTCTACTCTTATACATAAAGACTATTATACAAATATACTTATTTTCTACTCTTTCACATAAAGACTATTATACAAATATAATTATTTTCTATTTTACCTAAAGACTATTATACAAATATACATATTTTCCACTATTATACCTAAAGATTATTATTTTTTAAAAAAAACTATTTTATACTATAATATTTAAAGCCTATTATACAAATATACTTATTTTCTACTCTTATACCTAAAGACTATTATACAAATTACATATTTTCTGCTATTATACCTAAAGACTATTATTAAAAAAACTATTTTATAGTATAATATTTAAAGCCTATTATACAAATATACTTATTTTCTACTCTTATACGTAAAGACTATATTACAAATATACTTATTTTCTACTCTTATACCTAAAGACTATTATACAAATATACATATTTTCTACTCTTATACCTAAATTCTATTATACAAATATACATATTTTCTACTCTTATACCTAGAGACTATTATACAAATATACTTATTTTCTACTCTTATACCTTAAGGCTATTATACAAATATACTTATTTTCTACTCTTATACCTAAAGACTATTATACAAATATACTTATTTTCTAGTCTTATACCTAAAGACTATATTACAAATTATTTTCTACTATTATATTTAAATCCTATTATACAAATATACATATTTCTATTAAACCTTGTTATATTATACAAATAAACATAATGTCTATTATACAAATACACTTACAGGTATAATCTATGATACAAATTTAACTATACAAATGAATAAGGGAGATAATATTAGACAAGATAATCTGGAGTGGAGCCATTAAGACAGTATGGTTTCATTATATACATCTTGCTGGCAACTCCAGTACATGCACTTCTTTCAAAAAGTATTGATTTCCACATTGCACTAAACTCACACTGATCACACACTAAACAGCGGAGAGAGGGTCCTGATGATTTGAAAACCATATTAATCTGTGAAAGGATGCATTCTGGGAAGTCACTCCAGCCTCATTTCAGAGAACTGACACAACACTGAAAGCAGCAGTTAATAGTTATAGCTTGAACTTGATTGGCATAGAGAATAGGCATGAGGGGAGAGTTTATCTCATTTCAATGGACATCTCCTATCAGTCATTAAGCTGATCAGTTTCTACACAATAAGGTGTTATTCCACCATATCACAACATATCAATGAATGATTGGAGAATAGAAGCTATACTTGACAAGTGGATTGAAATCACTACAACTGAGACAAGACAGTTATTAACAGTAAAAAGAAACCAACCCTAAGATTAGGAAGTAGGATTGTCATGAACATGTTAAGTAGACAGTCTGAAGACCTTCAACTGATCAATGACACACATAAATCTGACGTGATCACGTTGAGTTAAAACTTCTTCATAATGATATTGCAAATATTCAAGAAACATGCCTCACATTGACTGGATCACTTATGTAGAAACACTACATATTTTTCTAGCAAAAAAAGCAGATGAATCAGAGAATAGGATTTGCAGTGACAAACACTCTTGGGGATGTTAAGCCTACATACAAGCGGTTCAGACAGAATTCTGGTATTGCACTCATTACCAATCGAGTGTCTAATAAACATTATAAGTATTCATGACCCAACATGTCACTTGTCCACAGTTATATTATTAACTTGAAGCCACCATCAATAAAATCCCTAAACATGAACACCTGTGACTATGAGACATCCCCACCTGTCACAAATATAATGTGGAAGTAGAGCAAAAAATGAGGAGAAGGAGGAAACGATCATATTTCAATATTTACATAACACTTTAATATCCATCTCTCTATCTTCCGGTTCCATTCTGTAAGATACATACTGAAATTAATTGCTATTAACAAATGTTGTCTCATGTTGTATAAGCATTATTCTGTACATTGTTTCTCAACTTAATTGGTTCCTTATCTGTGAATAAATATCATTATGTACTGATCTGACAGCTCACTCATACTGTGTTTTGGATAAATCTGCTCCGAAATAAGATGCTTCACTAACGCATGCTCTGCAAAATTTAACTTTCTTGAATTAGCACCCTACTGTATTAGGATTACAAGCCCATTAATGCCAGTCTACTTTTTCAAACATGGGTATTTTGATCTAATAAGTACATTATGTATTTTGATTTCATTTTTAGATTATCATTTATAAGATTTATCTTAACCATTATGCCAGGGCCATATGGTTATGTTGCACACTATCCTGCCGGGCTAAAGTGTGGTGAGAAATAAATGAAACATGCAGTCTACATTTAAATAGTCTGTTTTTAATTTGGTTTGTTTGTCTGCCTTTTCTACATTTGATTTAAAAACCAAATAAATTGAGGGTTGACTGGCATACAATCTATTTTTGTCCATTCAGCATTAAACTGAATTCATATTTAATGCCATTTTTAGATTCAAAATCCTTCACTAGTATCTCCATAAAGACATTCTTAGCTCCTATAAGCTGTTACATTTCCTAATTTTAAAACTAAACTTTCTTCATTATTATGATTAGCTACTATGTGCCTAACAAACGTGTCATCTAAAGTTAAAAAATGAAAGAATGTGACCATTTTGGGTCTGCTTTATTGCCTATATTATAAACATGCAGTTGTAAAACTTCCTTGATGCAAGGATCAACCTACCGCACATTGCTTGTTCCAGACCACAATATGTCACTCAATTTAGTTTAACAACCATTCATGTCAAAGTGAAGAAACCAGAAATGTAAACATAAATTACATGTTGCAACAAGTTCTACAAATATTTATACCATTTGTATATTTATACCATATCGTATATACGATATTTATACCATTCGTATAAGCACTGAAAGGGTGAATGCCTCAATAAAGGTATATCCTGTGCAGAAAACATTTTCATATGCAAGCATGAAATTAATTTGTGAGAGTTCTCACGTATCACTGTTTTCAAAGTGCATGAATTTGTACTAATTTTGCATGAGTCACATGTTCATGCACCCTGCGAGCATCACTGCACCTATACCCGTTATGAGATTTTAATGCAACATTATAAGCTCCTCGTGACTCACTGTCCACATCGAATCATGGCACTGGGAAGATGATCAGATATCAGTATACACTACTTGAACTGTATTCCTACCAAGACCTCTCTGCATCGAATCAAAAATGTGTACTTACAGACAAAGCAACAACACAATGTACCCTTGGAGATATTCACATCACAGGAACCAGCTTGATCATTACCAGGTACACCAGCATCAGTAGCATCTTCATCTTTTACAATATCACTGACTGCAGCATGGTATGCAATAAAGTCACACTTCAAAGACATTGCACTGTTTGAAACATAAAGTAATCACCGTATTAATGTCATCACCAAAGCTGAGGAATGTAAAAATGTCACAAATGTTCACTGATAATCTGAAACAGGCTTTCTGCTCCAGTAGCCCCAACATGAGTGTCCATAAAAAACAAGAGCTACTGAAGAATGTTATATATAGCATAACCCTATCACTGGTTGGCCAAAGGCTAAAGTAGGCCAATGATTTATTGGAAGCAAGCTGAATTTGAAATAATACCAGTCACTGAGGCCAAATTATTACCTTTATCAACTACATGTGTGCCCTAAACCAAAAAACTTTACAAGCAATCAAAGCTGTCAGAAGCAATGTTCAACACACTGCAAGATGCTGTGACAATAGCTAATGACTGCAACAATAACAGAACATCCAGATACAAGAAACATCAAATGTAAGTATGATGGATAAAAAAAGCAATAGGCCATATTTATTCATGACAGCTCCTTGTAAAATCAATTACAGTAATGACCATAAATTATCATGACAAGCAAATGGAGTGTTGAGTGGAGCATTACTCCAAGCAGTACTTCCAGGAAAATATACAGCCCACAATGCCAGCAAGAGCTTACCTACCTTTGCCAAAGTCGATGATGAACACTGTTGATGAATTCTGCGAGACCATTGATGGCATAGACTCTAGAGAATGTAAAAGTCTCCTGGAAAATATGGCACACCAGAAGCCTTAACGTGTGAGAAATATATCCGATTCGAATACCTTCACGAGTGTCCTTGTCTATGCTGGAAAGAGGGTGAAGAACCCAAAATATTTGAATGACACTAACATTATATCTCTATACAAAGAACAAGAGCAACAATAGTGATTGAAATAACCCAACTAAGCAGTACAATTTCAACCTTGTTAGCATAAACATACTGTCTATGGTGCTAGAACCGATTGGATATCCTAATGCTCCTCAGCACGATCCAGTCATTCCATAAAAACAAAATATTGAGAGGCTTTTAAAAGATGTAGTGGATTCAATCAGGGATGCATTCGTGCCCCTACCTTATTCTAAATATTATTTTCTTTCCTGCTTAAACATGCCTTTTGCTCATCAACCAATGGAATAAACTTTCACACAAGGTCAGAAGGAAAACTCTATCCTAACACATCTCAAAGGCAAAACCAAGGTCCACAAAGTTTTCATATATGGCCTACTCTTTGCTGATGATGTGGCAATGACAAACCACACAACAGTGCATCCCCAACATGTTTTGAGCAATTTTCAAATGCTTGTCTGACTTCAAACTGACCATCAGCTTTTTAAAGCAAGATAATAGTGATGGATCAAATTCGAACAACCATGAACTTCAGGATGTCAGGAATTTTCAATACATTGCATCTAACATGACTGACAACCACAACTTTCTAGCAAAGTGCAACAAATGTATTGGAAATGTCACTTCAGCAATGTATGCAAGTAAGCAAAAATAGCAGTTAAACAGCAAAATGCCGCAAGGTTGATCACACTTGTGTTTCACTGAAGTGTGCAAGATAAACCCCAAGGATTTTTTGACACTGAATGCCGCAAGGTTGATCACACTTGTGTTTCACTGAAGTTTCACTGAAGTGTGCAAGATAAACCCCAAGGATTTTTTGACACTGATGTAGACAGCTAAGAAGCACATAAAAAGGACTGAAGTTGCTAAAAGTATGAGAGCGACAATGCTGGAATTGGCAGCTAAAAAAATCCAGTGGAAAGAACATGTTGAAATTATATGTGGCATAAGAGTGGAAAAGACACCAACTTTAAGTGCAATGCTTTGTCAAATATCTGACTGAATACCTCGGAGATAAGAGTGGAAAAGACAGTGGCTCTAAGTGCCACAGTGCAACGTTTTGTCAAATATCTGACTGATTACCTGAGAGCACAAATCCATACTCTTCTGAAACTGAATGATGCCAATATGATTATTCAAAACACCTAAATAGGTAATGCAAATGTTACAACACTAATACCAAACATATTTGGTTATTCCGGTTTGGGAAAAAAAATTCTTACATTCATTTATGTTTCTCTGAAAATACTAATCGCAACCCATTGACATTATGGAATTACTTTCACTACCACCAGAATGCATCTATTTGTATGGAAAAAGGAAACCAACGTTTACAAATTACCTCCCCTTAACCCGCTAGATATCGGCAGCTTTAACTTGAGCATTATCTGAGACAGGATAATCACACTGTGTGATCATTTATACAAATGTGAATGGCAAGTATTGTTAGAGAAACAGAATTTACTAGAAAATTTCGTTGATCCAATTACCCTACCATTAATGTTGGGAAAATATGTAAATTAGCTGAGCAAAAGAGAGCCAACTAAATGAACAAGATGAAAGAACATGTGGAAACCAAATACACCAGAATCAAGGACAACATTCAACAGAGATTGCAACTAAGGCGTGAGTCTCTTCATCCTAGAAACTTGTTGTCACCTGACATACTACTTCAGAGCACAGCTCCTTACTCTTCTGGAACTGTGGGGTGCTGATATGATTATACAAATAAAAACCTAAAGTGTATTATTCATGTCTACCAAAATTAATACCAAATCAAAAATTATTGTGAAAACAGACATTGCATAGCAAATTATATTTCCCCCAGAAAACGCATCATATTGATGTTATGGAATTACTTTTACTACATCAAAAATAAAGCTCTCCCATAGACTTGAAGTATCTCTTTCAATACACAGTAAAAGCAAAGGGAAATAACTCTTACAGATTATCTCCCTTTCTTTTATTTCAAGTACTGTCTCAGACAGGATGTTTATATTGGAGCATGTTTGTGTGATTTTGATTTGTAATGTTGCTTTAACAAAAAATCCAGTCATATCACTATGGTGTCTGCAGTGCAGATGTTTATGGTGATGTCTAGCACTGGGACATCATGATGTAGACATATAGTATGGTGTCCCACCCTATGAGATTATCCTGAAACCAGGCTGACCAGTCCTAATACTAACCTCCTAATACTGAGCATCTAGTGTTAGTATCACATTTATATGTCTTTGGTATAACATGATTCAGAAGTGGTGTGGTCTGATAACGGTCTTGGCAGCCATCAAGGGAAATAGTAGATTCAGTTAAGCGTATTGTGACACTAAGTCATGCAGATAGGTAGAGGAAAAAAGGGGACTAGGCAAAATGACTGATTCCACAAATCAATATCTATTTAATGAGACAATGAGTTGAAAAGCATGACTCCATAGAAATAAGTTTTTTATTTTGTGAGTCAAAATGCTCATTATATGTACCTATTTTTTCTGAGATGTTGAGAGCATTCTAATCGGACAAATCCCTTTGGATCACTCATTGTACTTACATATTGTACTTACATATTGTACTTATATATATATATATATATATATATATATATATATATTTGTGAATAAGCTAACCTTTGAACAAGAGGAGCTGAACTGCATTACCACATAGCTTTAAAACATAACCCATGTGTATGTGTGTAATTATGGTTTTGAATGTACCTTTAACAATTATTCAGTCATATCGTTATTTGCAGTGTAGCAGTTTATAGTGATGTCTAGTACTGGGCCATCATGCCGCAGACATGTAGCATGATGGCCCACCCGGTCACATTATCCTGACACCAGGCTGACTTACTGTACTAACCTAAAGTGCTCACCTTCACGGTTCACTGCCATCTCACCTCTGTATGGGTTTGAGTCTTGGGTTCAGCCAATATGGATAGGTGAGAAAGCTTTTCAGAAGCTTCTTGTGGTTCATTTGTTGTTACAAGGTCTTGTGAGTTCATCCTCCACTATTTATTCTGGTCACCTTTTATAGCCTATATTGTGCTAAGACAATGGCGTTAAACCCTACAACAACATCAACAACTTACTGCATCAACAAAAGACTATTAGCTGGCTCAGAGGTCTGTTGATTGTTGGCATAGAGAGAGCTAACTAGGAGGGTATGGGGAAGTAATGGTTAGGAATGTATTCCCTTTGTGTATACAAATGCATAGAAAGAAACAAAAATCAAGTTTATGGGAGAGATAAATTCTTGAGGTACCAGAAGTAATTCCCCAACATCAATGTAAATTGATGGAGAAAACTATCAAATGTAATCAAAGAAACTTATGGTACTTAGACATGTTTGAAACAAAATTATTTATAACTTACACAGAGACAATCTTTTTGGTTTTATTTGGCTTAGTTTTTCCCCCTCTTCTAATTAGCTAAACATAAACTGGAGGTTAGTGTTACGACTGGTAGCCTAGTGTTAGGTTAATGTGACTGGGTGGGAGTCACAGACATATGGCATCATTTCCAACCCTTACGTTTTATCCAAACACCAGGCTGACCAATCTTAGCACTAACCTCTTAATGCGGAGCGGCAAGCGAGGCAGCATTTTGTACCATTCTTAAAAGTCTTTGGTATGACTAGGCTTGTGACCTTTCACTTCTAAGGTTAATATTAACAATAAGGCCACCAAACCGGTTTATTTAGACTTGTAATTGTAGTGCATATTGTATGTGTATAACGATTCATATATTTACACTTATGATTGCAGTTACTATACACTGTATATTGTATTACTGAAATGGTACATGAATGCAACATTTCCCGCTTGGAGTTTTTTATTTTGTCACTTTTGTAGAGGGAAAGGAACCATATAATTTAAAGTCTAAATAAATGTATGACTGTACTGATACAAAATACAGTGTAACTAAAATGGCAAATCTAGCTATCTGAATCATATTTAACTAAAATTGTTTGTAAAAAATCAACCTAAATATTTACAAATTTCTCAAACATATTTTTCGAAACAAGAAAAGAATTCCAGACATGACCTGTGCTCAAAATTATGTGAAGTCTGTAGGTTCTATCGCTGACAATCTCCAGAAAGTCAGAGATATCAAGTTTTGTTAAAAGCAAATAAAATCATTTTCTTATGTTTGAGGTAATATCTTCAAAATATGCATAAATTGCTTGGACCAACTACATATCATAAATTGTATTGTTTGTTAAAACTCCCATGTTTGTCACAATGATTGTAGATTATGGTTATCAAGATAAACAACAACTGAAATACCTATTATGGTATCTTGTTGCCTGTTGGTCCATATATATATATATATATATATATATATATATATATATATATATATATATATATATATATATATATATATAGACCAACAGGCAACAAGATACCATAATAAGTATTTCAGTAAGAGTTTCTGAAATTTTTCATCGTAGTTATTTCATAGGAGACGAAGTAACAAAATACTTGTGTTCACTGACAATAGCAAACAGATACCCAACACTAGACTATTGATAAAGATTGTCTCATACTCTGTTTGGGTATATAATTATGTACTTTGTTTTATAGTTTGATTACACCTTCTTAAATTCAGGTCAGGATACATATTTTGTACTTTGTACCAGTATCATATGAAGCCTCTTCAGAGATTTTCTGGCTGCCTAGATCCCTGAAAACCATCAATGTGTCATCTATCACTTATCCATCATAATTACCATGTACATCTTAATGTGATTACTGCAGGAGTCATTGTATTCAAAGAGACATCACAAAATCCACGCTATGCAACTACAGCAGTTGTCACAAATACGTTTAGTGGGTTTTGAACGTCAGTAATATAAAATATTCAGAAATGTTGTTAAATCTACATTCCTTAATACTTTAGAAACAAAGGATAAGTAACGTTTAAGTACTACCATTATACAAATTAAAAAACAGCAACTATTATCTCCATAGTCAACATGATAAGTGTGAAATATTTCAACTTGTACATCCAAATAACAATATATCAATAGTCAATGTTATTAACTGTTTTGTGTTTCTGCTTACACATCCAAATGACAACTATATCCATAGTTGACACTGTAACTATTTCTGTTTCAGCTTAAACATACAAATGACAACTATTTCCATATTTTAACACTAACTGTTTTTGTGTTTCTGCTTACACATATTAAATGACAACTATTTCCTGAGTCAAGACCATTACTGTTTTGAGTTCCTTTTCACAAATATAAATGATGACTAACTGCACAGGCAACATTATACAAAGTTTGTGATAAGTTAAATAAATCCATAGCCATAACATACACTGTTTTTTGTTTATTCTTACAATCCAAATGACAACTATTTCCTGAGTCAAGACAATACAAGTTTTGTATTCCTTTTCACAAATCTAAATGACGACTAACTGCACAGGCAACATTATAACTGTTTTGTGTTCCTTTTTACAAATCTAAATGACCATAAGTTCAAACTGTAACTGTTTCATGTTTCTGCTTAAACTTCCAAATGACAACTCATGTAACTACATAATGTTTTTCTCAATTCTAGATGCTGGGTCTGAATTATGGACACATCCAGTAATAACTCTTGGAATGGGATTGAACATCATGCTGGGTCTTAATTATGGCAACAGACAGAGGTGTCACTTGGCATGATGCCAGATACAAATTATTGCCACATGCAGTAGTGACATTAGGAATGAGAACATGTATTCCGAGGACATCTCAACTGGTACACTGGATTCAGCCAGCCAATATTCTTCCACAAGCGTAGTAACTTCTCACATGACAAATCTGAAGAAAAACAAGCATATAATTTTTTATATAGTTTATTTTCTTTTTGACAATTTACAAGGACTGCAACAATTTAGTAGCATAAAAGAAGCATGTATTTTAATATCACCAAAGCACACGAATCTGGCTTAGTTTCTGTTTCTATCTAGTTATAGATGATTATGTCAATACAATATTTATGCTGTCTATAAATGAGAAATTTTAAAATAAGCATGCATTTATGTGTGTGTGTTTGTGTGCTTCTGTGTGTGTGTTTGTGTGTGTGTGTGTGTTCATCACCACAATATTTACTTATCTGGTTCCAAAATTCAAAAAACATTTGAACAGCACAAAAGCTAGAGTAACATAAACCCATACAAAATCTTATGTATGAATAAAAACAATGAAAAATGTACAAGGTAATGATATTAAAATTATAAAAATGTTATATCAAGTAAAATATGAAGCGTAAGCATGTCAAATCCTTAAAACATAAATTAACATTTCCAATATTAATATTATTATTATCATATTCCTTCACGTATTTTAAAAGTTTCTCTGTAAAGTGGAAGAGGTTCACCCTTTAGGAGGAATATGTGAGTCAGGTATGTATGTCGAATATGCAATTAAAACAATATCACAATACCATTAAGCTTTTATAGATCATTTAACTTAGATGTGGGAGGTAATAGTTTCGAACCCCGGCCTAATTATTCCAAAGACTTATACAACTGGTACTAGCAATACCCTTTCTTGTTAATCAGCATTAAGACTTTAGTGCTAGGAAAGGTCATCTTGGTGTCAAAATAATGTAACTGGGTAGGGCATGATGCTACATGTATGTGGCATAATGCCTCAGAGCTAGACATCACCATAAACTGCCAATCTGCAGACATTATAATGATGTGACTGAAATATTCTTAAAGCTATGGTAAAAGTACAAATCAGACCCCAATATTAAAACAGCTGGAAAAGATGGTAAGTATATGATATCTTTAAATAAAATTACATCATATTTCGTCTGTTTTATACTTACGTGTATCTCTTCACTTTGCTTCATGATCATCATTAATTTGTTGCTAACAGGCTTCATAGACAGAAATGACCTGTCTCTTTTGCTTGTCTAACTGTGCCCTGTAGTATCCCTGTCTACCAAGTGCTTGTTCAATGTCATCAAGTACAGCGTCAATTTTGTTCCAGTAATCATCAAAGTCCTGTTGGCTCATCTTTCCATCCATGGAATGACCAGTCTGATTCCTATAGGAACGAATTCGCTCCACACTAGCTCCTAGACATTTGTCTCTGAATGGCTGTTCTATTGGATCAAATCCCCAACCCAACAATGAAGCAGAAACTGTGCTGACATTTCTGATCAGAATATACAACAAAGATATGTCAAACTGGTCCACACTTGCAACATACCGACTACGGGGATCTTGGAAGACCACCTGACACTGATCGGGAAGAAGAAGAGGATTCTGCCATTGTCCTCGTCTGGTCTGTGTTTTCTTGGTCAAGTCGGCTTTCTTGGCCCGGATTGCCTTGTATATGTTTGTGTATGGTTCAGGGACATGGGTGAGGAGGATATCTCTTAAGGCATTTGTACAAATAGTCACAAGAGCTACGTATAGACGAGCATGATTCATGTGCTCTGGACTTATGGGTGCATCAGGATCATGTCCCTAAAGAAGAAGGAAAGCTAATATTATTTAAATATCCTTTTCATCAATGACTAAGAAGTTTATATCATCATCACATCAATGACTAAGAAGTTTATATCATCATCACATCAATGACTAAGAAGTTTATATCATCATCACATCAATGACTAAGAAGTTTATATCATCATCACATCAATGACTAAGAAGTTTATATCATCATCACATCAATGACTAAGAAGTTTATATCATCATCACATCATTGACAGATGTACAAGATATTTGTTATTATTAATATGGACTGAAATATATAGACTAAGGACTAAGGAAAACATAACACAAATTCTCAAGCAAACACAAACTGAATTTGGTAAAAGAAGAAAATATGGGCTAGCATGTTGAGCTTACCATCTCAGCATTATAGTACAACACATGACCTGACAATGCGTGGACAAAAGGTTGAGACAGCACTGATTTGAAACAAATTTTCCTAGCTTCATAACAATTCTTGCAAAGGAAACTCATCGAGATGTAATCTTTGAAATATAAACAAAAGAAAAATCTTTAACCAAAGCCTTAGCACAACTAATAAATGACCGTGACCGTAAGATCAAGATTAAAATGCTAAACAAACACTGCATAGTTTGCACTCGAGTACAAATATTAACGATGTAACCATTGATCTGACTCCAGGATTATCAAGATATTGTCAGAAAAGTTAAGTCATTAACTGTTGTCAAATATGCAGACCTTACAGTCATATATGGTCATTGATACAGACTCAAATTCAAGGTGGAGACATTGTCAAACTGAAGTGTCATAGTTCTGATTGCAGCTTATAAATACTTAAAAAAATATTAAACACGTCAATGAACATGCACCGAACTGTGTGACAAGAAAAATTCATTCCAATACATTTCCAGAATTCTGTTAAAATGAGTACTTACTAAAATCTTTGTCATTTTGTTTTCTTAAAAAATGGATGATTTTCACATGGAATGGGGGAATCACTGGGAAAAAGCAAAAGCAGATGGGAATAGGTCATACTGCACACTAGACAGTATCATTTATCATCTTGATTCAGTGAGAACACTTATAAAGTATCTATCAAACTTCATTATTTGCTTGTGAAACATGTTAACAAGATCATTTAGTCTCCAGTAGCCCTTACAAAAAGATTGATTATCAAGCACAAATAAATTCAGACAAAAGCAATCATACGAAAAAATATTGGTTAATGTGACTGTGCATTAAACTTTAACAGGTAAACAATGGCATAAAACATTCATTTATGTAAGAAATAACCATTCTGACAGGGCATTAAAAGCAAAACATGGACATCAATTAATTCTTTCTATAATATATATCCAAGGTGACAAGGAATTGTTTTTAAAAATGACAGCGCATTTCTTTCTGTGATATACAAATATCATTTCAGAAGGAGTTGCAATAAGAATGTTTTCAAAATGTCCAGGATAACAACCAAACACAAAGCACCATGCTAGCAAAATGTCATGTTTATAAGCACTAGTTTTATTGAAGACTGACTAGATATCAAGTCTTTTAGTGACAAATCCATGCCAAATGACAATATAATTATGAATAGAGGTGATAACAATGCTTTCAAAATGTCTGCTATGAGGGACATATTGGATAGCTTCTTCTATTTTCATTTCAGACTTTAAAAAACACATTATAGCTAGTTAGTTTGGTGAAACTCCGATCTAAATATGACTTAAATTATGGGTAGTAGCGACAACAAGATTATCAAAGTGGATTCCACAGTGGTCAGGTTGACTCCCCATTTACATCATTTTCTTTAGGACAAACAAGATCCTGGACAGATAGAGTTTTTAAAGTTTCGTGGCAATATTCCTAGGAGTTTAGAACAATCAGCAATAACAATCTTGTGCTAAATGCAAACTGATTGAAGATTTCGTGCAAAGACATATACAGTAATATTGATTAGAAACTCACCTCATCTGCAAACCACATCTCAAATGGTGCTGCACTGCCATCTTCAGAGAAAACTTGGGATGGTGACCACCAAGTACACAATTCGTATTTTAAATTCTGGCCTAGGTAAGAGGTAAACTTTGAGAGATTCAGTGTAATGAACTTTCTTACTCTGGTACACAACACTACATCAGGGGTTTTGATTTCATCAACCACCAACCTCATTATTCTTGCAAAAACAATATGGTTCTTACAGTGCAATGTTAACCTGTGGAAAAGGTCAAGGTTGAAAATGCAACAGCCACAGAAAATGAGATTTTCTGATGTGTCCTTCTTCTTGGCGACAGGCCAGCGGGTTACACAGGCAGCAATAAGCCTGTGGAAGATGGCAGGCGGCAAAAACTTTCCTTTAAAGACACAGCACAGGACAGGTGTGCTGACCAACATTGGATCTTGTTCAGGGGAGATAATTTCTCTTGGAGATTCTTGACGGAGCATACATGGTGTAAGGAAATAACTCTCGATCTAAAAAAGAACACATATATATATGAAAGAGAAAATTATATATATATATATATATATATATATATATATATATATATATATATATATATATATATATTGACAAGGATGACTGCCATGATGGCAATATTGTAAATCTGATCAATGCCATTTTCATTTATGACTAACTAGACCATGGGATGCATATAAGTGAAAAGTGTGATGGCACCTATCCTAGTAGTTTAGTAGGAGTTATTGATAACAAACTTGTGCCAATGGCACATGTATGGATGATAGACAGTAACCAACTCAATTAGCTATCGTGGTCTACAACTAGCAGAGATAAACATTCGTCCAACTGTTATCAATATACTGGCTTTCAAAACATAGTACGGATAATATGTGTCTAAGATCACTCATGTGTTCAGTAAAATGCAAGAGCTGGTGGCAAAACATCTGGGTCAGAGGGATGCTTGTAAACGTTCATCCAGTACATATCACTATTGTAATGTTTAGGTTTTTATAATGAGGGAGGAAAATACCTGTTTCTACAAACACGTCTTTATTCCATAGCATACAGCGTATATCTGCTCTGATTGTCTGACCTATCTCTAGCACCCTATCTGTCAGCCTTATCTCCAATCTCTAACATACTGATTAAGCAGTGGGAAAGTCTTTAGTACCGTATGGCACTGCTTCTAGAACACTACATCCCTCCTTCTCTTTCAGATTTAAAATTTGTTCTTAAATTGAAAATCAGTGGACCATAATTAGAACTAGTCATAATGATAATAATAATGTATGTCTTAACAACATAAATTCATATAATAGAAATTCATTAGTGCAATAAAACTTGTGTCTTGATTGGTTTTTTTTCTTTCTTGTTCATAATGTACAAATGGTAAAATTGGAACTGGGTGAAGTAGTTTTTCAGCTCTCGCAGCTTAGTCCTATTAATGGTCTGAGTTTTTAATTGAGGGCAGAGTTCAAATCCACTATATTATTTGTTTTTCACACACATAATCCTTTAGATAGTCTGGTGGTTTTCTGATTCGGGATGATCTCCTTAAGGCTAGGTCGGATGATGGATATGTGTCACATCTATCTCCATTATTCTCTAGATTTATTGTATCATATGTCTAGTCGTCAGATGGTGGAATATGTGGTGAATTCTTTACTGTTTCTACTTATTTGATGGTCTTCTCTTCTCGCTATTATCATTGATCCCTTTTTGTTGATAACTTCATATGGTTTGGGGTCGAATGGAGTTGACAACTTGTCTCGCGTTTCGTGTTTTACTAGAACACTGTCTCCAACTTTGAAATTTGATTTCTTAGCTTTCCTAGTTTGATCTGCATAACTCGTCATCTTTTCCTTTTTCTCCGTATCAGTTTTCCTTGTTTTGTTGTAGTCTGGTTTGATTTGTATAATTGCGAGTTTACTTCTCATTTTTCATCCAAATAGAATTTCTGCTGGAGATATTTTTTATTGTTGCATGAGGTGTGGCTTTGTAACTGCGTAAAAAGTTGTACATTTCTTGTTTCCAGCTTTTACGTTCTGCATTAGATGCTTTGATTATGTTTCCGATTGTCCTCAAAAACATTTCTGCTTCGCCATTAGTTTGAGGCCATAAAGGTGTGATTTTCCTATGATTGAATCCCACGTATTCTGCAAACTTTGTAAATTCGTATCCATTGAATGGAGGTCCAATATCTGTTTTTACAACTTCTGGTATTCCGAACAAAGTTGCGGAATGACTGTTTTTGCAGACATCGAGTTAATAATTTCAATAATTTCAACTACTGGATATCTTGAGTAGTCATCAACAAGTACCATTAAGTAAACTCATGATGGAAAAGGGCCACTGAAGTCCATGCTTATCTGACTCCAAGAGTTGTCTGGTAGAACTGTCATTTTTAGCAGCTCTGTTGTTTGCTTTGGCGTTGATGCAAGGCATGGAATACAACTTTGACAGAATTCCTCTACTTGTTTGTCAATACCAGGAAACCATACTTTCTCCCGAAGAAGTTGCTTTGTCTTGACTATGCCCTGATGGCCTTCATGTACTAGCTCTATCACTCTCTTTTGCAGCCCTTTTTGTATTACCAGTTTCTTGTCACACAGTAGGACAAAAC
This sequence comes from Unio delphinus, assembly GCA_029339505.1. Lineage (NCBI taxonomy): Eukaryota > Metazoa > Mollusca > Bivalvia > Unionida > Unionidae > Unio > Unio delphinus. The sequence goes on along the minus strand of JAQISU010000210.1, from coordinate 15,857,065 downwards.
CGTTTGTAACTGGAACGATCGTGGGCTCTTGTCTGAGTATTGAGAATGTTTCCAAGGTTTTGTTTTGTTTGTAAGACTGTTTCCAATTTCCAGATTTTATTAATTTGATAACTTGTTGAAGGTCCTGGTCCACTAAAGTAGCTGTCTGAATTTCTTCAATGGTGATGGCTTTGGGTATGGCATTGACGAATATGAATTGAATATAGGCTTCTGAAACTTCAGAATGTTTACAGCATTCAGTTCCAGCCTTGGGATGTCATGAAATATAATCTGCTGCATTTGTTTTACCTGGCTTGTAAACTACTTTGAAATTGTATGCATGTAATCTCAATCTCTATCTCTTGATTCTTGCAGGGGGTCATGATTTTGGATTGTTGAAAATGACTTCCAGCGGCTTGTGGTCACTAATTAGTTTAAACGTATGACCAAACAGGTACAGATGGAAGTGCTCACATCTCCAGACTATTGCTAGTGCTTCACGTTTTATCTGTGAATATCGTTTTTCCACATCTGAAAGTGCTCTACTGGCGTAAGCAATAACCTTTCCATTCTGGGTTAAGACCTACAGGACTTGCATCTACAATTAATTGTGTTTCCTTATTAGGGTCGAAATATGCTATGATTGTGCTACTAGCTAGATCTTTTTTGAGTTTATCAAACGCTTTTTTGTGTTTTTTCAGTCCATTCCCATGGTTGATTTTGCTTGGTTAAAGGTCGAAGAGGCTCATTGATTGTTGCATAATTTGGGATGAATCGCCCCATATAGTTTGTCATGCCTAATGAACTGCGTACTTCTGATGTGTTTGATGGAGTACTGGCACTTTTGATTGTTTCTACTTTCTTTGGATCTGGAGAAATTCCATCTTTGCTGAAAATGTATCCAAAGAACTCAATTTTGTCTTTGTTGAACTCACATGTGTGTTTATTTAGTGTCAAACCCTTGTGCTGCATGCGAGTGAATGTAGCTTCTAGATTTTTGTCATGTTCTTCTTGCATGCGACCAGTTACTAAAATGTCATCGCTAATATTAGTTGTGCCTTTTAGTCCTTCCAGTGTTGTACAGAGTGTGTTTTGAAATATTTCCGCTGCAGATGATATTCCGAAAATGTGACGTTTATATCTTCGTAGTCCAATATGAGTTGAGAATGTTGTAATATTTCTTGATTTTTCATCCAAGTCCAGTTGATGGTAACCTGAATTTAGGTCAAGCTTGGAGAGTATGGTTGTACCATTGAGATCTGCTGTAAGGTAGTCTATTGTTGGTGTGATGTGTCTCTGGCAAAGTACTGCTTCATTGGGCAAACGCATATCAACACAGATTCTAATTTCGTTAGGTTTTGGGGTTTGGGAGCAACCACAATTGGAGACATCCATGGAGTTGGTCCGTCCACCTTTTCGATAATGTCTAATTCTTCAAGTCATGCCAACTCTTTTTCAACTTTCTTCCTAATGTGGAATGGAATATGTCGATGGGGTTGAGTTACAGTGATTACAGTATCATCAGTGTGAAGGTGTATCTTCATGTCTTTAAATTTTCCAATTCCTTTGAAGATATCTGGGTACTTCTTACACCATTCTTCAGACTTGCTCTTCACTGTAGCACAGATTCTTGGAATTATTTGCAACTGTATGCTTGTTTAATAACTCAATATTTTCCAAAATTTCCTTTGGTTACATAGAATGGAGCTGTAGTTATCCTATATTTTGTCTCAATGTTGGCTTGAAATTTTCCAACTATATGTAGTTTCGTTTCGGATCCATAGGCAAATACGTTTGTGTCTCTTCTCTGCAGTTTAGGTTTATGTTTCAGCTTTACAAATGTATATTCGTCCATGACATTAATGTTTGATCCTGTGTCAATCAGTACCTTTATTTTTGTTCCATCTACATCTACCATTGTGTGAGTTGTTTGTTTAGCGAATTGACTTTATCTTGAGTTCGCAGGCCAAAAATGTATTCTTCATCTGAGTCCTCAGATGTACTACTTCTATCTTGCTGGCTTTCTACTTGATTAACTTTGCTTTGTACCTTGATTCTTGATCTACAGACTTTAGCAAAATGGTTTTTCTTCTTGCAGAAATTGCATTGTCTCCCTTTTGCAGGACACTGTCTATCTTTGTGTGGATATTCACCACCACAATTTCTGCATGTTTGGTTTTTGTATTGTTGTTTGTTGGTGCCTTTTGCTGTCTCCATGGAATGCCTCTTGTTTCTACGATGAATCGGTGTCCTTCATTTCGTTATGGCATTTGCATTCTCTCTTTCGGATTTTTCTATTTCTGTTGCTTGTCTCTCCGAGTATTCCATGGCACGGGCAAGTGTAAGAGGTGTATATTAGATCCATCTTTTCACGAAGTGCACGACGTCTAAGACGTGTTGACAAACATCCTTTAATTATTTGTGATTTTATTTCCTTGTCGACATCATTGAACTCACACGTTGCTGAAAGTTGCCTTAGCGTGGTGTGGAAAGCCTCAATCGATTGTCCATTTTGTTGTTTTCTTGCCAAAATTTGTAGATTAAAAATTCGCTGTTTATCTTTGGTGCGAAATAGTTGTAAACTTTTATACGGTGGTTGGATAATCTTCTCCTGTCTCTTGGAGGATTTCAAAAATGTTGTTTACTTCCTCTCTTGCATAGTGCAAAAGTAATGCATGTCGAAGTTTTGTGTCTCTGATGTCTATTCCAATCAGAAAGTTATCAAGTCGTTTCACCCACTTCTTCCATCGAACATCAGGTGCATTTCCATGAACAGAGAATGGTGGAAAAATGGGCAAACTTGCTTCCATTATCAGAGATATAGACGTTCACTACAAGTGTGCAACACGGAGGAAGGTCTGTAATAATTCTCTGAGTAGAATGACTCAGTTGTCCTTATTCTTCCCTGTTATCCTCAGCTTTGTTTTTAGCAATATCCTCGTCGCCATTGTAATGTTTAGGCTTTTATAATGAGAAAGGAAAATACCTGTTTCTACAAACACGTCTTTATTCCACAGCATACAGAGTATATCTGCTCTGATTGTTTGACCTACATCTAGCACCCTATCTGTCAGCCTTATCTCCAATCTCTAACATACTGATTAAGCAGTGGGAAAGTCTATAGTACCTTATAGCACTGCATCTAGAACACTGCAAATATTGGTGTCAAAACAATTATTTCCAAGCTTGTACAGATTTTGTATCTTCATCCATATTTGATGGAACATCAGTATCATGTGACCAATACTAAAAGGTTTCCATGCCATACTGCTTTCTATCAAAGATGGCTAAATTCTCTGCAGGGATTTAAAAAAAATAAAACAAGTTGTGCATGTTTTAATTTCTAGTTTTAGTACTGACAGGAAAATCAGAATGCTAATCAGCATAACTTGTGCAAATCATAAAGACTTCAAGCAAAATTTAAACGGCTCAGTTACATGACATCTATATAACAGTAAAAAACAAAAGCAGTTGGTCAAAACATCTGGTTCTGTTGGATGCTTTCCATGCTTATAATTATTTCAATCCTATTGATAGTACGTGTTATGATTAATGAAAAAAATTTTTTCTTGGTTTTCTTATATCTGTTCCAACACTGAATTTGACTGCAGATCCAAACATGTGTCAACAACTGAAATATTTTTTGATAGAATGCATTGTCTGAAATCTTTTAAAATTCTATTGAACATGTTTTATAAGTAAATATACAGTGAAAATGTTTTTTTACTGTTTGAGTAGTAATGTTTATATATGATGACATAATTATATCAAATTTGGTTATAAAAGCCCTTTATGTCTGAATTCTACAAACTCTGGTTATAAAAGTACTTTATGCCAGCATTATATCAAATGTAAACAAAACCCTTAATCCAATAATGCCAAAATTCCACTAAAATGTATTAAATTCCTGTGCAAAAACACTGCTGTACTTATTTCTTAAGTAGCATAACAGAAATAAAATTTAGATTCAAATAGTGAGCTAAAATATGGCATCCTTTGTATAAATCTGTACATTCTCTCTACTAGCCTGATGCTTTTTGTCAAATTTTGTTTGACTCTGGTAAAACAGTTTTTGCAAATTATAATAATTAAATTTGTAATTTTTGATTGGCAGTTATATTTCATGAATGATCAGCTAATTGCTACTTTCACCATGCATGGCATATACAAGTTCCGTGTTTGAGGTCTCAAGAAAAAAGATCATGGTGTGTAAGAAGTCCCAAGATTAAAGATCACGGTGTGTAAGCAGTCCCAATATAAAACAGCATAATGTGTAAGAAGTCCCAAGATAAAAGATCACGGTGTGTAAGAAGTCAAAAGGTAAAAGATCATGGTGTGTAAGAAGTCCCAAGGTCAAAGATCATAGTATGTAAGAAGTCCCAAGGTAAAAGATCATTGTATGTAAGAAGTCCCAAGGTAAATGATCATGGTATGTAAGAAGTCTCAAGATAAAAGATCATTGTATGTAAGAAGTCACAAGGTAAAAGATCATGGTGTGTATGAAGTCCCAAGATAAAAGATCATGGTGTGTAAGAAGTCCCAAGATAAAAGATCATGGTGTGAAAGAAGTCCCAAGATAAAAGATCATGGTGTGTGAGAAGTCCTAATATAAAAGATCATGTTGTGTAAGAAGTCCCAAGATAAAAAAATCACGGTGTGTAAGAAGTCACAAGGTAAAAGATCATGGCATGTATAAATTCCGAATATAAAACATCATGGTGTGTAAGAAGTCCCAATATAAAAGATCACGGTGTGTAAGAAGTCACAAGATAAAGATCATGGTATTATAAAGTCCCAAGATAAAACATCATGGTGTGTAAGAAGTCCCAAGATAAAAGATCATGGTGTGCAAGAAGTCACAGAAAAAAGATCATGGTGTGTAAGAAGTCCCAATATAAAAGATCATAGTGTTAAGAAGTCCCAAGATAATAGATCATGTTGTGTAAGAAGTCCCAAGATAAAATATCATGTTGTGTAAGAAGTCCCAATATAAAAGATGATGGTGTGAAAGAAGTTCCAAGATAAAAGATCATGGTGTGTGAGAAGTCCTAATATAAAAGATCATGGTGTGTAAGAAGTTCCAAGATAAAAGATCATGTTGTGTAAGAAGTCCCAATATAAAAGATCATGGTATGTAAGAAGTCCCAAGATAAAAGATCCTGGTGTGAAAGAAGTTCCAAGATAAAAGATCATGGTGTGTGAGAAGTCCTAATATAAAAGATCATGATGTGTAAGAAGTCCCAATATAAAAGATCATGGTGTGTAAGAAGTCCCAAGATAAAAGATCATGGTGTGAAAGAAGTCCCAAGATTAAAAATAATGGTGCATGAGAAGTCCTAATATAAAGTCCCAAGATAAAAGATCATGGTGTGTAAGAAGTCCCAAGATAAAAGATCTTGGTGTGTGAGAAGTCCCAAGATAAAATATTATTGTAGACTTTAGATTGCACTCACCTTTATTAAAGGTGATTGTTTTTTAAAAACTTTGTAAAATGGTCAATGCACATTGAATGAAAATATGAAGGAAAGATGAAATCTTAGTTTGGAAACATTTCTGGATTTATTTCTAAGATAGTGTATTTGAAAACATTCTCAATTACCCATTCCCAGTTATAAATATTATTAGTACATATTGAGTGCTTATAGGTTACAGTTTGCGGCAGATTGTTGGTGCACTTCGCTATCTCTTAACATGGGAATATCGCTTAGGACAATGGAAATTAAAATAGGGATTGAATATAATATGATTATATAGTTGCCTCCATGCATTTTCTTTGACAACATATATCAAATTAATGATTGCAGCAGTGGTAGATTGACTTTACTCCCCGTACAACAATGTTCACCATTCTGTATCTGGAATACTCTTCTTGCTTTGCCAATATTGCATTTGATGTGTTCTAGGACATATAAAGTTTGAGCCAACATAGTTTGATTGCAGGTAAAATAATCTCGTAGATGAATTATCCTCTTTCATTTCATTGAATGCTGAAGTATACAAATCATGTCTTCTATGATATGACACACTTTAATATGTGACATAAGGATACCGGTATATGTCTTTCTTTTGTGAATGTGACATTGTTTCTCACATTGGAAAACTGACTTTTTATTAGTATAAAGTCAGCGATGTCAACTTTACATACAGATTTCACATTAGTCATCATAGGTCATTTATAACAAAAAGTTACTGCCAATGAATTCTCTTACTTTTTATATTATAGGTAACATATGAAGTCTGTTATCGGCTACGAATTTTGTAGCTTTCATGTAAGCAAACAATTTCCATAGCAGAAAAGAGAAGAATGTCCAGGTTAATGACAATTGTGTAAATATTGTTCTCACCATTTGCTGAAATGGAATGATATAATGGGTTGTATTATTTTGAAATTAAAAGCTGGAAACACATTTTTCCTATTTGAAACAAATGTTTACTGGTACTACTGAAAACTAAAGCTGCTAGGTGATTTCAAATAAGCAAATTTAAAAATGGATTTAGTCAAATATCATATTTTTGAGTGTACAAGTAAAAGATAGACTATACATGGCAGCCAGTATAAATGGTGGAGGACTAATATTAAAATTTCAACAAATTACTGCATAGAGATTGGTTTATAGCATAATTTCTGCTAGAAATAGCTGCTTAGATTACACGTAGCTTAAAATTATGAAAAAGATTTAGTATATTTTTATTTGGCAATGCATTCATTATCTTAATTATAAATCATATTCATATTCAGTAAACCAGTCTCAAAAAACACAATTTATTTTCCAGAATATAAATTGCTATAAATATGTACGGTTAAACTGCAATAATTTCAATGATCCATGACAGTTTATCTAAATAATACTTGAATCACTGTAACTAACCTGGTCATGTAAACTGCAATACAATAATTCTGAATTCATCTTTCCTGCTGTATATTTTTTGTTGACATAATATAGGGTTTTTAAATATTAACATTAAACTTTGTCGTTGTCTATGACTGCATATGAAATGGCCAAAAATTGTCCAAGTGGTTAACATTATCTGAATATTAATGGTAATTGCCCAAAATCTTGAACTGATATCAAATCAATGTAAAGACTCACCATAAAACTGTTATATTGATAATTATAATGTTTAAGGTTCAGAATGCTTTATGCATATGAATTGAAGTTTTGTGGTTGCAACCTAGCTAAAGCGAAGATGCAAACTATAAAGTTATATATTCTGTCATATGACCAACGCCCAATCAGTAGGACCACTGGAAAAGCACACAGAAATAGTTAACTTTATCAATGACGAGAATATCTGTCTTCTTCCTGACAGAAACATGGCTAAAACATCAAGCCGATTTAACACCCACCGCTTACTACATCAAGTCAATCCTCCACCTCTCTTGTGGAGGTGGAATTGTTGTCATCATAAAGAATCCCATGATACAATGTCTTAAGTACAACACAACTTTCAATTTCTGCCACACATCGTTTAAACTGGTCCAAACAAAGGTCAGTCCATTTTTTGTTTTTATTGCATTTCTCCTAGTAGAACAAAAATAAGCTGACTGAATTTCTCTTTTTGGAGCAGGTTCTGAATCTTCTGCAGTATGAAAATTCAATAGGTGGCAATCTAATTATTCTTGGACATTTCAACTTTCACTTTGACTGTCCTGTAAACCATATACATCAAAACTCCTTTATTCCATTCATGTTTTCAACCATAAATAGTCAGTTAACCAACCCACCCATAAACTTTAGACTGGATTCTCCATAGATCTGATGGTAATATTCTGCATTCCACCGCTGTATTCCATGAACTTGCATGAGATCACTTCTGCATTATATGCCATCTCGACGCATCAGTCCCTAATCCTTCACCTTTATTTACTATAATAGAAACCTCCATATTTTCCGTAATAGAACCCAACTAATGCATGCCATCCAAAAACATCTAACAACTTACTAACTTCCTATAGCAGAATAACTTGTTAACTGCCAGAGTTCATTGCTTGAAAAACATGCCCCAGCCACAGGGCGCAGAGTATCAATACAAAAAGGGTTATTTGTGATATAGATGTGTTAGATACCAGCTTCGTACTGCTATAAGATTATTTATGGTTGAAAACATGAATGGAATAAAGGAGTCTTGATGTATATGGTTTACAGGACAGTCAAAGTGAAAGTTGAAATCTCCAAGAATAATTAGATTGCCACCTATTGAATTTTCATACTGCGGAAGATTCAGAACCTGCTCCAAAAATAGAAATTCAGTCAGCTTATTTTTGTTCTACTAGGAGAAATTCCTGTAATGCAGAGAGGCTTTGGCTTTCCACCAAACTCACTATTCTTAAACATATCTATGCAAATGCAAAGAAGAACATCACCAACATAGTCCATTTAGCCAAATTATGCCACTACATTATAATGATCATGGAGAGTTCCAGTTGCTAAGAGCTCTTCGAGATAACTAACAAACTAATATCAAGGAACAAATGTAGATCACTTCCAAGTACCTTCTCTCCAGAAGACCCTCTGGACCCAGTTGCAAATTTCTTCCTTGACAAAATACAAACAATTAAAGATATGATTGACAACACAATTTATATTGACTTGTTGTCACCATACAGTTCTGATACAGAATTTCAGCGACAAGCACTAGGAGCATTTGAACTTGTATCTATGGATTTAGTATGGAAAATCATAATGAAAAGTGCACCAAAGTCACGTGAACTTGATCCAATTCCATCATCACTGCCGCTTGAGTGCAGATCCCATATTGCCTTCACTAACTGATGTTATCGAAATTTCTCTTTCATCCAGGGAATTCCCATCATTTTTCAAAACTGCCGTCATAAAGCTAAATCCCCCTTCCACAACTGACTAAACATGCAATAAATTCTATAATGTAAGAATGTACATAGGAAATAAATGACAAATGTATAAACAAAAGCATGGATACTATTATGAAATGAGCTATAACAAAAGCATGGATACACTGATATGGAATTAACTAAATCCCCCTTCCCTAACTGACTAAAACATTCAATTTATTCTATAATGTAAGGATGAAAAGAGGAAAGAAATGACTAATGTATAAAGAAAAGAACCGATAGACGGATATGGAATTAGCTAAATCACACTTCCCCAGCTGAATATAACATGAAATTTACTAGATAATGTAAGGATGAATAGAGGACAGGAATGATAAATGTACAAACAAAAGCATGGATTCTGATATAAAAGTAACTATATGCTCCTTCCCCATTTGTAGCAAGATTCTAAATGTGATAAATGTAGCAAAGATGTTACAGTGAATGCATTCATTCGTGTTTTAGAAGATAAAAAACATGGAAGTAGATGTATTTATAGATGGACAAGTCTGTGATATATAGTAAAACTGGTAATTTTTGTGGAGATTTGTGCTGACTTGCTTTGCAATTTGTAGTTAATGTAAACAAAATATTGTTTACTGTATTTATTTCTATAACTGCAGTATTTTTATTAAGATTTTAAAAAAAATATTTAATATTTCATGCTGTCACAAATGAAATATTTGCACAAAGAAAAAATAAATTTAGAAGAAAAGTGGAGCATTTATGTTAACTGACCTTCTCGCCAATCTCAGTGAATGCCCTTGGTTTGGCAATAATGTTTAACTGCTCCATGATCAACAACATGTGATCTTTGTGAGCATGTAGTTCTGGATACTTCTCCTTTGTCCAGACAGCATCTGAGAAAGAAAAGGAATGGATTTGAGATCCAGTAGAAAAGTTGTAATAATACATTATTTTAAAAGCATTCATATAGAAGGTGATGGATTTCACAAAATGGGATTTGCAGTAATTGCATTTCATTCAAATATGAATATAATTTATTTTCAAGAAACCGTTAAAGCCAACAAATAAACCTCAACATTCATGAAGTCGATTCATTCATGTTATATATTCGAGACGTTCTCATGATAAATCATCGATTGAAGCCAAATTTATTTAAAATAACCAAAAACAAATCTAGTTTCACAAATGTTGGAGTGAAGTTGCTGCATTTAATTTCCATATCAATAAAAGTATTTTTAACAAAACATTACAACCAACAGAGAAAAAAGTAATGAAGTGAATGAATCATTTATATATTGCACACTTTGCTGAGACACTGACATAAATGACATAATTACTTGTCATATATATATATATATATATATATATATATATATATATATATATATATATATATATATATATATATATATATATATAAAACCTTCATTTCAATGATTACCTTTAAATTCTTTATAAAGAATCAGGTAATAGTCATAAAAGGAGACCATTCTAAAACTGTCTTGCTTCACATTTTCTGGTACCAAATCACAACAATCATCAGTGATTACTGAAGCTGAAATGTCTGTTCTTAATAGAAACTTTGGAGTTCTATAGATCATCATGGGGGTGGGTGGCCGGAATGATTCACAGTAGACAGGTTTTTAAGGCAAATGAAATTTTTTGGCAATGCAAGACATTACATTAATTATGATCAGAACTAATTTTTTTTTGTAAACAGTAAGAAGACATTAACAGTCCTTGCACCACTTGATTGTTTCTTGTTTAATATGAGGCAGCATGTAGACTTATCATGTGTGGGTTGATTTAACAGGCAAGAAGACTGGAATTTCCTAGAAATCTCTGCCACCAAATATAGGAGATCATTGCCCCATAACATGTCTCTCTAAATAAAGGTCTTAATGTATTTCATTTACAGCAAGGAAATCAGTGTAGTTGACAAAAGATGTATGCATCAAAGACTGTTTAAATCGAGTGAAATGGCATACAAACTGTCCAGACTTTACAATCTGAGACTGGCATGATGAACGTTCAAAGCTTAGCATTCCTCCTCATCCCAAATAGGTCCAAATGATACTTACCACAGTAATGACTGATTTTCTAAACACTAATCGACGATTATTTTGTGATGGGTTGATTGAGCTAGCATAGCAGGATGTGGCAAATTTAAATGCATAGCAGGATGTGGACAATTTAAAAGTAGATTTTTTGATGACACCTCTTGAAAATTTAAATAATGAATTACCTAAAAACAGTTAATTAAGTTCATGGAAAGCACCAAGATATCTTTACTATATTCTATCTCCTGCCATGTTAAAAAAGAAGTTGCAATGGGTGTACATTTCTGATGTGCAGGAGCACTCTTGAAGTGACCAAACATTGTTTACCTCCTGAAAGGAGTATTTGGAGATAGGCAGACGTGCTAGTACCTATATATAATGTGATCGTCTGCAGCTCACCCTGCAAAAACATGCTTGGCATAACCGAAGTTAGGTCATCCAATTCACTGAGATGGGTCCATAAAGAGTCCTGAACTTTTTTCATTTGGTTTATTATGAAACATTTTGGATGTGACTTTGGTAAAAGGGTCATTTGTAGAGGTCGCATGAACAAGCGATCCAAAACAACGAGATGCAATAGAAGAAATGTTCCTAGACATAAATATGACTCTTTCATGGATGGAAGACACCTCCATTATGATCATTAAGGAATATTTCTGCAGGAGATAACATTGATTAAAGGGGCCTTGACCTCCATGCTCCCACGAATGAAGTACATGGATTGGATGGGATTTGATTTGTTAGTGTTGGCATAATAAACAGCTTACCTTGTGATTCGTATGGATGCAATCTGTGTAGTGCAATGTACAAATCTTGAGTTCATAAGGGAGATATGCCTGTCTACAATTCGAGTTCATGTGAGATATGACCGTCAACAATTGTGTTAAAGTGAGATACAACTGTCTACAATTCAAGTTGAACTGATATGACTGTCTTTAATTCAACATCCACATAACATTTAGAGGTAAAACTGAACTAAAGGTCATGATAGATATAAGATGTGTAATGAACAAATGAATAAACAAATGAAGGGGAAAATGTACATTTTGTACGGCACGGGATAACGATGATCTCTACATTTTGAAATATGGGAGCAATTAAGAAATGAACTGACAAGTTTGAACGTAAGGATTCTTTTCTCCTTTAAGCCAGTGTTTCGCCAATGTCAGCAGGGCCGACAGACTAAGCACCATTAAGTTGTCTGTGGCGCTGTTGAAATATCATTCAAGGTATTTTTGTATAAGACGCAAATATCTAAAAACAAAATATACTCAAAAATGTAAATTAAGTCACAAAGGAAACAGTTTGATATGGTTACGCTACGTCTGTCAAGAAAAAGCCTTGTACCATTTTTCTCAGTGTAGATAACATAATATAAGGTCCGAGATATGTATGATGTATTAACAAAATGAATTGAGAAATATATATATATATATATATATATATATATATATATATATATATATATATATATATATATATATATATATATGTATATATAAATGGACTGGCAAAACTTATATCACTCCTAACTGTGTTGGTGCTGTTCAAGAAGACATATTTTGGAAACTGGTAAAAAAAAATTAGGCAGGTACAAACTGACAGGTGTTGGTAATATATGGTCCAATATATTGAAGACTAATTTACAAAAAGAATAAAAAATGAATAAATAAATCGAAAAATGCTAAAGTGGGAAACAAAAGACACTTTGAAAACACTCAACAAAAATAAGACATGTACAAACCGATAAGTTCTGAACTAAGGATTCCTTTTCCTTTAAAGTCATACCATTTCTGTGAGACAACATTGTCCACAGAACCTTCTGGCAAGTCAGATCGAGCGTTGATTAGGGTCTTCAAAGCATCAATCAACCACGTTGGATCCAGTACAATGTTCTCTCTCAAAATTTCAATGCTGAAAAGTAGCAGTATTTCAATGCATTTGGAATAGGTAAGAAAAGTTTGATGTTGTATAATCTAAGGTTAATTCATAAGTCACCTGATCTGGTCTTGATTTTTGGCCTTTTATTTATACTTGTCATTTTTAGCAGCAAAGCAATACCAAAACGAAATGATCAATGCACAAATACATATTGTACACATATATATTTTAATCTAAACTTCACATCTGTCACGTTCACTTGATATCAATTCTGGTCAATAGAATAAATCTGTTAATATCGTATTATTTTTTGTTTCCTTCTGCAAGTCTGAAAGTAAATAGCTATTAGTGTGTGTCACTTTGCATTGTTATAATTTTAGAAAATGAATTTCGAAAGATATATACCTTCAAACAGTTAATTACAAGTAGTACTAAACTGAATATAATACAAATGCTACAGCACAATGAATGGAATAGTATATACCTGTGCCATGCTTAATGGTCTTCTATGTTCATAATTTAGGGGCCCAAGAATGGCCGATGGGTCTAAAGCGCTATCCATTACGGATCAGTGCCATCTCACCTCTGTCTGCGTGGGTTCAGGCCTTGGGCGCAGCCAGTGTGGGTAAGTGAGAAAGCTTAACAGCAGCTTTTATTGGATTTGGTGATTCTTTCTGGGGTTTTCTCGCATTCTAATACTGATTTCCATGTCATATATTGAAAAATGACGTTAAACCCTATAACAACAACAACTTAACAAAGATGTATGTGAAAAGCATGTTATTCTCTTTGTTATTGATGTTTATCTCTGACCTATGGTCGCAAAACTGACAGACATGATCCTTCCAACAAAAGAAAGCCAGCCATGAAATATGATCCAGGTGAATAATGTTGAATAAATATAAATTGTGCGGAAACCATTTTTATTCTTCTAACAATTACAGTAACCTTTACCTATTGACTTAAAAATCTATAGGCTTCTTCGTTAAAGCATATATCACATCATGATATGCTCAGCCTTTTCTAGCCAATCAGTTTTGGTGTCACACTAAAATGTTCACTAATTATATTTATGTATTAAAAAAAATACCGTTTCTCCATTAAGCCAATATTTCAGTCATAAATTAAAAAGCTATAATTGTCAGTGAAATAAAACATTCTTTAAAGAGCAAACCTCAAACATACACGTTACCTCTGTCTGCGTGCGTTCGAGTATCAGATTCAGCTAATTTATTTATGTGAGAAAGCTTGTCAATAGCTTCTCGTGGGTCGGTGGCTCTTTCCAAGGGTTTTCCCGTGCTTATCCTCCACCAATAATACCGGCCACCATGTATAACCTAAAATGGCGTTAACACTACAAAAACAGCAACAACATACTTTAAACACAATATAAGTCTCATGTGAGAATCTGCAAATAACATCATCAGTTTTCATTCATAAAAGGATTTATGACGACCAAGAGATATAAACAAATTAAGTACTACTTGATTTACAATTACTGTGGCTTCATGAATTATCACCTTAACATCATAGAATTATCACGTTATCATCACATACTAGTAATTATCACCTTAACATCATAGAATTATCACTTTAACATCACATAATTTTCACCTTAACATCACAGAATTATCACTTTAACATCACAGAACCCTAACATCACAGAAATATCACTTTAACATCACAGAATTATCACTTTAACATCACAGAATTATCACTTTAACATCACAAAATTATTACTTTAACATCACAGAATTATTATTTTAACATCACAGATATATCACTTAACATCACAAAATTATCACCTTAACATCACAGAATGAGCACACTTTAAGAATTTGGTGAAATAGGCATTTGTTTTGCAGCACTTTTATAACATGAAGTCAAGGTGGGTCTGATATCACTTATCTGAGTAGTTCAAATTCACAGATATATTAAAACTGTACAGATGAATGTAAATCTTTGAAAACATTATTTTTTTCTCTATTATTGTAAAGTTATTAATGGCCTCTTCAAGATCAAATATAAATAGTATTGATCTTTCTGAACACTATTCATTTATACAACCAGTATTATCCTGATGGACTAAATAAAAGAGTGCAGGTTTCAATCAAACCAGTAGACCATTTTGGGTCAGCTACCATGTTGTGTGCATGGTCATAACTTTTACTCCAATAGCCTGACCAGTAGACTGATAAATAAACTTCTTGTGTTGTTGAGAAATAAAACACCCAAGCAAAGCAATCATCTTCCCACCTCATGTACTGAAAGTGATCAATTGTTGCTACTTCATTTACGGAATGCGAAACATGGTTGCATGGTGCAAGAAAACACCAAAAACAACATAAAAATATGCAATAGTTAGATAACATCCTGCATATAATCACTTAATTAATTTGTAGCTGACTGCTATATATTACTGTGAATTTGATTTGACCACAATTAACAATTAGTATGCAAAGGTAGTGGCTGAATCATGCCTTTCTGTTCTTTGTCCACTGCCAAGTACATGCTAAAATATATTGCAGAAAAGAGTAAGCTCCAACTGCATTAGCACTAAATGCTAAATAAATTATGCATGTTCCGTTACCATAAAACACTAGACAAAATCAATATATATTGCTGGCAATTTAAACTGACAAAAATTAATCAAACAATATGCAAGGGTAGTTGTTCATGCCCTGCTGGTCTATGTCTACTAGGTGGTAGATGTTAGAATGCAAACGAGATCAAATGCAATCTGGTCACAACAATCATAAAGATATTAATCTGTTTCTGGTCATTAATATTTTGCATAGTTGGAAAATTCTGAGAGTCAGGATCACAAAAAATTGGAATGTCTGTATGCTAGGGCTAATAATAGTAATCAGATCTGGAAGCATTTCGGGATAAAATATATTTTGTTATAGCTCTTTTATAAAAGCTAAAAATATCAATCATAAACCATAATTGAGACCTTTGGCAGATAATATATGAAATGCCATAAAACAATTTATACACTTGTAACAAATCCACTCTCACCCTGAATAACAAAAAAAAATGTTGACATTATTTTCAGGTGTTGTTTGGCTTAGGTCAGTTTGTGGTGGGCAATATAAACGATGGTTTACATCAAAGTATAGCAATGTGAATTCAGTTTCCAGATTATATTTAACACATTAACCCCTAGCGTTGAGTTTACGGGGTAATAGGAAGTCGCCCCCTCCAAGGTCTGTAGCGTCTTGGTCATGCAAAATACACTAAACTGGGTGGTATTATTGACCGGTAGACAGATTTAGCTTTACAAAGATACCAAAAATCTGGATAATTTAGCTGCACTATAAAAATACAGAGGAACAAGCCTACTTTTTTAAGCTGTTTTTGTTTTCTTCACCTAAAATTCGACATTGCTCAGACACCGATCTGGTGCCCATATTTTAGACTTTATGGCCTCAGATCAACGTCAGACCATTCCGAAGCACACACAGACAGGTGAACCAGTGCAAAAAGTAGGATACGGTGGATATTCTGAATAAAGAGTCTTCTCCATATGAAAAGTTTGGGTCCTTTAAGCAAAAAAAAAAATTCACTTTTTCACCTTCTGCTCATGCGCCACCAAACTAACCAATGTGAAACCTTTTATAAAGCACAACTAGCCATTTTTCTAAAGGAATATTCCTTGGAAGTCAATGTATTAGGATGTATTCAGAAATAGTCTCCAAGATCTGTTTACTACTCGCATTTAATGCGAAAACAGCAAAACCTTCCAGGTGTTAATGTGTTAAGAGTCAGTTCACAAACTCCATTGTTTTCAAAAACTAAAGTTATTCACAATTTCTTTTATCTATGAAGTGTTAATCACGCTAATTGTCATTCTTGTTGTCTTGTATACATCTTCAACTTTAAATCACAGATTACTGAAGTGAATTCCTAAAGTTTATTATTTTGCTAGATTATCTATTTATTTTATTGAAATTGCTTTGATAGGAAACATGTAAAGTACTGTATGCTTTTAATGCAGTGTGTTCCTGATTGATACTTATCAATTAAAAATGAACTTGAAATGTACTCATCTCAAAACCTTTTCTGTCATTTATGTATCAAATGATGCTCTGCAGGTTAACAAAGTCATTAAAATGTTTTTCAATTTCTAGCAACAGTAACCATATTTTATATAATTGGAAAATGTATCTACAGTAAAGAATACTATCAGAGCATTGTTTGAAGGTGACGTTTACTTCTTTTAATTAATGGTGACAATGTTTGAAAGCAGTGGGAAGAAGTTGTAACCCTTTGAAAGGTCAGTGTATTTTCTGTAAAGTTTAATCACATTCAAGTCAACATTTGTGAAGACGACATTTATTGGATTTCATTCCTTTTAGGATTGGTGACCATATTTGTAATGGGGATAGGTATCAACTATGCAAAGATCTTCCCATCAGGATAATTTAAATTAAATTTAATCAAATTTTGTTCAGTTTTTTTATTTAAGTTACTCAAAGGGTTATTAGTATTCTTCATAGTGATGGAAATATCTCATATTGGATTACTGGGTAGCATTGTTTATAAACATTTGAATGAAATTTATGCCAAAATATCATGTGTCACATTTGCTTCAAAATGGTTTCAGTTCTTTTCAAAAAGTATAATGAGCAATGGTTATTTATTTTCAATGCAGTGCTATTACCTAACCTTGTGGCAATGGATGATGCATTATGGATATAGGGCCTTGTAAAAAGCTTACATGAACATTTGAAAATGAATGATGTATGATTTGGCTGTAGGGCCACAATATAAGCTGACCTGACCTTGTGGCAAGATACGATGAGTTATGTTTGCACGACCAATATGGAAAATGCTAAGAATAAAGGGTCACATGTTCACAATGTGCTTAGTACGTCTGAATGGAATATATTTAATGGTTTAATGAGCTATAATCCATAAATCAAAATCAAAAGACATCTATCATGTGTTCATATATTTAAAAAAGGCTTTTGACAGTGTTGAATGAGGTATTGTGGAACACAATGAAGAAGTGCAACACTAATCTACATTTATGTGATAAGACCCATTCAGACCAATCTACACTGCATATTGTTATTACATCAAGCTAGACCTATTTATTTGAGTGATTAGGCCCAGCCAGATCAATCTATACTGTATACTGTTCTTACAACACACCTAGACCGATCTATAATTTTGTATAATGTGTTTGGACCAAGTAATACAAATACAAAAATGTGTCCAAATTAATTGTCTTGATAAGCTTAAATATACAAATTAAATTAGTTGTAAAATGTCAAATGCAGAATTAAATGTGAATTTGCATGCCATCTCATTGCGTCTTCCCACTCCCAATTCACCTTGTTGGCTTGAGGATGTATATTAGACCTGATGCATCCTTCGTTATGTCAGAGTAAGAGATGACTAATGGAGTCAAACTATATGTCACACAGTAAGAGATTCTTAATGGACTCAACCTTTATATCACACAGCAAGAGTAGTCAACCTTTATGTCACACAGTAAGGGATGATTAATGGAGTCAATCTGTATATCATAGAGTAAGAGATAATAATAATAATAATAATAATAATAATAATAATAATAATAATAATAATAATAATAACAATGACTTTATTTAAAGAGGGTAACACAATTAGCTAAGAACTAATCTACCTTGAGGCCCTCATACAAGGAATTTATTTAATTTAATTCAGCAGCATCTCAGAAGCCACTGAATATATTGGGTTTGGAAGATGGAAATAGAGTGGGCATTTCTAATCTCAACTGGAATACTATTCCAGAGCAATGTTCCAGAGTATTGGAAACTTTTGTTGAATAATTCACCCAGTAAGAGAGTCAACATTTATGTCATCCAGTTAGAGTTGACTAATGAAGTCAACCTTTAAGTCATACAGTTAGAGATGATTAATGGAGTCAACCGTTGTCACACAGTAAGCTACGGGTATTGAAGTCAACCTTTATGTCACACAGTTAGAGATGATTAATGGAGTCAGTCTTTATTTCATAAAGTAAAAGATGACTAATGGAGTCAACCTTTGTCACACAGTAAGAGATGATTAATGGAGTCAAACTTCATGTCATACAGTTAGAGATGACTAATGGAGTCAACCTTTGTCACACAACAAGCGATGGGTAATGGAGTCAACCTTTATGTTACACCATTAGAGATGATTAATGGAGTCAGTCTTTATATCATAAAGTAAGACATGACTAATGGAGTAAACTTTTGTCACACAGTGAGAGATGACTAATGGAGTCAAACTTTGTCACACAATAAGAGATGGGTAATGGAGTCAACCTGCATGTCACACAGTAACAAATCAATAATGGAGTCAACATGTTATGTCATACAGTAAGAGATGACTAATGGAGTCAACCTGTATGTCACACAGTAATACATGACCAATGAAGTTAACCTTTATGTCACAGTAAAAGATGACTAATGGTGTAAACCTTTATATCATACTGTTAGAGTTGACTAATGGAGTCAACCTTCATTTCATACAGTTAGAGATCACTAATGGAGTGAAACATTGTCATTCAGTAAGTGATGGGTAATGGAATCAACCTTTGTCACACAGTAAGCTATGCGTATTCAAGTCAACCTTTATGTCACACAGTTAGAGATGATTGATGGAATCAGTCTTTATATCATAAAGTAAGAGATTACTAATGGAGTCAACCTTTGTCACACAGTGTGAGATGACTAATGGAGTCAGTCTCTATGTCATACAGTTAGAGATGACTAATGGAGTCAACCTTTGTCACACAGTAAGAGATGATTAATGCAGTCAACCTTTATGTGATACAGTTAGAGATGACTAATGGAGTCAACCTTTGTCACACAATAAGCGATGGGAAATGTAGTCAACCTGTATGTCACACAGTAACAGATTACTAATGGAGTCAACATGCTATGTTTTACAGTCAGAGATGATTGCTGGAGTCAACCTTTATGTCACACAGTAATATATGAATCATGGAAATAACCTTTATGTTACATAGTAAGAGAGTCAATATGTATGTCACACAGTAATAGATAACCAATGGAGTCAACCTTTATGTCACAGTAAAATATGACTAATGGTGTCAACCTTTACGTCAGCGAGTAAGAGAGTCAACCTTTATATCATACAGTTAGTGTTGACTAATGGAGTCAACCTCTATTTTATACACTTAGAGATGACTAATGGAGTCAATCTTTGTCACACAATAAACGATGGGTAATGTAGTCAACTTTTATGTCGCACAGTAAGAGATGATAAATGGAGTCAGTCTTTATATCATAGAGTAGGTGAGTCAACCTTTTTGTCACACAGTAAGAGATGAATAATGGAAACAACCTTTATGCTACACCGTAAGAGAGTCAACCTGTATGTTACACAGGAATAGATGACCAACAATGGACTCCACCTTTATGTCACACAGTAAGAGGTGATTAATGGTGACAACCTTTATGTCTTAAAGTAAGAGATGACTAATGGAGTCAACCTTTATGTTACACAGCAAGAGTAGTCAACCATTATGTCACACAGTAAGAGATGATTATTGCTGTCAAACTGTATATCATAGAGTAAGAGATGACTATTGGAGTCAACCTGTATGTCACACAGTAATAAATGACCAGTGGAGTCAACCTTTATGTCATACAGTAAGAGAGTCAATCTTTATGTCATTAAGTTTGAGTTGACTAATGGAGTCAACCTTTATGTCACCCAGTAAGAGAGTCAACCTTTATATCACACAGTAAGAGGTGACTAATGGTATCAACCTGTATTTCACCAGTTAGAGGAGATGATTAATGGAGTCAATCTTTATGTCACACAGCAGGAGTAGTCAACGTTTATTTCACACAATAAGAGATGAATTATGCAGTCAATCTGTATAGCATAGAGTAAGAGATGACTAATGAAGTCAACCTTTATGTCACACAATTAGAGATGACAAATGAAGTCAACCTTTAAGTGATACAGTTAAAGATGACTAATGGAGTCAACTTTTGTCACACAGTAAGCGTTGGGTATTGAAGTCAACCTTTATGTCACACAGTAAGGGATGATTAATGGAGTCAGTCTTTATATCATAATGTAAGAGATGACTAATTTAGTCAACCTTTGTCACACAGTAAGAGATGATTAATGGAGTCAACCTGTATGTCACACAGTAAGAGATGATTAATGGAGTCAACCTTGATGTCAGCCAGTAAGAGAGTCAACCTTTATAACACACAGTAAGAGGTGACTAATGGTTTCAACCTGTATTTTACCAGTAAGAGATGATTACTGGTGTAAACCTTTATGTCACACAGCAAAAGTAGTCAACATTTATGCCACACAGTAAGAGATGAATTATGCAATCAATCTGTTTAGCATAGAGTAAGAGATAATTAATGGAGTCGACCTTCATGTCACACAGTAAGAGATGACAAATGGAAACAACCTGTTATATCATAAAGTATGAGAGTCAACCTTTATGTCACACAGTAAGAAATGAATAATGGAATCAAAATTTATGTTACACAGTAAGAGAGTCAACCTGTATGTCAAATTAATAGATGACCAATGGAGTCAAACTTTATGTCACCCAGTAGCATAGAGACAACCTTTATGTCATAAATTTAGAGTTGACTAATGGAGTCAACCGTTGTCACACAGTAAGCGATGGGTAATGGAGTCAACCTGTATGTCACACAGTAACAGATGACTAATGCAGTCAACATGTTATGTCATACAGTAAGAGATGACTAATTGATTGAACCTTTATGTCACACAGTAATACATGAATAATGTAAATAACCTTTATGTTACACAGTAAATGTCAACCTGTATGTCACACAGTAATAGATGACCAATGGAGTCTATCTTTATGTCACACAGTAAGAGATGAGTATTGGTGTCAACCTTTACGTCACCTTTATATCATACAGTTAGAGTTGACTAATGGAGTCAAACTTTATGTCATACAGTAAGAGATGACTTATGGAATCAACCTTTGTCACACAGTAAGCAATGGGTAATGGAGGCAACCTTTATGTCACACAGTAAGAGATGGGTAATGTAGTCAATCATTATATCACATCGTTAGAGATGGGTAATGGAATCCGCCTTTATGTCACACAGTAAGAAACGGGTAATGGAAAAAACCTTTATGTCACACAGTAAGTGGTGGGTAATGGAATCGACCTTTATGTCACGCAGTAAGAAACGGGTAATGGAATTAACCTTTCTGTCACACAGTAAGAAACGGATAATGGAATCACCCTTTATGTCACACAGTAAGAGATGGGTAATGGAATTAACCTTTATGTCACACAGTAAGAGATGGGTAATGGAATCAACATGCTATGTCACGCAGTAAGAAACGGGTAATGGAATTAACCTGTCTGTCACACAGTAAGAAACGGATAATGGAATCACCCTTTATGTCACACAGTAAGAGATGGGTAATGGAATTAACCTTTATGTCACACAGTAATATAAAAATAATGGAATGACCCAATATGTTACACAGTAAGATATAAACCTATATGTCATACAGTAACAGATGGTCAATGGTGTCAACCTTTATGTCATACAGTAAGAAAGTCAACCTTTATGTCATACAGTTAGAGATGACTTATGGAATCAACCTTTGTCACACAGTAAGCAATGGGTAATGGAGTCAACCTTTATGTCACACAGTAAGAGATGGGTAATGGAATCAACCTTTATGCCACACAGTAAGAGATGGGTAATGTAGTCAATCATTATATCACATCCTAAGAGATGGGTAATGGAATCAGCCTTTATGTCACACAGTAAGAAATGGGTAATGGAATTAACCTTTTTGTCACACAGTAAGAAACAGCCACACAGTAAGAGATGGGTAATGTAGTCAATCATTATATCACATCCTAAGAGATGGGTAATGGAATCAGCCTTTATGTCACACAGTAAGAAACGGGTAATGGAAAAAACCTTTATGTCACACAGTAAGTTATGGGTAATGGAATCAGCCTTTATGTCACGCAGTAAGAAACGGGTAATGGAATTAATCTTTCTGTCACACAATAAGAAACGGATAATGGAATCACCCTTTATGTCACACAGTGAGAGATGGGTAATGGAATTAACCTTTATGTCACACAGTAAGAGATGGGTAATGGAATCACCCTTTATGTCACACAGTAAGAAATGGGTAATGGAATTAACCTTTTTGTCACACAGTAAGAAACAGGTAACGGAATCACCCTTTATGTCACACAGTAAGAGATGGGTAATGGAATTAACCTTTATGTCATACAGTTAGAGATGACTAATGGAATCAAACTTTGTCACACAGAAAGCAATGGGTAATGGAGTCAACCTTTATGTCACACAGTAAGAGATGGGAAATGGAATCACCCTTTATGCCACACAGTTAAAGATGGGTAATGTAGTCAAACATTATATCACATCGTAAGAGATGGGTAATGGAATTAACCTTTATGTCACACAGTAAGAGAACGGTAATGGAGACACCCATTATTTCGCACACTTAGAGATGGGTAATGGAAAAAAACCTTTATGTCATGCAGTAATGGTGAAAGTGTGATTTTTTTAAAACAATCTGATATTTCTTTCCCTTATTGATTTCATCTATTATTTTGTACATTGGATTGTGACCCTAACAAAGCATGTTGCCACTGAGAACGGCTTTAAAAAGTGTGATTTTGTTATTAAAAATCTGACATTTATTTTCAGGATATTACCCTTACTGATTTCATCTTTATTTTGCACATCGTTTCACACCTAAACTTTTACAGAATTATAGTAGAGAATGATTGTGACGATGTATGTCGTACTAACCTGCAAAGAATCTTAATGGCTAAAGTTTACTTTTTGTGCTGGTATAAAGCTATAATTTACTGATAACTCGTTGACAGACTGAAGCCATGCACAATGTACAAAACAAGACTGCAACCAATATACTGGTACACAGTAGCTCTTACCTGAAGTAGATGATTGTGCCAGTTTCATGCAAATATCTAAGAAACAGATCCAGTTCTTCACATTTTTCTATTGGGACAGTTCCTTCCTTGTTAAGTTTCTCCACATCTTCACGAGAAATCACCTGTAATTAAAAGATGGTAAATACTGCTGTTGGATTGAATTGCTGAACTTGAAAAATAAATTTTATATGTAGCAATCTGGTTTTTTTTATAAATACACACCTTTTTTGACCTTGACAATATCAATATTCAGGTAGGTACAGGCATTCAAATTTGACCACGCTTTTTTATCCAAACTAGCTGTACACTGTCAGATTTATTACCTTAGTCATGTGTCAAAAATCCTACATCCATCAACAGCTGGAAGAGTTTCAGAGCTCACAGACATGTTTTTAGACACAGGTCCAGGGCTGGTGACTAAACAAATATCACAAGCCACAAGTAAAAACTACTCAATCCCATTGATGATTTACATATGCCAAAAATCAGAAACACAATCATATTAGATTGACTTGTGTGATTATTTGGATCGCACAAAATTTCATGCAATCACTTCCTCCAACTCCCGAGGTCAGCTAATGTCTAATTCATCTAACAATATCATTCTAACGAAGCAGATTGAATTTGTATTTATTTGCATCTGAAGGACGTCTTGAGTGATTCAGTTTTTGTTTACACTTTAACGTCGTTCATAGAGTTTGAAGCCTTCAATAGACGTATGATAAGTAGATATCTTTCTAATGGCAAATTCATGAAGATAAATATTGTTTAATTTACTAGTCTTCAACAAGTGGGAAGAAGGAATTTAGAAATCATATATTCCAACTTTCTTTACACACAAGTATGATTTGTTTGGCTACCACTTAAAATATGAAGTGAGTTACATAAACTTACCTTTTTGAATGTCCCTGATGTTGATTTTGTATGTTTTTCAAATTCCTTCTTTCCACTTTTTCCTATCTTGTAACCTGATAATGTTAATTGTTAATTCATTAACTTTCTGCCATATCAACTCTACACATCTTTAACCTTTTGCTTGCAATACAATCCCTTTAATCATGATTAACAAATTAATATATAAGATTGCAAGCAAGATCTTGGTAGACAATAATCATGGCCATGTTTAAAAGTTTACACAGTTTTAAATTGTGTGATGTAAATACAAACCTTCACTCCAGCAGCCTTAAGCCTCATCAGCTCTTGTTCCAAGGTCAGCCAACGGGCTGGTATCTGCTCTCCCCAGTATTGCTGCTGTGATGCTACTTCAACAATTTTCCTCTTCAAATCTTCCAATTTTCTGTCTACAACAGTGTTGTCAATGGCAAAATCCTCATCTATCAAGTGAAACCTGGTAGGTTTGTCTTTCAGATACGAACGGATCTCCCTAAAGTATCTCTTACATATCTCATGAGGTTTGCCCTAAAAAGAAAATGAAACATGCCAAAAGATGAATAAAGGCAAATGCACCTATTTTTCACTGACTGCTGAGAATTTGCATGAATATTCATAAGTTTGGTCTTTTCAGCCAGAAAATATTAATTGTCTTTGATTTATGAACAAGACAGGAAACATAATCATATCTATTTTAAAGTTATTTTCTTGTAAATCTTATCGTACTTGTGTTTCCTCATTCACTCATTTTGTGCATCTTAATTTAAAAAAAATTTCAAAACATTCTTATTTTTAAATGGGATACAATACAACTCACTGGACTGATTTCTCTGAAAAGCTGTCTACATGCCAACTAGCTATATGGTTTGTTTATATAAAGGCCATTGTAATAATAATAATAACCAGTCTAAATGCAGGTTAGCTATAAGTTTGGGTTATATGAAGACCATTTAATAATAATAACCAGTCTACAAGCTTAGTAGCTTTATGACTTGGTTATATAAAGACCATTTTAATAATAATAACCAGTCTGCTATATGTTTTGGTTATATGAAGGACCTTTAATAATAATAATTAGTCTTCTATATATTTTGGTTATATGAAGGCCATTTCAAATGTAATAACCAGTCTGCTATATGTTTTGGTTATATGAAGGACCTTAAATAATAATAACCAGTCTTCTATATGTTTCGGTTATATGAAGGCAGTTTCAATAATAATAACTAGCTCCCTGTGATATATTTTTGTTATATGAAGGACCTTCGAATAATAATAAGTGTGCTATATGTTTTGGTGACATGAATAACCTTTGAATAATACTATTGAGTCTGCTGTATGTTTTAGTTAAATATAGGACCTTTTAATAATAATAACCAGTCTACATACAGACTATCAATATGTTTTGTTTATATAGCGGCCATTTAAAAAATAATCAAATTAGTATACCTAAAGAAATAAAATGACCAAAATACAAGAGTTGTTTGAAGGCGTTTCAAAAATATATTTTCAATTTAGCGGCTTGTACTTAAACTTTCTTAACTAATCTGAACTATTATTCTCCTTGTCTGAATTATTTGATTAGTAATCAATCATTTATATACATCATATTGCAGATATAAAGAAATACTATTTAATATAAATCATTTATATTAATGTGTAAAGTTTAAAAAATTAAGTAGATCACCTTTACTTACAGCAATGCTAGAGACTAAAGAAGGCCTAATATTGTTCACCTGGATTTCATAGATTAATAAAGACATTTTCACGCATGGCAATTGTCATTTTATGGTTTATATAATATATGCCTATTTATCAAGTTTAATGAATGGCAAACGCAGCTTCATATCATAGGCTACATTGACCATGTCGACAAATGAGCTAATAACCTAGACAGCTATTCATGTATCAATCTTCAAATATCATTATAATAATTTATGTGGATGTCTATCTTACTAAATTAAATGTTTGTGCAATCTTGTAATTCAGTATATATTCTCTCTCAAACATTAACCAAATAACCTATTAGCACATGCTTAATTAGAACTTCTTATTTTAATATATGCAACTGAAAATTCAAAACTGCTTTAGTCTGACTGACTTGAGTCTTGTCACACAGCAGAGTTACAGGCAACACATTATTGGTAATATAATGGCTGAATCTATACCAGTCACATAGCTGAGTTACAATGGACACATTATTATAAAGACTGAACCTAGTCCTATCGCTGAGATGGGTTAGCAGGGATGCATGATTATTAATAAGACTGAATCTAGTCCAGTCATACAGCTGAGTTGCAATATACACATTATTGGAATTATAATGGCTGAATCTATATATTCAGATATGTATATGGCTTGTATCATTTGACTGAGTCTTCCTCAAATGATACCCTGTATAGCCATTTGGATAGTATCATTTGGCTGGGTCTGGGTCTTTCTCATACCCTTTATAGTCATCTGGCTTGTAGCATACCCTGTATATATATATATATATATATATATATATATATATATATATATATATATATATATATATATATATATATATATATATATATATATATATATATATATATGGCATGTGTCATTTGGCTGGGTCTTGCTCATACTCTGTATTTCCATAAGGCTCGTATCATTTAGCTGGATGTTATTCATGTCGTGTATAGCCATAAGGCTTGTGTCATCTGGTTGGGAGTTATTCATGCGATGTATAGCCATAAGGCTTGTGTCATTTGGATAGATCTTGTTCATAGTCATGTAAAGCCATTTTAACAGTGGGGGATAATCATGAGACAAATCATAGTCACTGTATCCACTATTTCGGAGGGACAGTGAGGGATAATAATGACAAGTCAACAGTAAACTCTTGGCTTTTTGAACCCCCTAAATGGCCATAATTCCATCAGTTCTATCGTCCCCATCTGCATGAAATCTTGTAAAGAAATAGCACCCAATATCTCTAGCTTTGGAGTAGGTCTCAGCCAGGTCACAATGGGCCATCAGCTGGGTAGATCTTTCTGATGAACAAACAGCTGGAGGATACAAATCAACAAATTAAAAAGAGTTTTAAGTGGCCACTGTAGCAACCATACTGGATGTCTATGTAGCACAATTTTCATTTGCAACTACACACCATAACTGATTTAGAAAGAACTTCATGCTGATAACATAGGAAAAGCAGAAAGTAAATATTTAAATAAATTCTGTTTTTCTGAGAACACTTACCTGGTCACATTAATGCATGGAATATAAGCCAGCTCCTTCCCAAATCCAGTCCTACAAAAATGAAAATTCTTCTTTTGTCTCAGAAAAAGGGCAATAACTCTTGGCAATTACATTCACTTGATACCTCCAAGTGTCACTTGTTTTTAAGCTGAATGACAACAACAAAAAATGAGGATGCGTGCATAGCTTGATGGCTGGGAAGATTTTTTAAGTAATTTGGGTAAGTATTCTCAAAGAAATAATATACTTAAAAAATGTTTCTCCTTCAAATATGCTCTCTGCTCACATAAATTTAAGAGAATATGTAACAGAAGGAAACAATGCTGAGCATAGGACATCTACCTTAGGTAATCTTCCAAGACATCTACCTCAGGTAATCTTTCATGGAATGGTGGTTGGTTTTCCCATGTAAATGATAATTCCTTATCCTGATTTGATAATCAGCACAACCTTTGGTAACATGATCTGTAACTCCTATCTCCAGTTAAGATGATGATTATTGAAGCAAAAAGATGTTTAAGCTGACTGCCATAGCAACCATATTGAATGTGTGAGCAGTATTATTTAGGACCATCTAGACATCATACAAATAATTTTGGTAAAATATATATGTTCATGTGACTTTCCATTCAGAAGATTTGTGATAACAAAATTTAAAAGATATCTACAGTGAGAGGTATCATTAGGATTTTAAAACTAGGAGTCGTGGACTCCCATTTTGGTAAAAATAAGAGCCCCACCAGCAAAAGATGCAGTCCCCTTCCAGAAAATGTTGAAATTTGCAGATTCGAAGAACGTTTGGTTGTCACTGAATTTAATTTCCAGTTTTTATAACAATGACATGCACAACTGTGTCAGCCTATTCTGCACATCTGGTATATCTGCACAAAGATACATCATTTCTGTAAACATTAGATCGCATGGCGTTTTTGTTGATAATTCAATTTTTAGCTGAAGGTCCCAATAAATGTATTTAATTTCCATAGCCTGCTGCATAAACACTACAATTTTTAAAGCCATTTGCAGAATAGGCCACCATATCTCAAGTCATGGAAAAATTGGGGTGATATCACCCTTTTGTCCAAACTTAGTATTATTTTGAATATAATATTCTGTTGAGAATTGTCGCTTTTCAATTAGTAAGAATTGCAGAATTTTTAGTTTATTTGGTGAACTGAGATGAGCAGAAAAGCATGACAGCATTGTAAAGCTTGTAGTCCTTCAGGGTGAGACTGAATTTTGTCAATCCAAGGAATGGTCGTATTTTAAACACTAAGCCAGGCATCACACACTTTCTTAAACTTTGCGACTATTCCATCCCAACTTTACTTCTCTGGATCCTCTCTGTCTCTGAATTTAGTCATTGTAAATTTCATCACATTTTCTGACTCAATCTGCTAGTCGAAGTCTTTGAATATGCCACCCAGCAGTTGCAACATGTTCGTTTGATGTACTCTAATAAATAGAACAGGCAAATCATGGGGTATTTTAACCACTGAATTCTGTCACAGCTAAATAGAAAAAGTAATCAACATATTCTCACTCAGGAGGTTGCTGAAGTAGGACTGGCAAATATTTGAATTTGCCACCCAGCTATTTGCATACATATGGAGAACTCCTGCATGGGTGATTGTCTGCATCCCAGGTCACATATTTGCACCCAAATACGTGTAATGAAGCGTTTCCGTACTGAATTTCCAAATTATTTTTAGCTTCAACATCAGTATGAGATGAACATTCTATCAGGAGAACTAGCAATAACGAGAATTTCAGGATGGCCAATGTAGCTGCTATACTTAATGTCTGAGGAGCAGAATTTTAAAATAACTAGTCCATGGCAAGAATATATGTTTCAGAATCCCCATGTAGCTCGTGTAACAGTAATGATATCAAACTTACAGACGGACAATGGACAACAGGTCATCACATAAGATCTTGTTATCAACAACAAGCAGATAAAAAGAGACCTAAAATAAAAACTTGTAACATTGATATTAATGGTCTCAATTGTACCTGTGAAATTTGATCCACATGTGTTCCAACCAAAATGACTGGGGGGCTGTCAGCTTCAGGAGATGATGCACATGAATGTATTGAGTTTAGCCAAACCTCAACTAGCTCTGAAAATAAATCAAACACAATAGATTGAATGGCATAGTATTTGATTTTCTCAGAATCAATAGCTGTTTATGTAAGTAAATTAAATTTCTGTACAAAATCAATTTTCCTTTTTCAGTAATAATTACCTTAAGCTTTGAATTTTGTAACCATAACATGTTTATTTTTTTTTGCTTATCCTAATCACAAGCAACTCACAAAATTTGGTCCAAGTCTGCATTGTAGAATGAATGTTGTTCAGAAACCATTTTGTTCTCCTCTTTGTCACAGTAACTGCATCCTTTGACCGTTTGACTATAAAATCAACAGGAATCTTCCTTATCTTAAATGTTCGCCATACACGAAGTCTAAGTGAGGTACGCAACATAGAGCTGATATCATTGTTCAGAGATACACTAATGATGATATTTATTTCTTGGCCATGACCTGCATTTCTTAGTGCTGATAATCAGATCATTTAATAATGGTTCAGTCAATTCAGACAAATCAAAATGTTTATAAATGCTCTCCTTTTATTTATATTAGCTCTTCCTTCCAGTGTGGAATAAATCTGTAATCTGACTGTATTACTGTGGAAAGTAAATATGAACAATGAGTTCATGTATTTCTTTTTGGCAGTGAAGTAGTAGATCAGAACTTACCATGAACTTGGCAATCCATTATCCCTTTGCTATCAAAATAACAGTCATCAGCTACAAGATCAGTGACCTGTCCACTAACATCAGAAACCAAGAGGTATATCGCTCTTCTTGTCAGAAATGTTTGGTGTGTCGTGTAGAATGCATACTGGCCTGCAAAGTCCCAAATTGTCAGAAGTGACTTTTCGCCAGTACCTTCTATTGTATTAACATTATCTTTCAACAATTTTATCATGGCTATCGTGTTTGTTTTAGACCGGGTAGGCTTCTTTTGAACTACAGCTGAAGAAGATTCTTCTTGCTGATGAGCAGTGGATTCTTCATGCTGATTAGTGGCAGATGAAAGATCTTGGTCAATGTCCTTCTCAGAAGAATGATGGTGTAGTACTTCAGCATTCTGGTCTTTAACAGCAGCATGACTATCTTCAAGACTCTCAGTTCTGTCTTCTTCTAAAGGGTTCAGGACTAATTCATCACTGACCTTGCCCGCCACTGAGTGTTGTTCATTCAGGACTTTAGCAATACGCTGAAGTCGATAATCCTGTCCCATGTCTGAAAACAAAAGAAGCAAGGCATACAATTGAATACTGATTTGCATTCCCGACTCTAAATGGCGATAAAAATGTAAATTAGACTAAAATAAAATAATATGTGGTTCTAGTAATGACATGGAAACAAGAGGGCATTTATAGTCTTTATAATATATTTATATTATCTTACTTCCTATCATAGTTTCCATTCTAAAGTCACTTGTCTCGATGTGAAACACAGGGCATGACTGTGTGTAAAGATGAAGACTTGTTATATGGTCAAGACCATCTAAATTCAGTAGACTGGGTTACTGGAACCACACATATTATTTTTATGTCTATTGACACTCTCGACTGTCTCATACACATACAGACTAACTAGTGCTTCTTTCTGAGGAACTACATAAACTTTGGCAAAATGATACTAGTCGGGTAAGAATAATATATTGGATGTAGACAAGGTGAGATATGGTAAGCAGATAGAATACATGTGTTCCAGTAGAAAAATTCTAAATAATGAAAAATCATTAACAAAGTGATAGAATATTTTTTAAGAACACAGTCTTAACATTGTGCGAGTAGATTTCCATATTGGTTTTGAAGATACAAATACTGGATGGAGCCCAGAGTGGTCTAAATCGGTTGCCGTTACGGTTCACTGCGGTCTCACTTCTGTCTGCGTGGGTTCGAGTCTAAGATTCGGCTAATGTAGTTATGTGAGAAAGCTTGCCAGTAGCTTTCCGTGGGTCGGTGGTTCTTAACAGGGATTTCCCAGGTTTTTCCTCCACCAATAATACTTGCCGCCATGTATAGCCTATCGTGTGCAGAAAAATGGCGTTAAACCCTAACACAACAACAACAAATGCTGGACACACATGCCTGAGTGCTGCTTTTATAGTATACATGTTTTTTTTTATACCAAGACCTCACCAGAAGTATATTGGTTTAATACTATCTGCAACATCTTAAGACTCTTCTTTTCAAAGATATGTCTTCATATCTTCCTTATCCATGATCACCCTATACTACCAAACAAGTCTGGCCTGCGATCACTTATTGTCTATATCACCAGATGAGATCAGGGTGAGGCACCTCAGCAGTATAATATTTACAACACTAAGTCATTTTCGTGAACTACTGTTTCACTTGTTGTTAATTTGGAACCTGTTGCTGATAACTATTAGTTTTCTTGCACATCTTTTAACTTTATACCCCTTTAACCTATTCCCACACTACAATCCCTTTGATTATAAAAGCACTACATATTTCCACTCAGCAATATGGATCTATTCATATCGGTTGGACATCAGGTTTTCAAAATGAAAAGGTTTAATGCTAGACAGTAGCATATAAATTGTTTTGCTACTATTAAAACATTAATTATATACTTCTGAATGGTGTATTAAACTATAAATATAAGGAATCAACGCTGATTTACAAACACTAACAGAGGCAAGCATTTCTTCTACAAGAATACGATACATGTACATTCATTAATTCACGAATGCCATATCAGTGTGTCAGGAAAGGGTATCCTTCTTTGAGACTGCTGGCATATTTCTGTGCTACGTTGATGTAATGTCAGTGAGATATATTTGGATATTATACATGTTGAGTGATTGATCTTTTGTCTGCAGTGTGGCAGTTAATAGTGATGTCTATCACTTGGACACCATGCCGCAGACATGTAGCATGATGTCCCACCCAGGTACATTATCCTGACACCAGGCCGACCAGTACTAACACTTTACTTCTTAATGCTGAGTGCTAAACCAGACAGATGTTAGTACAATTTTTATTTCTTTGGTATGACTTGGCTGGTGATCAAATGCATGACCTCCCATGTTTTAGGCGGATGCTTTAACTACTAGGCCACAGGAGTGGACTGTACTTGTTGAAATTGTACATTAAAATTGGGTAAAATAATTTTGCTAGACTAAATATCAGCTTCTGAAAGTGCAATAAATGAATTACTAAATACATACAATGTAAAATAATTATTTACTTTGTTTGCAATTTATCTTTGAAATTCAGAAACTGAAAATGAATGAATGTTCAAATAAACCTTTTGAATATTGATTTGCAATGGCATGAATGAAACAACCTTCCCTAAGTCCATGCATGCAGAGGACTAAAAAATTTAAAAGCAGGAAAGCAATCTGTGTAAATATGCAATGACAGAAAGAAAAAAAGAATACATATATAATATTGAAATATAGCTTTGGAAAAAGAGCAAATTGTGATAAACATACCACACATGCAAAAGGTAAATGGTGCGAAATAGTCATCTGTAAGAACTGGAAAAGTACTTTGACACTAAAAGAATAGAGAAAAGTGATGAGCCAGTTTTACTATGTTGTTACAAAAAAGTCCACGGGATAGTGGCCTGTCTGTCAGCAACACCAATATACATATGACCTACAAGGTCGTTGGCAATAGTTGCATTAGATGTACGAAAATAAAATTCATCAAATTATCAGAAGGGTTAAATAGGAAGGGATCAGAGGAAACACGTGTATATTGAGGCCTGTAGGAAATGAAACTACAATACAAGATGGGAAATAATCAATAGTCTTATAAATGCTAGAGTTAAAGAACCAGTAACCATCATGAGAAAAATCAAAAAGAAAACAGAAGAACTACATATATCAGATTGACCCTCGGAAATCCCACTAGAAAGCGCAGTTGGGAGCTTTGAAAATTTCATATCAATGTTACAAAGACTAGAATAGATACACACCCATTATACCCCATAACAATAGAATGAGACAAATTCAAATAAAAAAGGCAAGATCAAAACAATTTAATGGAACTTTTTTACATAGTCTCCTGGTAACAAAGTTGTATAGAAGATGCATACATAACATGAAATGATGCCCCTTCCCCAACCCGAAAAACCTTTTGAATTTTTAACTTTGGATATGGTGTGAGTAGACTGTGAATCCAATCAATCCCCAAGAAACTTGTGTTGTAAAACTCTTGTATACCAGCTGAATACTTAATAGCTTTGATAGTTAGAGAAAGAGCTTACCCATAACAAAACTTATTTCTATACTTGGTGTATTTTGGTATTCATACGAATGACCTCATTCATTTTGTTCTTTTCTCAAATGAGATCTCCATTTGTAATATGTTTTTGTCATTTGTTGTTCTGTAGTGTAGTCATATCATTATAGATGGTGTAAAGCGCTTAGAGATTTTAAAGATTAGGCGCTATACATTGTCATCATTATTATTATTATTAATGGTGTACAATGGTACTATACACAAAAACGTAGTTGGGAAAGGAGAGTTTTGTTTCGATGGCAGTTATAATATTCGAGATCTCTTTTAGTAATAGAAATAACATTACTAATAATAACAACAATAATAATAAGAATATAATAGTAAAATAATAACAGTAATAATATTAATAATAACAATACAATATTTAAAAAAAAAATATTATTTAGTCCTTAACTTAGCAACAGCACACAGGCTTAGGATTGAATACATTTCTTTGTAACCATAATTAATAGTAGATATCAAAATATTATTGTCCTGCTCAATCTTAACGAATCCTTCCCACAAAGCAATTGAACACAAAATAACATTAGCCAGCCATTGCAGTAATAAAATTATGAAAACTAATAGACAGAAAATTTACCAGCCTTGGGATAGTGGACTAGCAACAGTTCTTTTTTTATCCATGGTTAAGAATAATTACCAATACACATACACACATATATGGGCACACAAATGAGCACATACAATCCTTCTAACCTGAACCCCAAGGCAATTCTACCAAGGCTTATATGGTGTTAGTACGAATACCACTCACCATGGAGCTATGTTGCAAAGCAGGTTAGCATACAACAGGATGCAAGCAGTATATAGATTTGTGCAAGTACATGAAGGAAGACAAAGCAAATATTTAAAGTACAATAATTAAATACAAGAACATACACAATGTGCTAACATACCAAATACTTGTAGTAAAAGTTAAATATCATGATTTAAAAGCTCCACCTTGTTGTGTACATGTGAAAGTAGTGAATGAGGTGTAACAGTTAGTTCTTCAAGTACAACTTCTTGAAATTCTGTCGTTTCTGTGTGTAAAGTGTCCTTATATTAGCCCCGTGACCTTGCCCCCAAAAAATAAACCTTCTAAACCAGAAAGTGATAAGTTAGGTCTGTTCCTTGCCCAAAATGCAAACTACTTACAAAATTTGGTAACATTAGATAGTGCAAAACTTTGTTATTGTCAAGAAGTGAAATAGAAATGGTTGGACAGAAAACAGTTCAACATGATACATTTCACCTTCTGGCATTTGCATAAATACAGAGTGGTAGATCATTAATAAGTATATATGCCACATACCTTTTGTTCGCCTTGTCCATTCATGGGTCGACAAAGAAACATCGCAGCAATTGACATACACATCTATGCCCTCTGTACAAAGTCTGTCGGAAATGTTTACCTCCTCTCCAAGAAGACGCTTGACTAGGGTTGTCTTACCTACACCCATGTGTCCGACAACCATAATACGTATGCTGTGTACAGTTTCCTTTCCGTCTTTTAGAGCCTCTTCAAAAAGTTGGATGGACCTGTCATCCATTTTCAAAATTTCTATTGGAACACCTGTTCATATAATGGATTAGTTATGTAGATATACATGTATTTTATCAACAATGATGCAGATTTTTAAAGAAATATATGGACCTGATACTTTAGATAGCTAAACCGGAGTATTCACGCCATATCATTGTTAACCATGTCTGCAACATTAACACATCTTTTGCAAATACAACTCATCATGCATACATTTTTGGTGTCTAATTGCGCAAATGAAAATTAAACCACAACTTTTAAATATCAAATAAGATTAAAACAGAGATCAAATTTTATAATTTATATAGCAGACTCAACAAGTACAAATAAGATTCTGTTCTTCGCTTACTATTTGTTTCTGAAAGATGGGCAGGTTTTATGGAGAAGTTATTTACATTTGCACCATGCGTAACGCGGTGAAATGTTATCATTCCTTAATACTATTTTAATGTACTAAAATTAATTTACTTGTGATAATTATGAAAATTAGTCACCATCTAAGGCAATAGCTGATCAAAAATATACAATGCGTTCAAAGTGCACTACTCCTGATTAGTTTTAAAGAACAGTGAATTTTGTCGAGAATAGGCTATATAGTACATACCTTTTTAACAAATGTTATGATATTTTGTAATTTCTAATTTATGCTTGACGGAAGTGAAAACGACAACAAAGA
Source organism: Unio delphinus (assembly GCA_029339505.1). NCBI lineage: Eukaryota > Metazoa > Mollusca > Bivalvia > Unionida > Unionidae > Unio > Unio delphinus. The sequence goes on along the minus strand of JAQISU010000210.1, from coordinate 15,820,685 downwards.
GCAAGCAAGGCCAGCAATCTGCATTTTGTCCATCACAAAATACATACATGACTCTGGCCAAAATACGGAGAATTACATTTTCTTTAAATAATTTGAAATTTAATTACTTTAAAGGTTAGCTTTAATTATATAACACCTATAATATACCGTTGTTTTTTTTAAAAAATAATATTTTAAAGTGCAATTAGAATTTATGTGCAAATTTTAAGCAATATGAACCCATGTGGCAGTAACCCTACTTGTGGACGGGTACTAAAATGCTTCTATATGTATTAATCATGTACAAAACTGTCCTCACCTTAACAAATATTTGTAAGTCATATTTGAATGAATGACCTATATAGTGACAATAATTGAACAAAGAATATGTAATGTACTAGACATTGATAATATATTTCAAATTGATATTGCAAATTTAAATAATTCCCCTTATATACATGTATATATATATATATATATATATATATATATATATATATATATATATATATATATATATAATCTTATATAACACAATAGTGAGATTCATATGGGTAATCTAAGCCATTTTTGTCACTGATTTTTTTTCCTTCAGATCATTGGGGTATTTATTTTAATATCAATCTGGCATGTCACAATTAATATAAATAATTATTTCAACATCCAACCTTTTAATTTTAATACAAATGTTGGCCGTTATTTTACA